>WBNM01015174.1:39759-163724 GCA_013399055.1 Ramphastos sulfuratus | reverse complement strand
CTGTCCATCACCTGTGGTTGCTAGGGGGCACATGATTGCCTTGTGCAGGGCCCGTGATCTGCCCAAAAAAGGATAAAGCAAGCCTATGGCTTCACCCAATATGGCAAAATCTTGGGTAACTGCCATTTGATTGGCTATCTCGTGTCCAAAGGTCCAAAGGTTTTGTTAATATATGTTTAATAGTTATTTCCAGATCCTGTTATAACCTGTATATTGTTTCCATAACGTTGCAAAGAGCCTGCTACTATTGTTATTATTAAATGGTGGTAGGGGGTGGTGCAAGTTCCGATTATTTAATATTAATAAATTATATATTAATATTTTTATAATATCGTCTCGCTGTACCTAATTACCCCTCCCCGACACTCTTAGTCAAGATTGATGAGTGCAGTGGTTAATAAACACTAATGATTCCTGGCACTTTCCCTCTGCTCTTCCTTGTCCTGACATGGCCTCTTCAGCTGAAGCATCTTGCGTTAAATTACTAATGAGCAAACTTAAAACAAACTGGAATTAATAAAGTTAGTCAAATTAGTTCTTTCTTGCGAAAACACCATTAGAGCAAAGTCCTGCAGCACAGTGGCTCCCAGACACAATAACAAATCATTAATGGTTACACAATCTTTTCTTTTCAGTCTTTTTTCCAAGAAAAGCAAGCTTCAAATATCCAACTTACTGGTGTCCCAGTGGCGAAAGTGAAAGGGGAGGCACAGAAACTGTGCCTGAGTCAGTGCAAGGTAACATTGTAAGGTGCTTAGTAAAAGTCCTCCCCGAAGCCTCCTTTTTTTTTGGAGAACAAATGAATACAAATTGCCAAAGAGCAAAAAGCTCTCCCAGCCATGTAGGTTTTAGTTAGCATAGAAGATGAGGCCGTTTGTGGGCCACACACCATGACTCAAAGAGACCCTGGCCTGGCTGCAAAATGAACACAGCCTGTGAACTGTACAAGTTCTGCCAGTATCAAGCATGGGCATGCATTCGGAAGTTCCTTTTCTCCTCTCTTTACTTTCAGTATCCCGTCAGGGAAGAATTCACTGGAGCAACGAAAAAATGTAACCTGCCTCACAAAGGCAGATACTGTCTTTTGGACTCGAGGAAATGGCTGCAGAGAACAAAAGAGCAATTTGCTGGGTACTGGCCACAACTATGACCTAAAACCAAACTGTCCCCAAACCAAAAAAGCAGGAAATGAAGTGCAGGTTAACAAAGAGAGTAGCAGCGCTCTCAAGTAGGTTCACATTTTGAGGGCATATCTCATACTGCTTAAAACAAGGCAAAGTTTTGTAAATGTAGAACCCCAGGACTTGTCTCCTTTGAGATTGCTTCCAGAGTAGAAACAAACTTGCATTCACATCTTCTTCAAACCCCCCCCAAAACCTCTGAAGATACTTCAGAGATTAACTCAGAGAACATAAAAGGCAGGACTAGTTGTGTTCAGCAATCTCTTTTAACTAAACATCAACCTGTCACCAGTCTCTACCAAAGAAAACACCTACATCTCTTAGCAGCACAGATCTTTGTCATGACAAGAGAGACAAATAGAGAGCTGGACAGGGTCAGCAAGCCAGAGGTAATCACTTCTCAGCATCCAGGTAAGAAGCACAAATTTCTTATTTGCTTTTCTTGTTAAAACATTACACGAAAATGAGCAGTAGCTCCAATACCTGCTTCAAGAGGCATTTAAATGCACCTTTTAGCTTGTTGGACACAGGCTTGAGATCAGAGTCACTGAAAAAAGAATAAACTTGGAAGAACAGCTGTTCCCTACATAATCGGGAAAATGGGCTCCATCTAGTCCTTGGAATAAGGGCTCATGACAGCCAGGTGTATGCTTCTGGTAGACACAGACAGGCTGCTGTGAAAGGCATAATTCTTGCCACATTCAAACCTTTTTAATGGAGGCCACTACTGAGGACTACAAATAACAATGCTTAAGTATCTGTTTGGACCAGAATGACTGATTATGAAATGCTGGCAATGTCTACCTTCAAGAAAATGCAGAAAACAATCATATTTTGGGTTTGATTATTTTTCCCCAGCCAAGATTCAGACTAGTCTTTGATTAATTTCTCTTATAAATTGCATTCTTAGTATTTCTGCTAGGAAACAACCCACAGCAAGTGCCAGCCTGGAAATTACCAGTATTGCTGTCCCCACTTTGCAGCTGGGGAACTGAGGCACACATCAAGGCTAAATTTGTGTCCAAAGCCAACCACAAAAAAAGCCTTTTTGAAGGATCTGAGCTGCTTTGGGGTCATATGTGGCTATTCCCTGCACTATAGGCAAATTGGCCAGCGTCACCCCAGCAGAAAAGCCAATGACCCATCAGAGATCTTCTGGCCATTTGGTGTATGCCGTAACTAGTGGCTGCAAACACAGAGAGGTTTAAATGTTAACTGGTGGCACAAATCCACATCACAAAGGAGGACAGCAGCCTAACTGAACCAGGCCTCAGGGCGAATGCTGTTGGTCAAGCAGCAGGCAGTTGTCCCCAGTAATAAACCGGCTCTTTGTGGCTGGCACCTTTCAATCTCAGATATGAATCACATTCTTCAATTCCTGATTGGGGGAATCCAGGGAAGCAGGATATAATTTCTGTTAAAATATGAGCCCTCCTTCAAACAATCACACACGAAGGGGAACAGGCTGGTGTTTCTTGCCCATTAATCTACTCCAGCCTTTGACAACGTGCCGGTGACACTCCATCAATCATCTTTCTGTGCACTGCCACGTAAAAAAGGAGAGGAGGAAGGGAAAGGGCATTCAGCCAGCTGGAGAGAAGCAACACATAAAATAGCTGATGCAATATCTTCTATTCACTTAAAAAAAAAAAAAAATCTTTAAAATCTCCTTAACACGAAAATGCTTCTCAGGACGCTGAGCACAGACAGAAGTGTGGCATGGCAAATCCAGGCTGAAGTTCAAAACAGGTCAGAACAAAAGATATATCCTGAAAGTTAGTTCACTTGTGAAGAATTTGGCGAGCTAAAGGAGAAAAGTGTTGCAATAATAAAAGCTGAAAAACAGGCACATACAATGAAAAGGCTTAAATGACTACACCATCTTCCTCCTCCAGCAGGCATGGGGCAAAAGTGGGCTGTTAGGTGAGATCAAGGACCTCCTCTGTGCTTGGAAGTATGTGTTAGCCATAATGTTGAGATGGGACAGGCAGAACTGATTAGTAAGATGCTGAGCTTAGACAATTTATGTGATGTGGTTTCCCGCAATCCCAAGTGACTGGCCTTCAACAGATCAGGAAATCCCTGTTGTCCTCTGTTCCTTCCTGCATGCAAATGGCTCCCTAAGGGCACTAATTAGTGCAAATGCACTAACTAGGACATTTCTGACATGGTACCTTCTGAAATTTTGAGTATAAACCACACTAATAATAAGACAGAAGTTAAAATAAAACAAAAAATCCCTTATTCATTCACAGATGCTCAACAAGCTTCTTGGGGCCTACAGCCAAGGCATCAGTTTCCCTTACTTATGGAGAGTAAAGCAGATCAGTCCAATGCTCAGCAGTTTCCATTCATCTCATCCTTTGAGACAGCACCCTGGTGAAGGTCATGGTACCTCCCCTGACAGTGGCTACAGTGCACTGAGCAGTTGGCCAAATCAGTGCTTTGAAGCTCTTTAACCAGATGACACAAATAAGAAAGACTTGTTGGCCAGGCTAGACCAAATCACTTCACTTAAAACTAAATGAAAGTCATGTTAGTCATAGAAGCATAGAATGGTAAGGTTGGAAGGGACCTCAAGGATCATCTAGTTCCAACCCCCTGCCATAGACAGGGACACCTCCCACTAGTACAGGTCACTCAAGGCCTCGTCCAACCTGGCCTTGAACACCTCCAGGGAGGGAGCAGCCACAACCTCCCTGGGCAACCTGTTCCAGTGTCTCACCACCCTCACTGTAAAGAACTTCCTCCCAACATCCAGTCTCTGAAAGGGAATTTGCCCACCTCCCTTTTTTTTCCCTAGATGAAAAATAGTGTAAAAAGGTAAAAAAATATTTTTCACTACAGCCTCAGGGATTATCTTCTGATGTACAATCAAAATCATTTGTGGTCCACTAACTGCAGCCAGAAAAAAAAATATAGTTCAAATTCTGAGCTTCATGAAGTAAAAAGGCATGCTGGCAGTGACATCACTTTAGGGAGACAGATTCACAGGTGAGTTCACTTGCCAATGATAACTGCTACCACGTGGGAGAAGTTCAACTTCTTGAGCCAGCTGCTGAGAAAACAGCTTGCCAGTGAGGTGCTGGTGCAGGAGCTGCAGCTGTACATAGAAGAGAAAGGCAGACTGCTGCTGAATTCCAGGTTGTCAAGCAGGTCAGTCTGCCCAGAAGTTAAAACATTTAGAAGAAAATATATGAAGGTGGTACAGGGCACCTTCAGTGCTGCCCTAGACCTGTTGTAGAAACATATGCATTGGCAACCATGGATGCACCAGAATGCTCACTTGCAACAGCACCTTACCCCAGCTGGGCATGGAACAAAATAACCCTAGGACACTGGGGAAACCAGGCTAAAGTGTGCTTTGGTAATCAAAGCATGACAATGCAGCACTTTTTCTATCATCCAAGTCAAAATATAAGATCAGCATGGCCCAGGGCTGGTGGCTTGAACTCTAGAAAGGGAACAAACAATTCTTTCTCCTCCCTGTGTTTTTTTGATCTTGGTCTCTTTTTCTGTCTCAAGGAGTGAAACAGGTATAATAAAACATTTGCTTACAAGCCAGAAAAATGGTCCACATAGACTGCAACGTTTGCCTTAAAAACTTGTATCAGTATCTATTATATGAGAAGCGAGGGATTAGATTCCCATTTTAGGTCTTATCTGTACTTCAGTTTTCCAATGATGCAATTCTTTATAGTCTTCCCCAAACCAGGGTACCACAGCCAGCATCAACACAAGTGTGATTTCCTTGCTAATTTTTTTTTTCCCCAAAGGGCATTCCACTATAAATGTGTTCCTTCTAATGAGGGCTGGCTCCACTAAGGTTCCTGAAGGCAATGCCTGACACAAGGTTTACTGTACATTTAAAGCTCAGAGATTGTCTGTGATGTGATAAATCCACATTGTGAAGTTTGGTGACAGATTGTTTCAGCTAATTATCAAATAACACAGAAAAACATTTCTGGTTATAACAAATGTAACTTAATTCTTGTCATCACTTAAAGGAACTTACAGCATGTTAGAGTAAGTAGGCAAAAAAAAAAAAACCAACCTGTCCTGTTTCTCTCCTATAAAGCTACAAATTTAAAGGATGCACCACACAGACATCCTTACTTTCTACAACTTTAGAATTTGCAGCTCTGAAGAAAAAAAATAGGATCGTTGGAGCTGTGATATTAATTGAGTGTGAAAGTGCAAATAACAGGTCTGTTATTTTTAAGATAATACTTGACTTCTTTTAAGGATTCTGCATTAACACCTCTTGATCTGTGCCCAAGTAAAAAAAAAGATAGTTTAATATTGAAGTGATGAAATCCTACCACTGAATATCGCAGCTTTCATCTTAATTGGTTTATGGCACTGCTAGTTACACTTCAGTTGTTTGCAGGCTTTTAACGTCACAGAAAGCGCACCCCTCTTGCTCCAGAGTGAGCTGACAGAACGCCTGCAAAATGGATAGGGTGACTTTTAATGATAGTGTTTAGTGGCTGATTAGATGCACTTTGAGGAATAAATTCTCCTGTGATCAAAAATTTACTTGAACACAAGGTTGTTTCAGCAGGAAAGGAAATAAAATGCTGAGCAAACAGTAAGTGATGACTTCAATTATGTTTATTTCAAGTTAATTTTTGAGAGTGAATGTTAACTACCTTCCCTTACTGCAGTGAATCAAAGTCCTCCAGCTAAACCCAACCTTTGATTTCAGCTGGCATCTACGGTCAAATCTGTTCTGTTTTACAAAGCTCCAGCAGAACATGCTCCCCTTGAATGTTTGCCAGGGTTGAGCTGTCGGTGATAAAAGTGCAAAGTACTTTAACTTAAGCAGTGCTCTGGATTCACCATTTTAGCGGGGCTGCATTTTATTAATTCAAACTGCTCATGCCCAGCTGAGACTGCCCTAGGAACTGTTAAATATATTAGTGAAAGTGTCCAAGGACTGGCACAGAGAAGGTCCAAAACACGGATGTTCAGGCTTTGTTCTATACTCTCATCACTGATCTCCATTCATTCCTGGCCAAGGGCTGCACTGATAGCATGAGCCCTAACCTCAGCCCAAGGAAAGCAATGCCACCCTGCTGGGCAAAGATGGGGATACTTGGGAGAGCTCCTGAGTGCCTCTGGCTCAAGGCTGTGTTAGGGGTGTCTTTCCAAGAGTGAATTTTTCATCTGAAATACGTTTATCCTGATAAATAGAGAGCACTATTAAGGTACAATGGTGAAGACATCCGATTACTTACGCTAACTAGTACATGTAAGATGTAGGTTTGGAAACAGTTGAACTGCCCCCTTGGCCCCATGCTGCAGCCTAAAACCTAGACCAAAGTGTTACCTTTTCCTCTGTCTTGCAGGGTTGGCTACAAATGTCAGTGAGCACCACAAGTGAAGCAACTTAAGCATTCTTCCTGCAAGCTTACAGTACACAATTTACATAGTAAAACTGCCACTCATTTCAGTATGATTAGGCATCATCTGATAAGGCAGCTTTGGGACAGGTATAAACCAGTATTTGCAGGTGAGGACATAATGAAGGTCTCAGGCACAACTTGCACAAGCCCAGCTGACGCCACAGCCTTCGGGAAGCTGCTGGCAGCACCTCTGGGTCTCCTGTCTGCAATCCCTGCCATCTCCCAGCAGTATAGAAAACAGCCTTCCCCATAAGCAGTGCTCCAGCCCTGATTCGCGTGATAAGTGCTGCCTGTTTTTGACCTGGCTAGTGCCCAGGAGGTCAGAGTTTGCCTACAGGATGAAGCGGACAGGATGTTTTGAAATGGGAAGGAGGTTTGGGGAAAAGAATACGTCCCAACAAGCAAGACAGCTGAAGAAAAAACAACAGGATTTGCACCGTGGAGAGGGCACATCTGCCGTTCAACAGGCTGCGCCCCAGACAATGTTGCTGTCAACCTCACTCCAGAAAGCATTGCTTCTTCCCACCCACTGCTCTCCTCCGCTATAAACATCCCTCCAGCATCTCAGCGCCGTGCCTTGCTGGAGCGTGGGGCTTGCTGGCTTGAGTTGCTGCTGCTGGGGAAAAGGCTGCTGCATACCACAGCTCTTACTTCAAAGACAAAGTAAATGGCTGCTAGAAAACGCGAAGGGAGAACAGGAGAGGACTATCAACTGGCAAGAAACACAACAGAGCATCTTATGCACTGTGCTGGTATGGTCACTATGCCACTCTCGGAGCTGGAATGGTCAGCCAGCCTTGCCCACGGGAACGCTGCCTATAGAGACCCGGGACCAATATGTTTTTAACTAGTCTTGGGTTTTTCTGCATGGACAAATCTGAGAGCTGGCCACCCAGTTACTCTTTGTATATGCAAAGCACGTGCTCTGCCACTTTCCTGGGCACAATCAGTTACATATACAAAATGCAGGCATGGAAAACCTGGAGGAAGCCTGAGCTCCAAGTTAACGATTATTATTATCTCGTTAAGCATTAAAGATTAACTACACCGGTGAAAGGATGTGTTATAAAATGTCATTCCCAGGCTGGAAGGTAAATTGTGACTTTTGCAGGTTTGTTTTTGTTTCGGGTTTTTGTTGGTTTTTTTTTTTTTTCTCCTTACTTCTCAAAGGCTACTCAGCATTTGAAGTAATTGTTTAAAAGGCTGCTTTCATTCACCATAATACCAAAACGTAGATGCTTGCCACGTGACTGCTCGTATTTTCATGTGAGATGTCGTGCAGAAACACATGGAAATCTGGTGAAGGCAAACCAATTTTAGAACATGTTCCAAGCAATTGTTTTGCAGCACTGCCCTACAGTATGAAGTCTCTTACATTTCTTAAATTGCCTAATCAAATGCAGACTCTGTTCCAGTCACGCTAAATTTTCACATAATGGCAGAAAAACACTTCTTCCTAGCCTAGCACTGAACAGTTGGATCACATTATTGCATTCGCTGCTTTTGTAGTCTTTGTAGCATGTATTTGTAAATGTATGCATATACATATCGACCTGGGGGGGGGGGGGATGAACAGGCAGTGGTGCTCATGCTGTGAGACCCTAGTGACAGCCAGAGGGGCAGAGATACATCTTAAGAGAGGTGCCTGTGCTAAGGTCTCCTGGGAGGATCCAGCTTATCAAGAACACAGAGGGGTAATGCTAAAATATTTATTTGTATTCATTTAAAAATCAGATATATTACTACAGGATTGGATCCAGCTGATTTCTTGCCCTACAGCCTGATGAAGTTACTAAACCGATTATAAATGAAGGTAGGTAAAATGATACATATCCTGTTGCCAGCTTGAGGTTGGAGGCAGGATTGGAGCAAGGTGCAGCCATGGCTATCCTGCCCTGGCTACCAAGCATGGGCATGTCCCTGTGCTGCATCACATCAGTTTGGGGAATTCTCTGCATCACAGAACATCTTCCCAACAGCCCACACACTCAGCAGTTGTTTGGAACAGGATACAGCTGTACTGAGCACCAGCTCTGCCTCTCCTCTTCTACTTGTGCTACATCACCCCGTGATGACACTCAACCTGGAAGGCAGGCAAGCATTTCAGGATTTTGACTAGTGAGCCACAGAACAGCCATGGATAATACCTTTAAAAGTAAATAAAGAGATTCTAATCAGTAACACATGGACTGCAAGTGCTTGAGTGAAGGTCACAAGCAAATCTGTGGCAAATTATGAGACTCAGAGCTTCAAAGTTTTACATTATGGCCCGTCCCATTCTCTCCTCCATATCGCCCCCTGAGCTCCACTATATAACAGCAATGCTTCCCTAAATCCTTGCCTTATCACTAGTAATATTGGGCCAGTGTAAGAACGCAAATAATCATTATCTGGCCCACACACTATATAGGTCTGCAGGTCTATTTTTCTTCTGCAGCTGCACCAAAAGCATTTAGGTTTGTGTTGGCACAGTTTGCTACGTAAGGCCACTGTTCAATCACAAGTGGTGCTTGTTAAGTCTTTGGCAAGGATGAAAACCTGATGCTTTAGGGGGAGGAAAAGCTATAATCTACTCACAATAAAACCTGTACAGTGGTGTGTATATATATATAAATAAAAATAAAAATAATAAAAAAAAAATATATAGCCATACCCTTACAGGGAATCAGATTAATCCCCAAAGCATGAGATTTGATTATTTCTGTCTGAAGTTATCATTAAGGAAAACCCCTACATAATGCTAAAAATAGCCACACAGCATTTGCTTTATGAAGAAAATATGATTTACTGAACAAAGCCAAATTACTGGCTTTTTAGTGTTAATCTTTGATAAACATGTGCTGGGTTAAAGAAACTGTCATGGAGAGCAGAAGTTTGCAAATTGAAAGAAACCATTCAACTCTGCAAGATTATAAAGGGGGGGGGGAGGGAATTACCCCTTTTATGAGACACCTGGGGACATTGTTCAGATGCTGTTGACAGCTTTCACACCACTGCTTTTCCTCCCTTATCCTTACCCTCCTCTTCAGCACTTGTCTCCAGGTGGCAATACACAAAAGAGCTATATTTGCAAGGGGTGCCAATGCTGGCCCTTGGACAACTGCTGGAAAGCCAGAAGGCCCTCTTCTGCCTTGCATATTGTTTGTCTCAAACTGTTTTCCCAGGGCACTGAGCCTCCCTGACCCACCAGGCAGTACCCTGGTATTTAACACCTGGGTGCCACACCACTCCAGGAGCAAGCAAGGTGCTTACAACCCTTCCTTGTTTTTAAATACCATTACACTAACAGGCAGAGTCACAGCTCCCTAACACTGGGCTACATTCAAACACGATTTTAATAGGGTAGCCTTAACTATACATTGAGGTGGCTTTTGTAAGTTAAATACACATTTTTCTCCTGGGTAGTCTCCCAAAACTGGTGGCATAGCCCAACAGGACACATGTAAGTGTTTACACAACATAGGAAAGGGGTACCCAAATGAAGGGATAAATGAACAAAGGCTTTAAATAAAAGTGTGAGAATTTTCTTTTGACCTCAAAGTGCATCTGTCATGATAGACATACACAGAAATAGCAGCAATGCTAAATAATGGTGCTGTAGCTGCTGTAGCTGCTGCAGTGTCTGTCCTGCACTGGCACCCATAAACATGCCTGGGAAGCAAGACAGCAACACTTGAGGGAAATACCTTTTGCTTCATGCCAAAATAAAGCTCTGAGGAAGGTCCTACCCAATGGAGGTGTGAGCTGGTATTTTACTGCTGCTTGGGAAAGCAGAGACCCAGCTGTCATGACCATTTGGCATACGAAAGATGAACTATGTGGCTCACGTTAAGAAAAGCCTATTATTGCAGTAATAGCTGCGCTGAGTGACCAACTGATCACCTCTCATCTCTTCTGAGATTTCACTCCCACCTCTGGTGGGCAGCCCGTCTGTGATGCCGATCCCCACTGCTCCCTCATTACGTTTCCAGACAAGCACCTCTGTGTTTGCTTCCCATTGTTCCTCATGAACTTGAAGAGCCCCCCAGCTTCCCATTGTCCTTCATGAACTTAAAGAACCCCCGGGCATGCATCTGCCAATTAACTCCTCATTCTCATCCCAAGCCCTCTTCAAAGCTCTTCTTTGCCTCTGACACCTACAAGCACCCTGCCCCCTTTCCCCAACACACGCAGCTCAGCTATGTTTAGGCAGCTTGTGTGCTAACACAGCTACTGATTATGCAGACCAACATAGGTCTCCTGCTTCTGAGGCCACTACCTGGCTGTATCCATCTGCCGCCTCTTCTCTTAAACCATCCACTGTTTGGAACAGGATCCATCCTTTTTATTCTGTGTTTATCCAGAACCCATCGAGTTAGAAACCTCAGCTGCAATTTGGCTCTTAGATGCAATAGTTAAAAAAAAAAAAACAAACCAGCAACAACAAATCTTTTTTGCAAGAAGAGTATCTGTGTGCAAATACGACCTCTGTAACGTTACCAAGGTCAGGCAGACCAAGGCCAATCTGCTGTGTGTGAGAATATAAATCAAAGCTGTCCAGAGACTGATTTCATTTACAAGGTTTGTAACCACTCTGGACAGAACAAATGCCACTTGCTTGCTTGAGCTCCTTGCTCCTCCCCTTCTACAGCCAATTCTCTGCTCCTCCACTTCCACCCAGCCCCTCCCCACCTGGTAACACCTCTTGACCTCTTTTGCTCTTGAAAGCAAGAGTTCTCTTCTAGCAAGAAAGCTGTGGCTCTCACAGGACAGACAGCCATGCTAGGCCATTTATTAAAATTATGCAAAAATCTCAACAAGTAAAATTAGCACAGAGCCGCAAGTACATTTTCCTGCTGGTTACCTGCCATTCACAGCACACATCAGAATTAAACAGTAAATCATATAATGACTTCTTTCCTATTGCATTCATAGATCTGCAAAACAAACCAAAGAAAGCATCTGTAGCAAGTATTAGAGTCTGGGCACAGATCCTGTGAAATCACATGGTTTCCGTTGTGGAACTAAAAAGGCTTCTATAAGAATGTGTGAAATACACAGCCGAAATTCTCCACTTCTTTCTGTGCTCTTTGGCAGTTGGCGTGGCTAAGATAAAGTGGCAGGTTCTGTTTCTGTAGCTGGTGGCTTTCAGAGCACACCCCCATCTGCAAACCCAAAGAGTGCAGGATTCAGCTCTTTACAAGCTCTCTCTTAAGCATGGAGTTAATATAACCCCACTCCAGACAACAGGTTGCAATCTCTAGACAGAGCCTTGAAAAGAGAGTCCAGCCGTTGCCTTGCTCCTCGCAGCCATTTTGTGGTTCTCCTGCAGCTGTGCCCACTGAGGTGCAGCAGGGCTGGACAGGGGTGCCAAAAGCAAAGAAACTTCATGTTCTGGATGTTAACTTTAGTTACCATATCCAGACAATGCTGCCAGTGGTGTGGAAGAAAAAATTGCTGTAGCCAGCTGTGCTGTTCACAGTCGGATGGTTTCTGTGTAGCTCCAAATGGTTATGGAGCCAGTAGCCTGTTGTGGCCAAGGACAGGATGATGGATGGTCTACACACACTGTCCAAGCAGAGAGAATGGCAGAAGTTCACTTCAGGGTTGTTAAAATGCTAATCTGGGTTAGTTAACAAAGGCTGAATGGAACAGAAAAGTTAGGGAAATGAAGACTACTCATACGTTATATACGTGCACTGCAGAATTGATCCCCATGGTTAACGCAAACATTTGTCATTGGAAGGGGGACAACTCAACAGTTTTCCCATTTGAATAAACTGAATCAACTTCTGATATTAGCTGTACTGTAATTACTGTCAAGCCACGACAAGGGAAAGTGGGCTACAGCAGACACCACAGAGAGCTCCGGAAAACAGCAACGGAAGGGCAGTAACACGATTTTCACCGCACACCTCTTCTATGTGACATGGGAACAAATCAGAACCCACTTTCTTTTGAACTTGTGGCTGGCAGCTATTCACAGAAGAAGTAACAACTTAATAAAATGGCTTAGATGGATTTTAACGGTAACTGCAGTGCTTATCTGATGTGTAAGAAGAGAGATCATCTGTTCTAGCAGCAGTTTTGACGAAAGCAACATTTGAACTGTTTTAATTACATACAGAGCTGCTAAGACTGAAAATAACTTGTACTACCCAATTCAAGTAATATGCCTTCCATCTTTCTTTAATTACTCATGGAGCAAATTATTACTGTATCCAACAGAAAGACATCTGACTTTTTCAAACTGGAATTAAATATATGTTTAACACACCAGTACGTAATCAACCATCTCTTCTGCTCAGTACGCAAAGCAAATACACAAGTGTGCTCCTTGAAAAATATCAGGGACTGCAACATAAGCAAGCTCAACATAAGCTTATAGGAGCACAGAAGCTGGTGATGTAATTGTTTTCCTTTGCCTTGTAAAGAAAGCCTAGAAGTGAAGCAGCCTGTCATGTCACTTGTATGACACTACATGAAAAGTGACCATATTCACATATGATCGCCACTTGACTTCAGATTGCCAATCTCTTGTTTTTCAAAAGAAGGCACAACCAAAGCATCTCAAAATTTCTGTACTGGTGCTTTCCAACTAACTGGGCTTCACCTGATTTCAAGGGATGCTGAATCCTGTGTTAAGTGCACTAATGCTTTTAAAAGAATTTAAAGCCCATAGAAACCAAAAGCTGCGATCTGCTTGTGGCCAACTGTAGTAAGACCAGAAGATACACTATTACAAGTGCCTAATACACACTTTGAAGTGAGCTTCTATGATATACTTTTCCTTACCTTCACCTATCTCATATGACAGGACTGATCGGATCAAAGATCAACACAGTCAGAATTAACTGCATATGTAATTAAGCATTCTATCTAAAAGTGTGCTCTCCGTAAGTCTACATCAAAGTTATGGTGGTTCCAAGGGCTGAAGTATCTGCTCCAACAGTCGGCTCAGATCAGCCACACAAAAGAGGCTGATGGTCCAGCTCAACGGGCATGAGAGGCTAGGGGAAAAAACCTGCAGCTGTACAGCTGGTTTGTGGAGCTTTGACAGGACCATCACTGTATTCCTGGCACACACGCCTGCATCACACAAAGCACGTTTAGAAAATGATGTTATCTTTGTTGCATCTCTACCCTAAACGAGAACAGGTAGTGACAGACAGCAGGATACGAGGAAGGTAGCTGCTCACTTTAACTAAAGGTCCAGATGAAACTGGAAGCCAGTTAAAAGTAACTGACCTTTGGGTTATACTTTTTTTTAGGTTGTCCTTTTGAAAACAAATCTGAGCCACATAATTCAGAATGCTAATAAATTCTTACTACAAACTTTTTCTTCCTGCTTTTAAAACAACCAAGCTTTATAATAGTAAATATAAAAAAAGTATTAAAGTTCATGAATACATAGAAAAGAAAATGAAGCACTTAGCTGGCAATTTGTATTTATCTAAGCCAGATGAAATGTTTATACTATATCTGCCAAGATAACAAAATATGCCTGTCACTTACTACATTAAACATGATTACATACAGCTTAATTTACTGAATAGTAACTGAAGTAGACTTTAGAGGTGCATAGAATTTTATAGTGTGAATAAAGCAGGAAAAACGTCTATTCTTTTCTGCCACAAAAGTGATTGCAAAGCTTTACAATGAGCTTCCTGTTGGACTCAGGAAAAGGAGAGAACCTCAGAAAATTCTCTGTGAAAGTGTTTGTATGTGAGAGGAGTAGACTAGCAGTAAAAGCCTCTAAGACAGTAGGAAGCTGTTCCTTCAAGTAATATTTTAGTGAATTAGTCTTTCCTTAGCTTTGCGTTCCGAGTTGTTAATAAACACTGTTATCTCAATAAAGCTGCATGCTTTTCCCAACAGGAAATAACCGGGGGAAAAAAAGCCACACATTTGCAGAGCAATGAACAGCATTTCAGAGGAAGTCTGCTATAATTCCTGCACATTACGTGTGAAGCGTGTGTGTGTGTGTGTACATGGATAAGCTACAATACCATCTGTACAGCAAGTGCCACATATGTGAGCACTGTGAGCCATCATTGCTGCTGCTATGCTCAGAAGTAAATGTATTCCAAGCCACACGCACATATAAATACTTTACAGAGGGCTGATTTTTGCTCAAATTAGTCACAGGCCAACACCTGTAACAGAGACACAACCATCAACAGAAGTAAGAAACAACTCAAAGACCGGCAGAGACTCCATAATGTAAGGCTAGCTATATTCACGGTAACAAGTGAGATATCCACTGGAACTACAGTATTTTCAACACGTCAACCGATAGCACGCTCAAACGCGTTTTTCAGCTCACAAGACGAAACACAGTGGCAATCATAAAGCCGGCAGAACAACCTCACAGCTCTTTAAATGACAGGCACAATATCCACCCAGAAATCTTTCTCTGGACCTTTCATTTCCATCCTGCTTCTAAATAATACAGAAGACTTAAAACCCTTTCTAATTACTCTCTGAAAGCAGCTGTATCAGTTTCTGCAGTGCTGTAAATCTCCCCATCTCCCCCCTCGANCTGCCCACGGCCGCCGCCCGCCGGCGGGGCCACCTCTGCTGCCCGCCGTCCCCCGCCGGGCGCCCCATCCCGGCGCTGCGCTGGCGGCCGAGCCAGCGCGGGGCGGCGCGCCCCGTAGAGCCCACCCCCTCCCACCGCCCCTTCTCCTCTCCACTCCCCTCCCTTTCATGCACTGGTGCCGCCCGCCCCTCGTCGTCCTACCGCGCCCGGCCGCGCTCCGCCCGCCGCCTCTGCGTAGCACCGCGCTCGCGGTAGACCCGGCCCGCACCCCGCTGCCAACTTTTCAGTTCCTCCTGCCGCCGCCCGCTCGGCTCCGCCGCGGCTCTTACCGCAGCCGGCAGCGGAGCTCAGCGGCGAGCCCGGCCATGGCGGTAGGAGGCGGATTCCCCGCCCGGCTGCTGCCTTCCCCCAGCCTGTCATCAGCCCTTCGCCACCGCTGGCAGTGCCGGACGCGGTCCCACTCCCTCCGCCGCGACCACCGAGCGGTCTTGGCCGCAGTGACGTGCGCGGAACTCNAAAAACCCCAAACCAACAACCTAAACTTTCTCGACTCTACACTTGAGCAGAGCTTTGTTTTCAGTAGCAGGCGAGGAGGACGGAGTGGAGTTATCCCTGCCTCTGCGCGGGCATAATTCACAACCGGCTCTACTATTTGTTTCCATCCATAATTGATGGGGAGCTTGAAACACAGCTCCCTCTGCCTCCCAGCGCCCGGCTGCTGCCAGGGAGCCCGTAAATCACGCCTCGTCGGGCGCCGGCAGTGTCGAGCCCCCGGGACCGGGTCCGCTCAGTCCCCGACCCAGCGCCAACTCACCCTGAGCACCCCGGGGCGATTTCGCTGGGGACAAACCCAACAGCTCTGCTGCGGCTCCCCCAGCTCCGGCCGGCGCCGGCTTCCGCGGGGACCGCCCGCTCCGCTCGGCAGCGCCGCCGCACACCCGCCGCAGCCCCGCGTACCTGCCACCGCGCCGCTGCCCACNNNCGATAAAGCTGCCTGTCGTTTCCAGCCCCGCGCTCGTCCCGCCGCCGCGAAGAGCCATAGGACGTGTTTGGCTCATCGCTGGCGCTGCCTTCGCTTCTCAGTACAGACATTTTCAGTTTTACTTGGACAGAAAAAGTCATTGCGAGCAATGCAATTTTGCAGGGTATTGAGACTCATTTTTGCAGACGAATATTTCGGGAGTGGGGATGGGGGGCGTCCTTGAAATGACATCTTTTTAAGTGCCTGTCTAAAATCCCCTCATGTTCCAGAAACAAAGGATTTAATCCCAGAAATGAAGTCCAGGAAATAGCTGTCACTAATTCATTTTTCTTCACATGAAAGATAAATTAATTAAGGCTTAAAGTGCCACGAAATATTTTGGATGCCCCTGCGAGAGAGAAAAAAAAAAAGGATTACTCACCAAACTGTATCATCTGTGCTTGTTTTATGAGAAATCAGAAACATTCCGAGTACAAGTAATTTAGAGGTTTTTGCTGGGGAAACATCTCTGCCATTCACATGCAGTTCCCAAATTCCTGCCCCTCAGCTCTTGATTGCCTCCAGAGCAAGTTATCGGGCAGGTTGCTCCCCACAGTGCTCCTTCCCCTCTGGAAGACAAGCACTTGATAATCCCAGGCAGTATTTTGGGCTGATCCTGTAGGTTTTTACGCACACACTGCTCACAGTGGGAGCGTTGCCTCTTGAGAACTGATTCATCTAAGCAAGGGCGCCAGGATTTGGCCCATAGTAAATTCTCTTTAGAGATGCTGCCAACAAAATCTCTCAGCCATGGGAATAGGACGTTTTTGGCAACTCGGTCCCTTGGCTGTCTCTCTCTGATGTTTCCTAGTGGTGACAGGCTAAAGGCGAGATCATTATGGGCTTCCTCACTGCAAACACAGCACGACTATGTTGCACCCCAGGAGCTGCTGCCTGATTAAAGGTGGAAGGGCATTATTTTCTCTTTTTCAGGAACAGCCCTAATCCGAAAACCATCAAAATTTGCACAGTGCACGAAAAAGCTGTGATAGAGACTACTCACTTGGTTAGGAATCAAATTGCAACCTGAGGACAAAAAAGCTTAGAGTGCCTCAAAAAAAAAAAAAAAAAAAAAAAAGGACACTATTCACAGAAGAGCTTTTCACATGAAGTCAACGACTCAGCACAGATCCACTGCCATGTAGGTTTATAGAGGGTGTGGGTACCTAGGTGCTAGCTACCTACACCAGGGCTTTACAAATGGGGGTTTGCTTCTGGGATTTTAAAATGCCTGATGGTGTTGTCAGTCATAAAAACTGCAGTCCTAGGAAAAACAGCTGTATTTTCATTTGATACATCCTTTATGTGACTGACATATAGAAATTACTCAGCAGTGCCATTCTGTTATCCCTACACCAGGGCCATGGGAAACACAGCTTGGGCTGTGGCATCTGCTTGGGCTGTGGCTGCACATCCCTCCCTGCTCTGCAAGAGGCTGCTTGTGGGAAGGAAGGTTTCTTCCCCACTACATATCCCAGCACAAGCTGACTCAAGGCTTTTATATATCAGGATAAAAGATTAATATGGTTTAAATGTCCTTCTGCTTCAGTTAGGCAGATGACACAATGTTGAAAATTGGATCACATTCCTGTAGGGCACAGAGTTTCAGTTTGAAGTACAGCATTTTCGAGGATTTTGGTATAGCCAAGCAGAATATCTGTGTCTACACTTAAATGTGGTAGTTTATTATAGTTTCAAAATTTGCTGCATAGCTAGAAACCACTTTATGTAAGGATTTAAAGTGTGTGCGCTTTCAGTATGTGTGCAGTCAGGGAATTACACAGCCACAGGTTTTAAAACACAAATATATTCAGGCTGCTATTGATATGATAAACTATCAGTAACATGTGCTGCAAAGCTTCTTAAATCCTCATTGACACAACAGGCCAGTGTTCTGTCGATGGTGTGCAGATTAATGGGGTATTGTCAGCCTGGTTTAGGCCTCAACTTTCATTTATCCTAAAACTTGTTCTTCATTGTAACTCTTAACCTTTGGATTCTGCCAACACATTTCTTGTCACAAATATACTAATGGAATTAAAAGAAACCTGGCTTTTAAATGTTAATTACCCCCAGAATGATTGATTTGTAAAAGAAACACATCAGCAGAATCTGAAAGTACAGAGGCACAATAAAATGGACTGAGCATCTGCCCAAGAGTCAGGAATGCCTGAGGACCAGCTTTGGTGCTGATGAGGCTGTCCCTGCGTGCGATATGGGAAGGAGAACACTTACCTTATCTCCTAGGTATAGCTTATGGATTATTTCTGTTGTCTAAAGGACTTTTCATCCTCCAAGTGTTTTACAGACTTAAGTGACACTTATTTGAAACAAATTCGAAAACGTAATCAAAATATTCAAAACTTACACACAGATAAAGAACCCACCATCTGTTAAAACCACAAATTGAGTTTTTGCTTCATTAAAATATGGGTAATACTAAACTAATATGTGTTTAAACCAGACATTTCATTCTGCTTGAATGCCTCCACTGGGTTTATAACCAAGGCTGAATTGATTTCAGCAAGCAGAAGCGTACATGGAGACTCACGAGCTCGGCCGCACTGTGATTTGATAAAAAAGCACAAATGGACATGGTGCAGGGCAGTTTGCACATTTGGGAAACCACCTTCAGAGCACATCTGCCCAGGAAAGTTTGCTCAAATGGCACATCCCTAGAAAATACCAAGTGCTGAGGAAAATGGCATCGATAGTTTTGCTCTGCCTGAGCTGAAACAGAATCAGTGACTCAGCACACTAATGCACGGATGTGATGGCTTCTGAACGAAATGCAAAACTTATTATTTTGAGGACATGTTCATTTAAGCTGTGTCATTTCCAATGAAAACAGCAAACATCAGTTACAGAAGGACAGTCAAATCATGGCAGTGCCAGGATGTGATGATGCTATATCCTAAGAATTACAATATTTTAGCCAAACATTTTTCTCTTTCCTTCACTTCCCCCCCCCGCCCCGAAAAGCATCACATTTCACCAGTGCATACAGATATCTGCCCACAGCATGGCATCGTACAGAGGAATTGGTAGGTAATTTGATAGGGATCAGATATATAATTTCTGTTGGAGTGGACATGCACAGGTTTTATATTCACTGCCCTGAAATCTAAGTTGCAAAGTGTGGATGTCATCACTTACCTTGACTGTAATTAAGTTTGATAATAAAAGAGGGTAGAATTTATTTATTATGAGTGCATAAAATTAGTCGGACAATTTAAGGTGCTATTCAATGAGTAATGCTCCCATAGCAGGGGTAAATATTAGTCTGCCTGATAATATTAGTTTCTATTAACAACACAGGAAAGCTGGTTTTTGTACAGCTCTGGTTTTATGTGCCTTTATGCCTTCTCAGTATCTGGGGAGCCATTCCACAGGGCAGGGCGGGCACGTGTAGTATGTGAATCAGTGTAAAACAATTTCCAAGGAAAACAGGCTTTTCATCCCTATCGATTGGTGAAGAATTCTCACCTTTGGATTTTTAAGAACATGAATGCAGAAGATAGGAAGCTCAAACTATGATACTTCACAGCTTATCACCAGGACAGGGTTAAAGCTACATAAGCTGAAACTGATAGCTCATTACAGTATTCCACTCTTAGCTTGCACAGTGCAGAGTTGTGTGGCTTCTAATGCTCACCTCTGTTAGATGGATGCTTACTGTTCCTGGATTTAGCACCCTTACTGTAGATATTGCCCTATGTGTCGCCTCTTTTTCACCCCATACCTTATGGTTTAGATCCCAATAAGACTGGTCTTTAATCTGTGTGGAGTGCACTTAGATCTTATCTCTGTTCAATCACCCTAAACCTTGTTGCTTGGAGAAATGTAGGTGAAAAGCCCAGTGTTTGGCTGGCAAAGCAATAAAACTGAGCCAGCCATTTTCATTCCCCGAGTCCTCAGCTTGTTGCAGTATCAATGCAAGTCAGGAGTGAGACATTTCAGAGCATTGTTGCTCATGATTTACACCAATAGGCTTAAAATAGCAAATTGCTAATATAACAAGTCTGTGCTGTGGTGATACAGGCAAATAATTGGTTATAAGTCAAGTACTGTATAAAGAACAGTAACTTTAAGAGACATCATAATTTTATCCCTGTAAATAGTATCCCATTCAGGTAGCAGTTAAATCTATCTCTCTCTAATGCTTAAAGGAAAGAAAATAATTTTCTTGTATTTTCCAAGTGACATGAAATCCCCCCTTCACCCTTGTCAGTTACCAGAAATTTCTAGGAGGTGCCTTTACACGATTAGCATTTTGTAAAATATAGGAAGACACAAACCAGTTTCAACACTTTCTTTTATCATCTTCTTGAGTACTATGTTGAGAGTTTTTAAAGTATTCCCGACTGTCAAAACTTCAATTTAATGTCATTGTTCTCTATTTTTTATACTTTTCTAATGTGCCTCCTCACTTAGAGGGATGTGTAGGAATCTCAGGTTGTAGGCCTGTCACTTGAATCTGTAGTTACAATATTATTCTGTCTCTGATGGGCTGTGCATCTGAACTTGGCAACTTTATCCTGGCTCTGTATGGGATCAGCACGTGCATATGCTTCCACTCCTGTCATTTGTCATTTTTGCTAGTAAGAAATGGGTTTGCACTGCTATTCCATGCCCACCCATGATCATTTGAGATCAGTTTGCTTTGAGAAGCATACCAAACACTACCTTTATATTGAATATTTAAGTGATAAATCTAATAGCTGCTCTCAGTTCTTACTTAGGCAAATGTCTGACTGAAATTCAATATGCTGGCTCTCCAATTCCCTCATCTACCTCTGGAGAGGTAGAAGATGTGCCAGTAATTAATAAGAATAATTGGAAAACAAGTAATTTTTTTAATGTTTTGGCAGCATTCTGTGTGGGTCAGCCAGTGGGGATCTTGTGGGATTCTGAACAGATGAACTTGAGGCAGTGGAAGGCCAGAAATTCCCTCTCTGCTGAGGCTGTGGGGCTGGCAGAAAGATACCCATGCCAGCAAAGACAGAGAAGACATAAGATACAACGTTCGTAATGTGTTGTCCTATGTATTTTACAACTCAAAATGTGCTTAGAGTGAAATCTGGATGATTGAATGTCAAAGCTAATAAAAGGGATCCAAGCAATAAAGGTAACAGGGCACAGCCTTGCTAAACTGGTCTTTCCTGCCTGCAAGCTTCCCATCAGAGTTAACTTTGAAAAAAACAGGCCACCAATTCTGGCCGTGGTACTTTCCTACAATGAACATAGCAATAGTAAAATTTGATTAATTCATGATCCTTGCAAAAGAATAATCTTGTAATTAAAATCCCAGAGAGGAACAGCTATACAGAAAGTGGGGAACGAAAAAGCCAAGCTGAAGGCATTGCCGTGGTGTCCTTTGGGGCCAGACACAGTGTTGCTAACTCCCCTCAGCACTTTAAATGCCCACAGGAACCACTCAAAGCAAGAAAACTTCATTTTCTGCACAACAATTAGCTTTTCAGTTAGAGATATTACATCACTTGTCATTTGATGGGGAATTAATTTCAAACATCTAGGGCAATATCAACAAAGTACTGTAATTAGACTTAATGGCATACTTCCAAGATTAATAGGTGATCTCCCTCACAGCCTACAATTTAGATTTCCAAAGTTTCATTTGTCATCTTGCTGCTCAGTGGAGATTCACCATCCGCAGTGTTTACCTACACTTTTCCTCACTATTGGTAAAATGTGCTACTTTTTTCAGGCACAGGCTGACAAAAAGACATATTAGTAACAAATCTGTGCTCATGGCATACAATCACAAGGTGACAAGACACTATTATCTATTTATATTATATATAGCAACTGCAGTTAGACAAAATCACTTTTCAGTCCCATTTTAGGGGATTACCTAATCCTGTAATTGATTGTGTGTGATGAGTCCCCTTTGTCCTATGGAGACCCAGTGACCTTCAAAACAGGAACTGGCCTGAAAATATTCTATTATTTCACTGTTATTTATGTGTAAATTGCAAGATAATGTTGGATAGGAAGAGATGATAATTTTATCTGTTTATTTACTTCACTAGCCTTAGATTTTAAGTGGTTTATGTCCTATCCCAGAAGAAAATGTTACTCCCTTTCAGTAAGAATAACCAAAGACAAAACTGGTAATTTCTTTAAGGTAAATCAAGTATTCCCTTAGAAGTTTAGCCAATCATACAGGTTCCCAAACAGCTTAGAGCTACAGTTAAACTTCTATCTACTGTAACTGTCACATCGCAAGACTTGCAGTTAAGGGGTGAGGCAATTGCTCACCGGTTATAAATACCAGCAGAGTAGTTTATCTGCAGATTAGTATCACTTTACTCATTCCAGAATCCATAAAATCCAACATGAATCAGCTTGGCTTTGTATATCAACAATCACATCCTACACAAAGGTGAGTTTACAGGTACCATCTGAGGACATTGTATAGGCATGGAGGTTTCAGTGTTACAGTAAACAGGCATGTGTGCATGTATAGACTTACACAGACACACATAAACCTTGCTCCTACACTGTCCCACCAAATATAACTCCATGGATTAAGGCCTTAAATAGGACTCTAAGAATGTAATTTTATAGAGCCTGAATGTCCCTTGGGCAAGCCTTAGGTAGCTCCTTGGGTTGTCACTGCGAAGCAGCTGTCCAGCCTAACCCTGACTCAGGAGCCAAAAACCTGTCTCATATGGGGGACAGTAAAACAGTTGTAAAGGATCAGACAGACATTAGTCATGGTTGACGTAGGGAGGGTGCTTAGAAAATAGTTAATACCAGGAATCACTAAGAATAGAAAGGTAAACAAACTGCTTGTAAATTTATATCTGCTTGAACTCTGAAATAAAGCCTTACTACATTTCTTCAGTGCATTCCAACTCAGCAAGAGGGTAGACTCTCATACTAGGTTTGAAGAGAGATGATCAAACTATTTACTTTTACCTCTGTGACACATACAGAAAGTTCATAGCCCACACACAATCAGTAATGACAGGAGCTGCTGCCTTCAGCATGTTAAGTTGACTTTCTGTTTAGTGTATGCCCCTTGACATCTCAGTATCTGACTTTAGCCTAGGATATTTTTTTCTTGAGAACACCTTTAATTATTTTTTCAACACTCATGACAGCTCTTATCTACTATTACAGTTTGTTTGAAAAAAACTACTAGCTTTGGTGTACTTCTGTGTTTCTTCTTGTGTGCTAGCTGTGGACTGTAAAATCCTTTCTACCGAACGGCCGTAACAGAGCCATCCATGAAAGCTCTTTGCTTTCTTTGTTCTGGACTTCAGATGTTAGTGTGCAAGAACAATTTTGACTTTGAGAAGGTGAGTATAAACAATTATTACTCTCTATAGACAACATAATCAAAACTAAGAGGTGAAAGGGAGAGCAGGTGGTTTTGATCCTTCGGTGTTACTGCTGCTCCTTCATCCCATCAAGATTTGAAATGGTGCTCCACGTCCGACAGCCTCTCTTACATTACTGATTCTGGAACTCATTTTACTATTTTTTTCTTCTTGGGAACAAGATGACATATTTTCACCTTTGAGGTGACAGTAGGTGACAATAAGATAGGTGACCCATTTCATCACCACATTGTTTCTCTGATTACAGTCTGCCAACTGCTTGTATGACTGTGCATTGCAGCCCTCTAATCTTGAGTGATGCAAAGCTTCACGGAGTCTGGGGAAATACCATTGTCTGTGACAAGTCATGCAGGAAACAGCCATGCAAAGGAGCTGTCAGGGAGGAGGCTTGGCCAGAAGAGAGGGGTGTGTGGGGTCAAAAGTGTAGAAACCACTCTGGATCCAAGGCAATATAAATTAGCTGTGGCACCTATTCTGTCCCACAAAAATCTCCTATTTGCAACACATATTGGAAGAATTAACATAGCAAAAATACACAATAAAAAAGCAACCAGTGCTAGTCAAGTTATTAGTAAATCCTCTAGACAGCTCTTGACTTGGAGAAAAAGGCTCAAGTAGGAATGCCAATACTATCATCTGATGTGGCTCCAAAAGAAAAAAGAAAAAGGAAACCATGACATCTCTATTCTTGGCAAAGCAGAAAGGCTGCCACAGACACTCTATTCCCTCTGCTGCTTGGAGTGATGCAGCCATAGCTGCTGCAGCTTTCAGCTACAGATCTCCTCTTTTCAGTGTCTTTGTGGATAAGAGGAGAGCGTGAAAAGTGGTTCTCTATCTAGGAAGCACTGCAAGAAGCAGTATTTGTGGCTCCAGCCAAAGTTTTCCAGCTCCTTTTAGAGATTCGACTGTTTAAAATTAGTGGCATAACAAGGAGCCAGGAGTTTAGCAGCCATGTTATAGGAAAGAAATAATTTTATAATAAAGTCTCTACTCTCCAATAGCCAAAGATAACTACAGGTTATTCTCAGCTTTCTTATCAAAAGCCATTTCAGAGTTGGATATTTTATCTGAGTACTTTAGACGCTGCCTGAATAACTTCCTGTGTTCAAAAGAATTTCTGTGATTGTTTATTTTGTGCATACGTATTTTGCATGCTGGCAGAGAGTATCTAGTTGGTCCCTTCTCTCCCTGTCATCATTAGCCATACATGTACATCAGGCCAAGATCTCAGCACTAACCCAGAGAGAGATGGAAAGGTCTGCACCTCCTTGTGTAGCCAGATCATAGGGAAATGTTCTCCATCTGGGGTATGGGGCCCCAGCTGCATGCAGCACAGGCTTAGATGGCACCCTGCCACCTGGCAAATCCTGCTGCCCTGCCCCAGGCCTGGAGTGCACTGCCAGGTAGAACAGCAATTTGTCCTGGCAGAGTGATGAAGAAAGGGATGGAGTCAGGGAGAGATAGTAGAGGCAGAGCAGGGAGAAGGCAGACTGTCCAACACTCAGTCAGGTGGCAGGTGGTTTTGAGAGCAGGTCAGAGCCATGGTCGTGCTTGAAATCCCATCACATCACATTGGGAGGACTCAAGCTCAATGAGCTTTGGACATGTCGTAAGACAGATGTTAGGCCTTATTACTCCTTACTACAGACCCAAGCAAGCGGCTCTCTGCAAGATGGATTATGTATCACTCCTGCCCATCAGTAATGTCATGGTGCTGATGTCAGACTAACAATTTAGATTCAAAATCCTGCCTAGAAGGATCAGGGTAGCACGTGTGCATGTGTTCCTGTGGTTGCTGGCCATCTGGGCTGCTCTTAAAGCCATGTGTGCTTTTATACCTTGCCCACATTTCAGGCATCCTGTATCCAGAATGTGACTAGGGAGAACTGTATGTGTTAACTTGCTCTCTGATCTATACCCCTTCACAGACTTTCAGCAGATCCAAAGTCTATGTTTTCCTTAGGACCTTTGAAATGCTCTTGAAAAGACATGATGACAGAAAGCCTGTTGATTTTTGTTGGGACTGCATGAAGATTCCACTTTCCCTCTCAGTTGCCAAAGGAAAAAAATCTGAACTATATATTTCAAATGTCATCCTAAGGAACCAACCCTCAAACTCTTCACAGAATCAGACAGAAAATGTCCTGGCAGGATTATCATATAATATCCATTGCAGCAGTGGAAAATATCAAAGGATCATGGTTTAAAATGAAGCAAAAAACCCCCACCCTTTCTTGTCTCAAAAGCAATACACTGTTGTTACTCTTCGTTTTTTTTTCCTTTCTCACCTGCCAACTGCCATGCAGTTTGGTAAAGAGCGATTAAGTAGCCACAATAAACATACTCATGCCACAAAATGGCAAATGGAAGTAATAGTTTTTACTTTTTAGCCCAAACCTTCTGTTACTGTAGCAAATGAGATTTTTTTGCAGCTGACTAACAGAAGCTGATTTAGGCCCTTTGCACTTGCTGCCAGCAAGTGTTCCCACTCCAAAAATAGCCTATTGAAGAAAGAAGTGTCAGTTGCTGTCTTCAACAGGCTGCTTTCTAAACCCATTGTTAGAAGGCACCTACTTCAAATGAAACCTGGCACGTCACCATATTGGTGGGCAAAGTGCCATTCTAACAGATGGGCAGTGGGTAGGCAGTGCCAGTGATTCAGTCTGTGTATCAACCTTGAGTAACAAGGTTGTATTCCCATCTGAGAACGTCAAGGCCTGTGCTCTACCATAACCTGTGTCCTTACATGCATTGCTGCCCAGCATATTTAAAACATTTCTATTTGATTTTGAGCCCATACTGCTCCACTCAACTGGGCACCAAGTTTAAATTTTGGATGGGTGAGCCTGGCCTGACACACTCTGCAATGAAGGTGTGGGAGGACCGTGCGAGTTGTGCTAGTCTTTCAGTGCCTTCCTTCCCACTGTGGCATTTCCCAGTAAACATGGGAAAACACTTCAGGATGCTATAGTCATGGTAAAAACTTCCAGAAACACTTGGACAGCTGAAGAGAAACCACAATGTAGTGATCCCTGACCCAGACAGTACAAACCCAGCACAGGGTTAATCTCAGGTTTCCCTACATTTAGTGTAAACATATGCCCAAGTATCAGGTGGTAAGAGCAGTCCTGCTCTCATTTTGTACTAGTCTTGCAAATCCCCACACTGTCAAGTGCATCACAAGAGCATCAGGACTCGATGAACTGGGATTCATATGCCAGAGCCTCGTGAGACTAATGTGACAATGAAATCTCCACCTTTCAGTGCTTCTTATGCAAAAACCCAAAAGCCTCAGCTTTCTAGTAAAGTGCCAGCCTGTGTGTGGAGACTTTATCCAGCTTCCTCTGTAGTACCTGTTTGCATGGAACGTGTTACAGAGAGTCTCAAATAATGCATGTAAACTCTATCTGCGTCTTTTTAAAAATCCCCTCTTACATGTCCCATGAAGCTATTAGTTTAGCTATCACTAGGTATTAAAATTTAAAAGGGTCACTAAATGCGTACTGCTAGAAGGAAACAACATTAGTTACACATTACCAGAACAAAACTAAATTAAGAAACAGCTCATTTCCTTTGTACCATCAATATTTTACTCAGCCATAGCCTGGATGCTTGTACTCACAAAAACGAATTAATCATTCATGTGCTAATGTACATCCATTATTTTTAAATCATCACTTAAGTAATCATTTTTGTGTGTGCTCAGATGTGTGATGCCTGCTTATGAAACTGCAGGAAAAATCAATGCAAATTAAATAAAATTTAAAAGGTGGATAACAGTGAAACAGATGCAAAAAAGTCCTCCACGCAGTAAAATTGTAATCAAATTTCCGTAAAACTCTCTTAGTGAATCATAATTTGAAAAAGATACCAATCTAATGGTAAACATATTTATATGCCATGCTACCCTCTTTATTTTGGTGCAAGCACACAGAATGCAGTTCATCAGATACTGTATTAAAGCTGCATAAAATGGAAACAACAAAAGTGTTATTATCGTTTAATTTGGTACTGACGTTTTCCAACAGTTTATTTACCGAGACTTGCAGCGTTCGTATCATAACATCATAGGTGTCTGCACATCTGGGAGGTTCTCAAAACCCTCCCCAAAGTGAGGCAGAGGATGGAAATGCTTCTTCAGTGTGTGCAGCGTTCCCTGCTTGCACTCAGCGTTGAACACCGTGTGTGGGGAGTGAGGCACCGAGGCTCAGCAAAACCAACATTTTTCTCTCTTGCAAAGTATCACATAGCATTTAATGTCTGCCCAGTACAGATCACAACAATCAAAGTCTCATTTCCCTTTCTTACTGACATGGACTAACTGTATCTCCTGGGCTGGATTTGCTGCTGCCTTGGGCTTGTCATTTACACCCATATAAAATGCTTCCAGATTCAGAACTCTGCTTTAGGCTGGTATAAATTGCAGCTGCTTTATTCAGGCATAAATGTCTAAGGTGCAAAGTAGTCAAGAACAGCAGTTTGTGCTGGCTGTATATGAGCAAAGATGGTCCTGCTAGATTGGACTATACTAGTCCCATGGAAATTAAATCATCTTTTACTGAAAGTGTGATTGTTTCTTTTGGACTGCCCATATCAGTGAAAAAAATAGGTGAAGCTGTTAGAACCCTGCAAGTACTGTGAACGTCACGGAGGAGCAACCTAACACCTACAGAAAAAATTCACTGTAGCAGTGCTTTATGTTTTTTCTCCTATTGCTTCTGTAATTTTACGGTGATGTATTTTGATGGCAATTTAAGGGAGCTCTGTGTAAAATTTCCTGCAAAATACATTCCAAGGCCAAGTTATCTCTTAATATATTTTATGTCTTCCTGTGAATTAGTAGAAACAAGCCAAAATATAGCTCAAGAGAAAGCAAGAGAGACTGTCTACCTTGACTTCAAGATGGGAAGACTTGGGTTTCTTTTTCAGTCTGTGGAATGGAGAAAATGATCCAGCAGGCAATACTTCCATTTTGCATCAACTCCTGAGGCTCACCAATGAGTTCCCACTCAGCTCACAAAAGTATAATCAACTTACTGTTAATGGGTAATAGAAGCACCATGAACTGATTGTGATTCAGAGCTGTATCCATGCATGACTGTAGTTCCATGCGGGAACTGAGACTTTAACTTTTCTTATAGAGAAGCACCTGGTGAAGCTGGGTTTGCCACAACTTAAGAATGCCCTGAGGAGCATGCAGGAGCTCAATAGGCGCTATGTAGGCATAACCATTCACAGAATTTACATCCCCTGGCAGTGCAAAGCAGTTACTACAGCCCACTGCACAGGTATGAGTCCATAACCTTGGAGAATTGGATCCGTTCATATAGTTTCAGCCTATTTAAGTGACAATACATGGCCATGAGCAGTATAAGAGGCAAAAAACTGTTGCCAGATGAAGTGTTCACCATGTCTGAAAGTCACTGTCAGTTTTCTGTGCTTGACAAGCACTCTTGAAATTACACAAATGGTTAAATAAGTATGAATTTTAAAGTTCTTTCCAATTTTATCAGAGTTAGCTGCACTCAAGGTCTACAGCAAGAGTGAGAAAGGTAAATGAGAGGTCAAGAGCTTTTCAATCTCATTGATTGCCACCTGGCTAGGTGCAAGAAGGGCCCTCTCCTAAAGGAGATTCATTTGAGTTACTGGAGGTGACATTGGTTCTTTGCATGAGCAGTCTGCATGGAGCTACCTGACAACTCAAGATTAAAGTTGCTGTTTGTAAGAATGTAAATTTTGACCTATAATAATGCCTTTTCCTGGGTCTTTTCCAAATCCAGAAGCTGCAGGTCAGCTGGTGATCACTTGAGAGGAAATTCAGCTTTCTTTGAACCTGTGGAGCTCCACAGCTCCCTATGCATAGGAGCAGAGAAACCAGAGGGGGAGCTTGCACAGATGTAAGCAATTGCCCCAGATTTCTCTGTGTGCATCCTGTCTCAAAGCCACACACACACATACATGCCTTTTTTTTGCCTTTGCTCAAATTCAGCAGTGTCCTGAAATGCACTTACTTGATGTGAAGTATAAAAACGTCTCTGTCTTGCTTGTGCCAGTTTATTGCTAATGTGGGCAGGTGATTCATCAAGGGATGAAATGAGATTTTCAAGTTGTTTAAAAATGATGAGGCAGTTTTCAGAGCTCACACGGTTTGTGACTAGATACAAGATTTATGAATATATTTGTCAAGTAGTGTATTTGACAAGTTTTAAAAACATTTCTGGCTAATTGCTTTTATTACTCATCAATTCTGACAGGGGAATAGCAAGATAAGATTGTATTTTACAATTTGGTTTTTTTCCTAGTTCCTCTCTTGTCATATCTTGGTGAAAGGGGTGGCAATGTAAACACTGGATCCATGATTTCTCCGTGGTTTGCTGTTGATATTCTTTGTTCAAGTTTGACTCAGCCTTGCAAGTGAAACTAGACAGGAGATTGGCTGGCTTCAAACTTAAAGTTTACAGTTTCATAATTGACTGGTGCAATTATGATCGTTCTCAGCACTGTGTGGCTGTTTGACAGCACTTTAACTGATTTTTTTCTTTTGATTTCACTCTAAAAGATACCTATGTTCTCATCTATTCCTTACTGGGTCCCATTCAGAGATATCTGTTTCAGGATTACATTTTCCTATTAAGATCTTGATTGAAAGATTGATTCAGGGCTCAGACACATGCTTGCTTAACAAAGCAGATGCAGCAGTTTCCTCAAGCTGTTTATTACCACCTGCTTGTCAGACACTGTGACCCACCAAGGAGAGGAGGGAGCAGACCCATGTGAGTGTGCTGGAGCTGCTTCAGTGCAAAGTACTGTCTTACTTAAACTCCTTCAACATGTTCCCTTCCTTCTATGCCCTTGACCATGCATTTAAGGCCCACTGACATAGTCTGGAATTATTAATGATGTGACTAGTTTTCCTGATTGAGACCAGAGTTTCCAGTCCTGCGATGAGATTTGCCAGAGGACTTCTAAACCTCTCCCAGGCAGCCATTGAGTTGTGTTTGGACAGAGAACTCTGCCAGCACCAGTGCTGGTGCAGGACCAGGTGCTGAGGCTGAGCACACGCATTCCCTTCTGCACCTGATGCTCATTACCAGGCTCAGCTGCTTCTTACCACCCATCTGCCACCCACTGCTGCCCTGAAACTGCTGGCAGAACCAATCATGTGCCTCTTGCCTGTGCTCTCTGGGCACAATCAGGCAGCCAGCTTAACCACCTGCTTAAGCTATTTCAACCTCATGTAGTTCTAAATCTATGACAGCCTGGGTGAAAACTGGGGAGAAATCTTGGAGACCATTTTGCTGAATAAATATGGGGGAATTTTTGACACTGGACTAGTAGCTTGTGAAAGTAAAGCAGTGGTGTCTTCAACAACAGTAATGGTTTATTAACTAATATTGTGGGTTAACAACCACTACTGGGACAACCACTTCTAGGACTACTGGGTGGGGAGGAGAGTGGTGGGGAGGGAGAGAGAGGTTACACTCAGATGTAAACCTCTGCAAGATCAGCATCCTTCACAGACGTGCTCAAGCAACCTGCATGTAAGCCTAAAAGGTGGTGTTGATTTATTTTTTCCTTAAAATACAAATACATTTTTTGTAACTTAAGCCTTGGAGCCTAATGCAGTCTGCTAAACTATCTTTTAGTAGGAACAAACCAGAACAACATGGAAGGCATAGCACCAGCCAGGGCTGTGAAGGCAGACTACTGAGAGCAAGAACCTGTGCATATAATTGACACTGCCTCAGATCCATCCTTATACACAACACTCTCTCAGGCGTGTTGGTATGGGGCAGTTACTGTCTGATCTAGACCTTACAGATATGAGCCACTCATCTGCAAGAAGTGTTTTCTTACCACTCTTTCTTAGCATTGAAAATCCATTACTAAGACACAAAATTCAACAGTCAGCTTGATTTGATTTGTGGCATGGTATGTTTTGCTTGTTTGTTTTGTTGTTGTTTTGGTTTTTCTTTTATATAAATTTTAAAGTTATCTTTCTCTTCAGCAGAGGGTGATAAGCTGTGGTACTGTCACCCAAGCAGATCAGAAATGCCAGCTACAGCATGCAGGGTGAGCAGAGGCACTTCAGAAACTAATGGAAGTGGAAAGATCTGCATATTCATAGCAGAAGGGAGATGGAGGTGCATATGCAAACTGAGCAACTGCCACCAATGGGCCAGCTGATTACTGTTTATTCACAGGGAGAGAAAAATGAATTCTAACTGGCCAAGACACTTTTGTTATCGTGAAATACATATTTGACTACAGCAAGTGGCTTCCAATCAGAAAAATTACATTTTTGTGCTGGCTGTTTATAAATGGGATGTAGTTAGTGTAAGGCACCCACAGCTGCAGTAGCTGCAGATTTTCAAGGCCAGACTCAAATGTATCATACTTTATCATTAGTTTTTATATTTGTTGTATCCAAGGCTGTACAATGTTTTACAGGGAACCCAAGAAAATAATGTAACAGATTGGTTGGCATTCAATATTGTATGAAAGTTTGTTGTTTTCAAGACAGCTTGTACCTTCACTTGAAAGTAAAGGCAAAGAAGAGGGGTAGCAGTACGATCATGGGGCAGTACTAGAAATACAACTTTCCAGAGAGACAGATGCAGCTTTACTCCACAGCTCACCCATCAGATATCTTCCCAAAACCCCTGATAAAGTTGGTGGGAGTGCTTTGAGGAAGTCACAGACAAAAGCTATCTTTTGTGTAATTGTGCTACAGTGATTCTTGTTTCTCACAAGAAAAATGTGTTGAACATAAAAGCATCTTTTTAAGGAACCAAAAGGAAGATATGTGGGACTATGTGTGAATACAGTATAAGGACACAGTACTTAATAAACGTCTTTTACCAATGAGGTCACACCTGGAGTGCTGTTTCCAGTGCTGGAGTTCCCAGTACAAAAAACACATACTGGAATGAGTCCAGGGAAGGAGCAAGATGATGATTAAAGTCTCAGAGTGTCTGCCAGACAAGGAGAGAGCTGTGTTTGTTCTGCCTGGAGAAAGGAAGGTTCAGGGAGATCTGACTAGTGTGTCTAAGTTACCTGACGGGGGAGATGTAAGGAAAACAAAGACTCTTCTCAGCAGTGCCCAAGGAAAGGAGGCAATGGGCATGAACAGAAATACAAGAAAATCCATTTAGACATTAGGAAAAACACTTCTTTTCACTGTGGGTATTGTCAAATACTGGAATAGGTTGCCCTGAGGAGTTTGGAGTTTCTTGGAAATGCTCAAAACTCAACTGGACACAGTCCCTTCGCAAGCCTGTTCTGGCTGATCCAGTGGGATTGGACAAGACAATGTCCAGAGGTGTCTTCCCACCTCAGCTATTCTGTGTGATTCTATGGTTATTTTATACAGAGAGCAACTGGCAAGCATCAGCTTGTTTATTATTTATAAAACTTTGTCAGAGGCATATATGGATAAGGAATGTTCTTTTTGCAAGTCGACATTGTGTGGACTAGTACTGACTGATAGGTGTCTGCATCTCACTGTGATTCAGGACCTACAGTACTGAAGTCTGTGAACAGCTGATAGAAACTGTGCTCCAAACCAGTATACATAGAATTTGCTTTTGACTGCAGTAATAACTAACCCAACCAATCTTCTGCCAGCAAAACACATTCCAGTGACAAACAGAAAATTACAGTGAGTGGGCCATTGTCTCCACCATTCTTTAGCTTCCCTTCTGTACACAACACTGGAAAGGCCAGGTTTTCCTGGTGTTTTGTTTGTTTCCTTCCTCACCCCCCACCCCCCTGCCCCCTTTCTGTCAGTGCTGGTACTAATAAGTTTTGAAACAAAAGAACAATTTGTTACTTTAGAATTAACACTATGACAGAAGGTTATTTTGCTCTAATGAAATTGCTGTGCTGAATGCAGTTTGAAGTTCATGACTCAATGAAATAATTATTTATGGACACTTCTTGCAAATCACCTGTGATGTGTTAACATCATACATAATATGTATCTATCACTAGGCTTTTGAAAGGAGTTTTCTTTTGCAAGATTGTTCTCCTGTTTGTTGTGGATACCTTCGTTGCCCCAGTACTATCCCACAGAAGGGTTTACATTTTAGAGTGCCCTAGAAACCTCTTACGTTTCTGCTTTCCGATAAATGCTTGGCAGTGCCCAGGCTCAGTCCACTTGGGTGGATGCTGCAGTGGAAAGCCTTTCTTCTGTACTTCCACCAATTTATATATGGTCTCATCTCTGGGAGGATTTGGCACATTGTCAAGATTTGCACTGAGGTGTGGCAGAGAAAGAGGTAAGAAGAAAAACAGCGAGATTATCAGTATGCTTGAGAAGCTGCGACGTGGTGATATCTGCTCCTACAACATCTCCCATTGTCTTGTCTGTGCTCAATGGCAAATTTATTACATGAGAAGACAAGAGAAATAGATGTGGGATCAAAGAATTAGGGAGAGATCATGGAGGATAAAGAAACATTTTGCTTATGGAGGGTTATAATATGAAAGGCAAAAATAAGTATGTGGAACAAAAAACGTCTAGAGAATGGGAACAGCGTGGTGTGGATTTCCCTCTGTTGTATTTCCACTGAATTTCATTCATTGAAATGCTCAATATATGGCAAATATTTGGGAGACCAGTGCCAGAGCAGCATTTTGTATATTCTGTGGATGGAAGTGTATTGGGAATCTGGTCAGCAGTGTAATTGTTTATATTCATTATAAACAATCTGTGTAATTTGGCAACAAACCCTGCCTTTCTGAGTTAACTCTCACTGCTGCTGAGACAGTTCCATCAGCTGGTTGTAATTTTACTTTGGGGGCATACAAAAATACACTGTATTTCTTCCAAATTATCTGTGGGAGAAACATGAAGAATTCACTAAAGGCCCCTTGCTCTTGTGGGACTCCTCTTGGCCTTCTTTCAACAGTGTTTAAGGGACATAAGAGGATATAGAGCAAGTTTAGTTTGTGTGCCTTGTAACACTGTCACATACCTCTGCATCTTCTTTCCCAGTTTTAATTCCCAACTATTTTAAACAGTGATAGCAGATGAGATAACAAAGACAATTACTATTGAAGGTAAAATGAGGCATGGGATGAGGGGAAAAGATCTTGCTTTGAAGAAGTTTAACTATTTGGCTTTAAAGTTGAAGCAAATATTACAAAAGTCATGTTCCAAGCCTTCCACACAAGGCTGAGTTAATTCCAGACATGTAAGTATGGTCTTTGCAGGACAGGATCTTGCATTTGTCCTAGCTACTCTGCAACATGAAGCATTTGCTTCTGCTTTGTATAAATATGTACTTGTTCTCCTACCTAGAACAAGGAGAATGCAAAAGATTGGCTGTCAGATATTTGGGACATCCCAAAAGATCCTCTATATGAGGAAGAACTACATCTTCTGCCTTTTTTTTTTTTTTTCCTTTTCTCCTCTTTTTAAACAAAAGAACAGAGAAAAGGGTTTATGATATAAGTAAAAAGTCAATAAGCTTCACGGTCAGGACCTTCTACCTCACAGTCTCAAGTCTGCCCAGACTGGGTAAAAGCAAGGACTCAGACCTGAGCTTTCACATCCCATATATGTGTTCCAACTACTAGAAATCAGTCACTCGAAAGGAGGATTTCTCTATCACTCCTGAGCTGTTCTAATTTGTAGCAATAATTAAACTTAATTCATTGAACTTAATGAGAGATGGATTCTACAGCTCAGCAAATTTGACCATTCACCTTCAGTGTCACCGGTGCGGGTTTTAGTCTCTGCTCCAATAACTCCTTAGAGCAGACACAGCTGAACTGTTGGACTGGGATTGCTTTTGCTTGACTGACATTTTCCAGGCAAGAAAAGAAACTGTAAACCAAACCATTTGTTGAATAAGGCCTGACCAGCTCTGTGTGAGCCCTACCACATCCCTGCTACTTCTCTGACCACAGACCTGATCATACTCAAGCAAAAGTATTATAAAAACATGACCCAGCCAGCAGTGTTATAGAAAAACATTTCACCAGTATGAACAGTTTTACTCTCCCGTGCTGACAGCCTGCACCGCGGGGGAATGTGTTTGTGCTCACACCTGTGCCTAGAGATCACAACTGCACAAGAACATGGAAGGATTTTTCCACACATTAGGTGCTTAAAAGTTTTTTCCAATAATTTTATTTTCCCAGCTTTCTCCCCTGGTCTATTTTTGCCAAGCCTATGCTTGTCACACATGTAGGCTTCACAGTGAGAAAGACACTTATTCTCAAAGTAAGTGTTTCTACTAATGGAAAGGGCATTTGCTTTGGCTTGCATCTTCCTCCGGAAAGATGAAGCTCTGCTCTCAGCTTGCACCCAGGCCACCCCTGTTTGACTGAGTTTGACCTGAGGACAGAATTTAGCTCCTTGTAATCTCTGGTGCTAGAGGCTGAGTTTTTGCTCTTCTTTAGCAAGTTTGGTTCTTTCCCCATCCCTCCTCCTCTTGCAAAGCGCAGCAGGCATTTCTTTAAATTTTGATCGGGCAATTTCACTTGAACTTGAAGAGCAGGATTTATTTACTGAGGATTTAAATTTCTCTAAAGTAGAGAGAAACCAAATAGCACTGCTCTTTGAGCATGCCTCTGCATTTAGAAAGCATCGGGTTACACTTTCTGTTTGAAGCTTTTCTTCTTAAAAACCAATCCAGACATCCCTCCTGAGACTTTCCCCGCACTGCCCCCTCCTTGTAACCCAATCCAACTCTGTCGAAGAGCACAGCTTGCTGCTTGCCAGGTGTGCAGGCATGTTTGTCACATAACACAGTTAAGACCTAACTGTTGGCAATGTGAGCTCTGAAAAGGCACTTGAAGAAAGCTTTATATAATTTAAAGTATAAGGTGGGTGTTATTTTGCTAATGGGATTCAGTATCTGTATTTTACTCTAAGTGCACCTTTCTCTCTATCAGCTGTGAATAAGAAATTAATTTTATTGATTTTTTGGATGGTGTTTGATTAGAGACGGATCTCTTCCCATAGGCATTCTCTGACATCCTTTTACCTGAGTGCTATCAGAACTAGTAGGAGGCGACCACCATTTCTGTTTGAATGAATTCTCTTGTTATTATAGTGTCAGGCACTCAGCATTGTCTGACCCTGCAATCTAGAAGCCCCAGAGATTCTGCACTCCTAGGAAACACTTCTGAAAAATAGTGATAACTAAGATAATAATAATAATAATAATAATAATTCTCAGCACTCCTGTAAAGCTTTTAATCCACTGATCTCCAATCAGATACTGGCACTTACTACTAGAGGAAGCTAGATATGTGGCATGAGGGATCCTATCATTTGAAGGAGGAAGCCTGCAGAACTCTCTGCATCGGACTGTTACAATTGGTTGTTACCCAGTTGTACTGAGTAACATAGTTATCTTACTTTTCTTAATGGCAAAATTACTTCAGGGGAGCCATTAACACACACACACACACACACACACACAAAAGTGCTGTGAAAAATATCATCATGGTTTCTGTGTCCAAAATATGCCTTTTGTAGCAAAGAACTGCAAACTATAATGTAGATGTTTGGTATCTGTTGCATATCTTGCATGCCAAATTTACTGGATTTGGCTATTTGGCTTCTTTGTCTATGTATGTCTTTCAAATTTGAGTATGCATCAATACAACCTAGTAAAGAAAGTGAAATATTGCAAAACTACTCTGCAATCATTTTCATTATTTCAAATCGATTATTTGATTTTTTTATTTACTTCAGTGCTGGGAGCCTCATTTTTTATGGCACCAGGATTAACGGTAAATGGCCTTCAAAGTGTCATTGAAGAGATTTTGGTGAAAAAAACCTTACATTTGCATGTGTACACACACTGGTATTTGCTCTGGAAAAGCAGGCAAACACATCCAAACAGCAAGGAGGGAGAGAGAGAATCGTGTACCTATCTGACAAACTAATGATAGGCTAATCAGTGATACATGACTAACAAGTACCATATAACTTCAAAGACAAATTAAAATCAATTCAAACTGCTAAGAACTTGGGGGAAAAAAATCTTATTTCTAAAATAAATCTGAATAGCAAACCCTTCTGAAGTAGCTGTGATCTGCTTATGGATTTTCTACAAGCAGAAGAAAAAAACTAAGTTTCCCTGATAAATGAGTTATTGTTAATTATTCACTGAGTCCCATTCTCCCAACTACTTTAATGAACTCTAATATAGTGAATCTTAACACCCAATATAATGAAAGCAAATTTTCACCCTTGGTGCAATGTGAATGGCACAATTGCTTTATTCTTTTATTCACAAATTGTCAGTCATTCATTTCAACTCTGGATCATTCAATAGAACTAAGATGTGTGGTGAATGTGATTCCAGTCATGTCATTCTGTTAGTGCAAAGTGATTCTCAATAGCTCTTGATGGCACACTGCTGCATTGGTGCAGTGCATTAAAACAAGCCAAATTATTCTGGTTTTATGTACATATCAGTACTCGTTGACATACCAGTAAATTGTTTTAATAGCCTATAGTTAGGAAGGTGTATATCTTTGTAGTTAAAGTGCAATACATTGTAAAGTATACTTTACATAGAAAATATTACTCTCAGGAAAACTGTAATCACGAAGTTTAGACTCAAAAAAATAAAGTAAAGCTAATGCTTTATCTGATCTTTGAATAGCCATCATAAGGCTGATGGGTGTGACTGAATCAGAAGCAAGTAGCCCAAGACACAGCTTTGGAGCTAGGGGAATGTAAAGTGTTGTCAGTTGCAGTCCAATTAAACGGCATTCTGCTTAGCTGTTTGTAGCCATGACTGTAGCCTTGATGAAAACCAAAGCAAGATGTTTCTTTTACTTAATCCTCAAAAATAATTTTCTTTAAGCAGTCTTTAGAGCAGATTCATATCTTATGTCAAACAAAAGAGATGATGAATACTTCCCTCAGTTAATATGACTTTCATGTGAAGGGCGTGCATTGGCCTAGCAAAGCAATAAATAAAGCCACAACGATGAATACTGGCACTCTTTACTCCCTGTTTCTGCCTCTGCTTTCAGCTGCATGCTGCCATGCCAACTCAGATGCACAGAAAATATTCTTAGTATGTGTCCTGTTTATGAAAACTAATCAGTTTCCTCCAGCTTCTGCTGGTCCATAAAACCCACGAGGAAATAATTCACCTCACTAACTTTTAGGGACTTTAGTGCACAGATGACTTGGTGATGTTTTTAATTGATTCATCTGTAAAAGTTTGATGTGGTTTGCTACACTTGCTGCCTTTGTTGTGAAGCATCGAAACACACAGGAAATCTTATTTTAATGTACTTCTAACTTCTCATCTACCCACGCAGCTATTACTGGATTGTGGCTTTTGAAATTTGATCAGAGGGGGGTCTTCCAATTGCCAGATGAATTAAGATTCATTCCTTGAGTCCAGATACTGAGGGGCAGCACACATTGCTGATGCCAGATAAAAAAACTTTGTCTAGCAGCAGCATATCTCACTGATGTACCTATTCTTTGCCTGATTGCGTTCACATCCACCTCTCTGTAGGACTTGGTGTCATCTCTGAAAATAGCTGAACCTTTGCCACTTAAACATGTGATCTGACTTCTTTCAGAGCAGAGATAATTCCTAAAACCCTGGAAAATTGGTGCCTTCAATTTGAATATATTCAGCATTAGAAATATATGAGCTACATCTGCTCTGGGAGGAAGAGAAGGGGTAGGGTGATGGGACATTTCAGGGGTGGAAGTGGGTCATTTAGAGGTCCCTTTGTTTTAATATTGCATAGTTTCTAGCAGTGGAACTACAGTCATGTGCCAGCTCTGGGGGAGCCAGATTTGAAAAATCTTACAGAAAGGATATGCAGGGTGAAGCTGTTCTACAAGTTACTAAATTTAACTGCTGCCCATTGGTATGGTTTATCTTACAGTATTGGTTGGGAATTGCTGCATGTTGAGGGAGAAGCTTTACATGTTGCAAATACAGATCAAATTCGATATTAAATAGGCAATGCAGATTTCTTAATGGTTTGGCTGTGCACTTTGCCCTACTCAACCAATGTCTACCTCCTTAGCAAAACCTCTGACAAATGGGAGAGTTCTTAGTAAATGCATGCTTCTGGCTGACTCCACCTCAACACTGAAGTGTTTTGATATGTGAGAATACATCAAATGAATAACAAATCTTAGAACAGTATGATGTGGTAGAAAACTAAAACAATCATATAAAAACTCTGGAACTGCCAGGACCATGGAATCTGGAGATGTGAGGTGGTTTGCAAAACACCCCCAAATGAAACCTGATATATTGGTTACGGTCCTTTATGTGATGAGCTTTCTCCATCAGACTCCATGGATGTTTTATGACATATGCTCAAACCCCTAATGATACATCCTCAAAGTGCAATGCTCCATTTGCTGCACAGAAACTGTTCATTGTTTTCCAAATGGATAGAATGTAGAAATAAAAGGCCTTTTGCTTGCAGTTTTCATGATGAAAAGTAGGTAGACAAATAATAATGATAGCGGCAGACGTGCAATGGATAGATTGTCTTCTACAGGACAGAAACCAGACTGTATACAGTTCCTCTCATACTAAGAAAGCAGAGATTGTTAGGCATATGCAGTTCTTGTATGTGTGAGAGAGTGGATACATGGACCAATGGAAATACTGTATTTCTATTAGTATATTCCACTTCCTATAGAATAAAATACAGTTGTGGCAGGATTTTTTTTTTCTTTTACAGTAAGTGTTTTGTTTTATACTACTTATTCTTTGAAAAATGCCTATAAGATTTGGCTTTGTCCTTATTTCTATTTTTTCAGAACTTCTTCCCATTAAAATCAGTATACCTTGATTTTTAATTCCGTGGCATCTGGGTGCAGTCCCAGCACAATCTGGCTGTGTTTATCTACTATGTTTATCCCATTTTTGCTATTTGATAAAAGCTATTGATCTCTTCTGCATAGTATAAGCTAAAGAGCGCTCATCTCCATTAGAAACGAGCATGTTTTATTGGATAAACTGTTAAATATATCAAATATGTCACAAGCATATTTAGTAATAGCAGAGATTTTACAAATTTTAGTCCTAGTTTCTCCATTTATTTTAAAAGTACACATTTACTGGAACAGCAGGAGTCCCAGCATCAACTGCTGCCTACTGAGCTGCTCCCACTTGAATGAAGTGATGGAAAAGTGGAGACCTAGAGAAAAGGGACTAATTGGTGGCACAGGGAGAGTCACACATATCCTCAGACCATCTCTGGTCTGTTCACTTAGACGTGGTCATGTTTTCATTTCTGATTCAGGAGGTAATGGCTTACTCTGATCAGACAGCCGAGCTTCTTGAGCAGACACTTTCCACCTCTAACCCTTCAAGTGTGCACATTTTGCATAGAGAGGATTTGCTTTGGTTGAAAGGAAGGAAGGAGGCATTGCCACAGCAGGACTACTAGCAGTCTGGAGCAAACAGCAGCTTCTTGCAGGGAGGCTGTAACTAACTGCTGGAGGCAGTGGAGAATGTGCGCCCAGAATCAGGATGGAGTAAAACCATCTGCCTTTTTTTTTTTTTTTAAAACATGTTTTATTGGATAAACTGTTAGCCATATTTTCAAAAAAAAAAAAAAAAAAAAAAGAAAAAAAAAAAAAGTTTCTTTTCCAATTTTTTAAAAAAAAAAAAAAAAAAAAAAATTCCACTCCAAAATTCATTAAAGCAAATAGCTTCAATAATCATTGAATCAGACAGTCTTTATATCCAGGACTGAATTACGAGCCAGTATTAAAAACTTCTGGAGTGGAACCAACCCTAAACCTCTGGCCTGCTGCTAATAACATGGCATCAGTCTGCCTGAAAATATTATTCCATCCTACTGCCACATACAAATCATGCAACAAAGAAGCTGCTCATGTGCAAAGAAAGCCTAGGAGCAGCCTGCTTGTCACATCCGTTTCTTTTGTTTTTAATGTTGTGGGTTTTTTGTTTTAATGTTCATAAAAGCTGTTACAAATTATTTCAGTCTTAAACTTGTCTTGGCTGTGCATATGCAGCTTCCTGTGATGTTTGGAGAAATTAGTCACTCTTCACATGAATGATAAAGACAAATGCAGTGATTCATCTCACCTAACTTTAGCCATAGGCACGTGGACTGATACATTTAGTTAAAGGAATATTACAGACATATAGGTCCCAGTCTTCCTGGCTGAAGAAGTGAATGTCCATACCACTGGAGGGCTGAGGCCCATACCACTGGTCATTACTTTCTCTCCTGGAGGTTACTGCTTTAAAAAAAAAACCAACTCAGCTACATGTAGGAGCAGCAACCTCAAAACTTAAGACAATCAAAGTGAAAAGTTTCATGTTAGAAGGTATCAGCCTCTTGCTGATGCAAATGGATGAGGGCTGCAAACTAGAAGATACTATAGTAGATGGAACTTTTATAGGTCATACTGAAATATGGCATTGCTCTTTTTATTAAATTACTTACAAAACCTCACTGGTGATTTTATTTCCTTAACCTCACTGTGAGCTGAGGAAAGCTGTCTTACCTCTGTAGCCAGATGAAACAATGGTTTTCCTTTTTTCTTTCACTTTTATAATCAGTGCAGTTTTACAATCAGTTAATTCTGACTCTGGTATGTATATTGTAACTTTGCAAAACCACCAAACATTGCTTCTGTTGCATTCACTAAATCAAAGCAGTTTAGAATGGTAGATAGAGAATTCAATGGGGGGGAAAAAAAAAAAAAAAAAGATGGGGAAAAAAAAAAAAAAAAAAAGATGGGGGAAAAAATAGATATGTATTTAGGTTCAAGCCCTTTCCAGGCAGCAAATGTAGAACTGGACATATTTTGTGGACAGCTTCAAATGCATGACAAGAAGAATGTAATTGATCTCTGCTGTATGCATTGTCCCTATGAAAATCTGCAGCATCCACTGTTGCAAAAAAAATGTAGGTGATATATTACAATAAATTACAATTTATCACAAATATTTATATAACAGTTTCATAAAGCAAAATGAAGTGCATCTATGTGCTGAGCTGCTAGTTCTGCTGTTTTCAACAGACCTAATAACTTTTCAGAGAAAAACTATAGGGACACATGGCTCCAACAGACTCCAAGCACAAAAATGACAAAATGCCTCCCAGTTCAGCTGGGACCAGAAGAATGGGATGTCTCTGAGAGATCTTCATCCATGGCCAGATGTTTTCACCCCCATTATAGAGAAGCTTTGCAGCTTTCAGATGGCCTTTGCAAATCCCTAGGGAGTTTTCAGATTACTGGAGGATGACTTTAATTTGCATGTTAAAAGATAGGCAGGCTTGCTTTATAGGTTACTTTTCTGCAGTCCCTCACAGTTTGCCCCATAATTAGGACCTGCGCTGCAGATGAAATGATAGAAATGGGAGTTTCTTCTTTACAACAGCCTCTGTTTATTCACTATACAATTTTCCAAGTGTCCAATGTTTCTCTTGGCAAGTGTTAATGCACTAAATATACACACATATGTACATATGTCAAGTGTACCATATATATGTATAGCTATGTATGTATAAATTCACGGGGAAAATGTTTTCATTCAGTGAGGGAATCTGTTGCTGATCAAGCCTCCAGGGGAGCCTGACCTCAGAACCTTTTCACCTCAAAGAGCAGAAGAGTATCTCAAGGCTATAAACATGCATAGTAGAACTGCCTGAAATCAGCTCAAAGGCTTGCATATTGCAGCTATGAATTGCAGTTGCACCTGAATAGGTTTTACTTTGGCATCAAGAAAGCAGAAAGAATAACTGAAAAGGTCAGCAGACAGGGCGTGATGCACACCAGCGTCCCCTCCAGAGAGGGAGTTCTCCCCTGAAGAGCAAACCTCGCTAAGGCAAAGGCTGAGCCAATCACAGCTGAACACGAAGCATTCATCTAACTAGATTCATCTGCTACTAGGCCATGCACCTTCATTTCACAGATTTAAAAACATTTGTGAAATTTAGTTATTGACAAAGGGAAAAAAACACAACCTCCTCTGTATGCCTTGTGCCTACCTAAATTAGCAACTAATGAAAACAAATTGTGTTTAGAGGGTTTTAATATTAATTAAGTTAATGATGACATATTCCAAGTAGTACACTTGGAATCAGTCTGTAATAGCAAACTAACAGATGTTGACATTTTTATTCTTAATTATACATTTCATTATCATATGATGATTGTCAAACTTCATTTGACAGCAAAAAATGTATAAATGATTCACACATTTTATATTGTAAAGATGATACTGTGCTTGATTTTTCAATGTGACTGCCTTTAATATGCTAAATATGAAATACTCTTTGTTTTAGCAGCCTGAAACACAGACAGCTTCTGCATAGCACCAAAGACTGGCTAATCTAATATGGACTGAAGCTCTTAAAAAGAAACAAAATGAAACAGCTGTCACATTTGAAGGTGAGGCATATATTTTAAGATTACCTCAAGCACCAATAGAAGGTAAAAAATATCAATGTATATATTCAACAAGCATCATTTGCCTCTGTCATTCATATGGTTATGAAACAAACGTGTTGGGAAATAACTGATGCTAACAAGTCGCTATTCAATCAAGAGAAAATTGGGGAACAATTTATGCAGTATTTGCAGCATGAGTGTGTTTTACTTGGAATTTGTTTAAAATTCATAAAAGTTTCATCTTTAAAATGAAGCACTGGAGTTATTTTATTGATTTCAAATCACATTATATGTATTCTTCAAAATGCAGTTTCAGCAAAGCCTGCTGTAGGTACAGTAAATATCTCCAAAAGAACATTTGGGGAATAAGAGTAAATCTCCACTGCATGTCAGAGCAGACAGATCGGAGCTCTCCAAATCAAATACTGGTACATTTATCTTTATAATCACCCAGGTTTGTTTTTTGTGTGGTTTTTTTTTCCTTTCTTTCTTACTGTTTTCTAGATCAGCATAATCTTTGTTCATTGAATAAATGTTAAATACTGTAAATGGCAGTTCTCTGAGGGCTACGCTAGTCTCAAGACATCATTTAGTCTAATACAGTCAAACGGCCGTCATGTCTGAGAGAAAGGTGAGTCCATTTCACAGTTAGCTTGGTTTTTATTTTTTTTTTTTAATGGAAAGGCTCATTTAGTAATTGTTAAACAAGTCATAAACATTCCTGCCAAACTCCATCACTTCAAAAGGCGTGATTGGTAAATGAAAATGGATCCAAATTGCCCTCTTTGCTTCTGCAGGGCATGAAATGCTCAGACATAGTAATAATCTGTCTTCCCGTGTTCCTCGCACATGCTTACCATTTAAGTTTTCCCAATGATCTCTTTTTCCCCTTTGTTCAAGTTTCACAGCCAGACCATCTTCCCCATTCTGTATTAGCACAGTTCACAAGGAGGCTATTTCAACTTCGTTTTCTAACACTTATCTGCTTAAAGTGCACATAAAGTATGTCTGAAATATGGCCATTATCCAGAGCTCTGATTGTAGCAGATTACTCTTAGCTGACTCACAGAAAATTGTTTAACCCTAAAAATCTGGGGTTCAGACACAGTATTTTTGAAACTTTACCAAACCATCACACTTTATCAGACTGAAATTTGTCAGATTGTTACAATAAACTTCATTTCTTTTAATTAACCCAAACACATTGCCTAATTAAAAAGAATGGATTTTAAGGGCACAGCAAACACTAGGTTAGCTCCTCAGCAAGTGGTCACTAAAACCACCAGCTACAAAGGCTGCATCAGCTGGTCATCTTGTCTTAACAACTCTTCAATTATCACTGGACAAGGAGGATAAACACTGGATTTCTGTTCCTCATTGCAACAAATGTTCTATCTTAATTTTCCTTGCTCATGCAATGGAAAATGAAGTCTTTTCCACATGGTATTTTTCAAGCAATACCATGATACTGAACTGCTGGGCTTCAAAGTGCCCTGGAGGAAATTTGATTTGTGACACTCCTTTTCCTGATGGCTGTTGTAAAAACTCACTCCTTCAGCAGATTTGCTTAAGTCTGAGAATAAGGAGAAAAGGATGATATTTCCACTGACATTTTCTAAGATGCACCATTGCCTGAATGTTCTGCTTTTGTAGGATTAAACCTGGAGGATCTATTCGGAGTTGGATCTGTTCTGGTCTTTTTATGTTTTATTTACCCTGTCCCTGTTTATTGTTTGCAAAATACACTGAGTGTGGAATCTCAAAGTGTCATTTTCCATTGCTGTCCTCTGCTATATTATCAGCAATCTGTTATCCAGCAAGTGCAGAAACCAGGCATGATTCAAGGTCATAAAGACAAACTTCACAAAAGTTTGTGGTCACCTTTTTTTTTGGCCCTGTAATATTCTTCTAGGAAACATCCTGATCTATTCCTTGTTATCAAGCTCTTGTTCCTGTGCCTGTGTGTGGGTATCATCATTCTTTCCTGGACATTAGTGTTTGACATATGATACTACCCCTTCAGCCTGGCCTACAGGCCGTATTGATGGCATGCATCCAGTGACAGTGTTTTGACCTAATTGCCTACAAGTAGTATTGAAATTCAGCATGGAGTATATCAAGATCTGCTTTCATTTCATTTGACTTTCCATCAGGAGGGGTACTGAGAACCTCTTATCATAAGCAGTAACAAGGTTTCTTCTTGAATTACTGAGCCTCAGCCATACCAGGACCTGGCAGATTTCCCACACAACCTCTAAACTGGCTGAAGCTGAGTAAACAAATTATAGTGAATTTACAGTGCACAAATTTAGCCTCTCATTCTGTTTGTGATCTGTTGGTGAATGCTTTACAGCTTGTTTTGCTTCATTAATAGTTCAGGGTCTGTTCCCAAATCATTTTGGTAAATAATCCTATACTTGTATGTAGTGAGGTTTTAGCAGGTCTTTGAGATATTGAAGACTCTAGAGGTGTTAGCAAATTTTCATGGAGGCACAGGCTTCCATCCCTTATTTTTGAACAGGTGACAACTAGTCTCAGTGTTAAGCTTGTTTGTATTCAGTGTTCCACAGAACTTTCTGCCTGCCTTTTTTGTGAGGTGATGTAAAAGTTTTTCTTAAAACATTATGAAGGCACAAATACATGCTGAAAAATTGACCAGTAAAGAAAAAAAAGAAAAAAAAAGCCCAACAAACCCAGTGGTCATTGCACTAAGATTTAACTGCAAAATTGAGTCACAAGCAAGAAGACAGGCTTGTTGCCTTATGAAGGTCTTTCCCAGAGCAAGGCTTCAGCCTGTTGCAAATACTATTGAGCTGAATCCTAACAGAAAAAAATGCTAAGCTGTTCAGTGTAACTCTGTATGGTAGAAAATAACTTGCATTATCCCTTCCCAAGCTAGAATCATTTTTCTTCCTATTGACAAAAGCTAGGACTGACTGGGCAAGCATATTTCAGTGCCAAAGTTACCTTCTCTAGTGAAGCATGTGGCCACACTGGAAAAGCCAGGGTGATGCCAGACACCAGTCCCCGGCAAGCAGGACAAACCCAAACAGATTCCACCATTACCTCTCCTTCCTGCTGTAGCTGTGGATAAGCAGCTATAAGGAAAGGACTACATCAGCACTTTCCAGGTTCTTACCTCTTAAAAAGAGTCATAATAGGATAACAACTGCAAAGACACAGCTTGCTGTCAGCTCTTGATTGTACAATGCAGTAATTATTACCAGTTATTAATAATTTAGCAATATTAAGACCCTAAAAGCACCCTTTCCAAATAGGTGCAGGCCCCTTAAATAATCCTCTTTAGCCACCATATCTTTGTGTAAAGAAACTGTCATTGGTCAGAACAATTACCCTAAGTTTTTCAATTTTACCAGGGAATCAGGGAATAATCCTCTTTTTGCACACTCTACCTCAGTTTTACTTAAACAACAAGCTGGATGAAATACAGCTGACTATATAAGGCCCTCTCAAAGCCTGTAAAAGCCTTAAACTGCATTTGGATGTTATTTCAAAGACAAATATGCTATTTAAGTGATAGACACTTTGTGATGATTCTTTATACAGGACAAATTTTACCTAGCTGCAGCAAACTCATTTATGTATATATCATGCACAGAATCACACAGAGAAACATCCAGATTGGAAAAGACTCTCAGGATCACCAAATCCAACCTATAACTCTGCTCTGCAAGATTCACCTTAGAGCATATCCCTAAGCAGCACATCCAGACAACCTTTAGATACATCCAGGGTTGGTGACTCAACCACTTCCCTGGGCAGCTCATTCCAGTCCCTGAATATCTGTGGAAGAAAAGATAGAAGACTGCAATATTGTCAAATGAAATGTATTAATAGCAATTATCCAAATGTTTCTGTATTTACTCAGCTGTAAGACTAGCAGAAAGATTGGTACAAAACTCAAGTAAAGCTTTAGAAATGTTTTAATGACATACAAACCAAGAAATTTTCAAATGATCACAATCCAGATGGTGTAATATGCTTTGGAACACGGTGGTAGTAGCTCAACACAAGACACTACCATCCATCCTGGCTCTGCACCATCTGCATTCATGAAACTCAACCAGACCTCTTCTCCTGACTCACTAACCTGCTGCCAGGCATCCATGCTTATGGCAAATTGTATAGAACCATCAAATGTATTTACAAAGACTTTTTTGCTTCCTCACAAAATTCTGTAAATATCTTTATGCCTACAATGAATTAACAGCAAAAAGTCACACTGTCTGTGTCTAGGATGGTCTGGAATTCTAGATGATCTTGCATTACAGGTAAACTGAATAAACCTTGCATTAAGCTTGTAGCAACCCTAGGTCCAATTCTTGCTCCAGATACATATAATTAAGTGGTTTCACACATTTCCCTCTTGCTCTCTCACACACACATGCAACTGGCAGCATCAGCTGATTGCTCTTTGGAGACCTGGGAACTGCACATTTGAGAGCTGGAGGACAGAGACTCAATGAACCACTTAGGTTTTCAGATGTGCCTTGGAAATGGACTCTGACTTGAATTCACTTCTCTCTCTTTGAGATTATTCTATTTAATCCCCCAGCCTATCATGCACATACAATATTTCAAAACTCTCATTCACTCTAAAGGTAGATCTACAGAGAAAACTGAGTTTTAAACAGAGAAGAAAAGCTTCAAAAATAATGACAAAAATACTATTTAAACAAGAGCTGTAAGAACTATATAAATTCAGACTGAGTATTTTTTTAAAATTAAGAGTGTCCTTTTGCTGTGTTAACATTTTTCCTTCTGTGCTGTTGCAACTACTCTCCCACTCCTTTATCTGAGTGATATGGTAATAACAGGTCCTAGGGCCATATGTTCAAATACATTAGAATTCATGATGACTTTGTTCTATTTTTTTAGTTTTTATTAAGGCTGACAATCTTCAAGGAAAATGAGCTTTTCTAGCACAGCTTCCTTAACATTGTAAAAGATTAACATATGCAAATACAATATTTGACTGCAGAAGTGTTTGTGTATTGATTGTAGGCCTAGATCCTGTCCACACCAACTTCTCAGCATATTGGAAACAGTTGCCTTACCTTTGCCTTCAAAAGGAATCTCCTGGAAGCTGAATCTACTTATATGAGCAAGAATTTCCAGATAAGGCCCTAAATATGTGTAGATATGAGTGAAAACAAAACTTTGGCTGGAGATAACAAGATCAGATTCACAGAGCAAGCTGGCACATGCATTCTGAAAGCAAGAGATCCTGACCTGAGCCTGATCCTGTCTGGCTGCAGACAAGCTGTTCTAACAGCTGCCCTCAGAGGCCTGTGGGCAGCCTAGGAAAGACCTTATGACTTAAAGATGTGTCTTTGTAGAGTGATACTGCAGTTAATGCAAATCTTAGCAGTGTCTGCATGATAACTAGAAAAGGCTGAACATGTTTTCAGGGTACATAAAATTTACAGGTTTGCAGTTTCAGTGGGGATTTAGCTATTCAGAAAGTCAGATCATGTTATAAAATAGTTTGGCCAAAAAAGCAAAACCAGAGAAGTATAAATGTTACTCATTGACATTTTCTGGGTGAAATATTTTGACTTTCTGTTCCAAAATGGCACTGCATTTGAAACTGACAGACTCATTTGGTTTTGGGAAAAAAAAAAAAAAAAAAGGTAAATAACCCTCTTACAAAATAAAGTTCTTTGTCTCAGGTCAGGCAAAATGTTTTGCGTCAGCTGAGACTGACATTTAAATATTTTTTTTCCAGGCTACACACAAGCAGAAAAATCCAGCTCTAATCTTGACACATCCTGCTAAATGTATAAAACCAAACAACTTTTTCCAAATATGTAACACTGTTGGGAAAAGAAGTGTTGTTGCTTCAGCTTTCAAACAAGGATGTAGCTGTTGAATTAGGTTACTTGAAAAGCACCCACCATTCAGTTTTATTAAAGTCTTTCCAATTAACAAAACAGCTGTGTTTAGGATTACAAAAAACAACCACAGGCTTCCTTGGAGCTTGCCTAGCTGTAAATCTGCCATTAGACATGCAAAGATTTTCACCTCTCCTCACATAAGACATTCCAAGGTTCTTCTGGCCAGATTTCAGGACAGAGGGTCCTATTTTATGAAGTTAAACTACTTTAGTCTGTGACCTGTAAGATTAACTGTTTGGGGGTTTTCTTCTCACATATTTCTAATGTGTTATCCAAGTTGTGCAATTGTTTTAGAGTAACTGTGCTTGTGAAATGCACTTTGTAGAGCTTGGGAAAAGAAGTGCATGCTAAAGAAGGCTTCTTATTTATACAGCGAGGCTGTGTATTGCATTTGCATAATATGATATCAGAAGAAATAAATGGCACTAGAAATAAGTGTATGGAGAGAAGTGCTAATGAGCTGTGCAGAACAGAGAAAGACAGTATTTTTTCACAGAGGCTAAGGAGCTACATTTTGGGAGAAAGGAAAGTCAGGGAAATTTTCTGTAATGAAAACCTGAACAAAGGATCACACTTTTCCCGCCTGAATTTGTTAAGGTGTTTACAGTTCCAATTCTGAATGTTAATAAAACATGAGTGTCAAGCCAGAAAACATGCACAGTGGGGCATGGTATTGCAGTGGCAGTTTAATATGCTAGCTGTGCTCCACCATTATGTTGAACAGTGAATGTATCTGAAGAAGTCTAAGATGCAGGTGCATATGTAAACACTCAAGCATGACCATCCACTATCACTGATCAGTGTTAGCCCATGTAAGCAAAGGCAGCCTAAAGCAGAGAAAATAAAGCCCTTTAGAACTGGCCTGTTCTGGAGATCTCTAAGAGATGGTGGTTAAAGTACGACATTAGTACACGTTCAGATGGATGTGGTTAAAGTATGACATTAGTACAAGTTCAGAAGGATGTGTTGTCCTTCACATGTGATTTTTCAACCTGTTCCATTCCTGTGCTGTGTACAATCATTTGAGAGAGGGACCAAGTTCATGTATCTGGGTTTTTTTTTTCCTCTTTGGAAGTGGATAGTCTTCCATGCTAAGCATGCCTCACTTTCTGCTTAAGTCAATGGGAGTTTTACGATTAATTTCCATGGGAGCAGAATTAGCTCCTGTGCTTTGGCAGCTGCCAGCCTTCTCCTCTGATAAAATTAATCAGTCTTCCCCAAAGACTTCAAGACCCACTGATTGATGCTGCAGCAATACAGCAAAGGGCTGAACAGGGGAAGAAAAGAGTGCACAGTTTGTAGTTCACAGGGAACACACCTCCAATGTCCTTCTTATTAGAAATCATCTATATGCAAATGCAGAAAGCCAAAAAAAGACTTGAATGGATGTTAAACACATACTCATGAAAAAAACCTGCTAGTTTTGTTGCTCAAAGAAAAGCTAGAAAACATTTCTTAAAAAACAGCCACCACCACAACGCTGATTCACTGCAAGGTTTTTCTTGGACAAACACATTCACTGAAAAAACAAAACAAACCCAAAGCCCCAACCAACGAGCTGTCCTCTCAATTTATGGCCCTTTTACAGTACCCTTGTATTATTGATGGCACAAGGCTTCACAATTCTTTTTTTTTATATTTTAAGTTTTTTTGACATTACACAGTAAGGAATGCGTGGTGCACAGCCAGTTGCTGCATCTGGTGGGTAATTTTATATCCTGCTCAGATGCTGGAGTATATATGGTCCCGTGGTGAGTACATCCAATAGACTTTTTTCTTCAATGGGGCTATAAATACAAGTAAAAGGGAAGTACCGCACATAAGGTACCTATATATTGCTTTAGTGAGGAGTGAAAGATGCTGTGGATTTTGGTTGGGTGGATTCATGTTCTCTTGCTGTATATTGAGTAAATTGATATCTTTGTCTGTTCATGGAAAGGTGAATTTCTCCATGGCCAGTATGTTCAAAACAAAACTCTCTAAGGCATCAATTACAACTGCCTACCTACAGTGTTTTTTGCCCTGCTGTCATTGTGCTCTGGGATGCAGTTTAGAAAAGTTTTAGTAAGATCTATCACTTTCTTCTGGTTTCTTCTGGTGACATTGTAGAAAGAAGTGTCCTGATAATATGTTAAGCCTGATGGTGAACTCTTCTGGAACTTTCCAGTTTACAGCTGTCACTGTCATTACTAACATTGGCATAATGGCCATTTTCCATATTTCGGAGTGTTGCTAAGGCCAAGTTAGATCTAGACAAACCTGTATGAGAAAACCAGTGAATTCCTGTTTTGTTCAAAACCTTCTGTAAAGTTATACTCCAGGAACTCAGGAAAAATTCTGAAAGCAGAAAACTTCAAAACCTGTATTTTTTTCCTAAAATGCTAGAGGCACAGAAATGCAATGCTGAAGCCTTTAGCCTACCATAGTAATACCATGGAATCTTCTGAAAGAAGCAAGTATCAAATCTTGTTGCCCACTCACATCTTTGTGACTTGTTTTTACAAATTCAGGCAGCCTAGTTACATCATATTTTAACAGTTCAGATAGGGTTTGGAAAATTGCCTGTCATAGAGAATGTGAAAGTCTTCTTTGTTATAAAAAGTCTAGTTTAAACCCACAGAAGAGTACTCTACACCTCAGGGGGTCCCAGTGAACTCACTACAGACACCTGTAAAAGAAGTGTTACCTAGTTACACAAAATTTCAATCTTATCCTAAATCTGGAGTGCCAACAATGGTTCACAATACGGTAGAGTCTATAGTGGCTTAGTCAAACTGCATATAGGAAAGTTTCCAGCTTCCTTTGAATTATAGGATGAAAAGAAGACAATTGTACTGCAGTATAGTGGAAGCAGTTGTACTCTTGTTACTAAGCTTCTGTAAAATATTCATTTGACTTTGAAGGGGCATCTGAACATTTCCTCTCATGGGCAGAACAGAGTAATCTTCTGGGCTTTATTTTCCATACAAACTTAAGACCTACACTTTTGGACTCTGACCTGCACACTGAGGTCTGCCTTCCTCTTTAAACAATTTAGGCTGTGGTGTACTTTGGATGAATACTTAAAAGCACCTTTAAGAAATCATTGTGCAGAAAGGGAGAAGAGAGGTAGTAACTGCTCATGGATTGTACTAGACTCTGCTCTCAGTCATAGCACAGCAAGGCTGGAAGGATTCCATGCTGGTGTAGCATCAAACAGATATGTACACCCCTGAGGGCTGCAGTAGGACACAGAGATCCTGGATCTGCCCCTTAGCTGAGCTGGCATGCTCCTGCATTTCAATGCTGTCGAGTAAGGCAGGGCTAACACATAAACTGGAAAATGCATAGCTATGCTGGCACAGCACTGTAGCTGAACTGGAAAAGACCTCTGCCGTTAAAAGCCCAAGGCTACAAGCCTGATGGGCCTGGGGCTCCCTGCACTACCCCTCGCTGAACACTCTCGACATGCCCTCTGACAGCAATGCCTTTTACTCTGCACCGTATTATCCTTGTGGGCACCAAGTGCATCCCTGATCTGTACATCGAGAAGCAGCCCTGCCCTTTTCTATGTCCAGCTCATTTAAGCAAGGATTTCTTTTGCATTTTCATTGTTTGCCTTGCAAGGTCTGTTTGCAAGTTTCAGTCCTGAGAATGAATGAAGTCAGATTTTGCTTTCAGTTTCCTAATCCACAGTATTTGTTACTTACTTTTTTTCCAAGCATCGGTGTTTTAGCAACCAGAAAGTTTCAAAAATGCAAGAAAAACTCTAACACAGCAATCTGGGTTTAGCCAGAAAGCTTTGTCAACTCTGGCTCAGCAGACTTAGTTATCCTGGTTAACTGGATCAATAGTGACAGCTGTAATTACTAGAGATGAGATTGCCTGTACTGTAATTACACTTCAATCTTCAGTGTGAGCTGGACTGTAGAATACGTACTGCAGATTCTCCCAATTACAAACAGGTTATGGAGAGCATAGTACTTCTTTGCTAATCATGTTTGTTATTATATAGAATAAAAAAATATGGCACCAGCTAAGAGAGTTGTTAATCTGAAGCAGCTTTGCTGATTCAAAGGCATTAATCCACAAAGCTTTACTGCTACATGGTTTTTCAAGATAACCACACTATAGGAAAACAGAAGGTTTTTTTTAACCTAAATAGTTACTACCTATTTGGCAAACTACAACTGCTAGTACTTGCACTAATGTACTTGCACTAATAGTCATGCGCAAAATATTAGTAAATATCAGTGTTTGTAAGGAAAAGCTTTCCTTTCAAAATAATGCATTAAAAATAGGACTAATTCTTGAAATTATTGTTTTTAAGTCCAATGTAATATGGAAACAGATGCTATGCCTGTAAAAAATTGTTTCAAAGAATGAGGACAAAAACTAAGGAAACTATATGCATTTGGCTTTGCTTTAGGTTTGCAAGACATCAACAATAAATGTAAGTTAAAGGAGAAAATTATGTTTGAAGGTAAAAGAATGCTAAAACATTTATTTTCAAAACCAGTGAAACCTTTAAAGAAAATATTCTATTCTGCTCCACTGAATACTCAGCCTTCTGTGGTCATGGACCTTTTTTTGGCTTTTCTTGAGGCCTCTACAGAGGGAGGATTACATATTTATTTAATTATGTTTAAAAATGTTATTGCTGATGTAAACCTACATCTACATACATATATTAACTTCTGTTTCCTTACCTTGTTTTATGCAGCTCTTGCTCTGATTTTGCTTATTTGTCAATGCTTATTTAGAAATGGCTAGGATTTGGGAGAGAGGAGAACGANGATATATTAAAGACTGTGCAGGTTTAATGAAACTCATTTACGATTTTATGAGCAAAATCTGTCCCTGAGCACCACTTAAGCTTCACACATATGCCATCACAACAGAACTGAAGTGGTATGTTAGTGGGGAAGAGGTCTTCCTCCTGCACTTTGCTGAGGGGGGGAATTTGAGTTTCTAGTATTGAAATCCACAGTTCTACATTCATGCAGCCATCCTAGCCTCCTTTGCAAGTGCTAAGTGATGGCACCGCAGAGAAAGAAAGCACCATCTGTCTCCATTGCATGTGCTCTTCACGCAATGCTTTACTGGGGGAAGAGTGGTCCTTGCAGGAGTCTTGCAGCTACCTCTGCAACTCTTCTCCTGGCCTGTGTGGTATAGAGCAGCAGCTGGAGAAGAGGGCAGAGCTTTGACTTGCTACAGCAAGGTCCACTACAGAGGGAGACCTGTGCCAGGAAAAGCTCAGGGGCACATTAACTCCCCATTACAGCAACAGTCTTGAGAACTAAACTGATTTTCTGCGTCATCACACATCCTTGGATCCAGTGTACTGCCTCTTGGGGCTAGTGACAAATTCAAAGCATTGCCAGATTTTGGGGAGTCTGTTGTTTTAATTTTGTAAGTAAGAATTTTCCAAATAGTAGAGCAAATTGGGAGAGGAAGGTAAGTTTCCTAGATCAGCTCAAAGCTACTTTGAATCTACTTGAAATGTCACTCAAGTGCTAATATAATAACAATCCCCAACACAATTTCACTGTTTCAAATAGATATTAAAAGTAAATGTTTGCACAGAATATATTCTGGATAAAAATGATTCCTAATTATTGCCATTTTCTTTCACTCATTTTTCCATGTAACTTGCATTTACCTTTTTTAACAAATTGCCTTTAACTATAAAACACTGAGAAAGATCTTTGAATTAAAATTACATTATCTTATCAGACACTGTTACTGAGCTTTATAGGATAGAAGCTATTGGGGATTTTCAATTTATAAGCTATTTAAGCTTTGATTTCCCTAATGTTGCAAATAGGTTAGTTGACTGTTGTCTTTTTTGAAAAGTTTGGTATTGTATTTCAAAAGGAGTCCATGAAATACTGGTTAAAAGAAAATGCCCAGGCATACATTCAACCCTAAGCACGCGATCTCCCTGAAATAAATGGTTCTACTTACATATGCAAAGGTAAGCTTGTGCTTACTGCTTTGTTGAGTTGGGGCCTCAGACATTTCCAGAGATTTTAATATCACATTTGCAGACCAGATGGTAGTGCCTTAGTTTAGTAACAATGGAGCAAAGTGTCCTTCGTTTATACTTTAATCTTAGAAAATGAGATCAAGACATTTTCAGCAACTAGTTGATTGATACTATGTGAAAGCTGAACAACCCTGTTAATTAGGCAGTCCTGCTGGAGTGTCTGAAGTGCGCTGCAAACCATAATTAAAATATAACATTACAGTGATCTGTGGAGGCAACCTGCTTTAACCCTGCCTGAGGAACAGGCTTTCCTGAAGGTGCACTGTGGCATTAGAGGGGCAGACAAAAGAGCGCTGCCATGTGATCCAGCTACAGAGGTTAGCAGCTTTCAGTTTCATAAAAGGATTAATCAGACTGGAAAACCAAAGACAAAAACTCGCTTTCTCCAGCTAAAGACCTACGTATTCAGCAACTACATTCCATTTTATTTGTTTGGATTCCCAGTTCACAAACACAAACAAGAAAAGTAACTTTGTGGACTCCATAAGGCTCACACTAGTGCCTCATGAAGAGATCACTTTTGTCACAGCAGAAAGACAGGGATGGCTGATGAAAGTTTCTCATCTGCACTGGCCCAAGCCAATGAATATTCAAGAGGTGCTTACCTTACTAAGCAGACAAAATCTTCAAGGAAATTGGAAGGGGGAAAGGAGAGGGAAGAGGGTCAGGTTCAAATAATTTATGTTGTAGAGGTTGAATTTGTTGAGACTGTTCTGGAATTGCTTCATTATGGCTGCAGTGAGAACTCTGCAATGAGAAGCTTCAGCGAACCAACTCCTTTAGATAAGTTTTCAACCACTACTTAGTAACTTGCTTGGTTTGCAGATCACATTCCTTATTTTCAACTTGCTCAGCAAGCTTAGAACAAAGCTCACAGATGGATGTGTTATTTTGATGCAATTAACTGTATATTTAGATATATTCTTATTACACTTTTGGACTCTGTGTGGAAATGTTTAGTTTAAAATAACACTGAGACAATTGGTGTTTCCATAGTTTTAATTACTGTCAAAATTTGTATTCACTTTCTGAGCTCTAGAGACTGTTTGGCTTGGATATTTGTTTTGTCTTCATTCAGAGACACTGCAATTGAAAAATGTGCAAAATGTGATATAAAAATCCCATTTCAGTCAAAACTTTGAATACTGGATAAACTAGAATGTATTAAAATAGCTGGGACTGCATATAATACCCCCCCCCCCCCCACACACATTTCTAAGTTTAATTCAGAACATCTTTCTGTACAGAACATCAGTGTCCCTGTAGGTAATGTTGTTTCTAACTCATTACCTATCAGCATTCAAACCAGTTTGTTTCGAAAACTGAAAAAGCAAAACAATGGAAGCATGTTAAAACCCTATTATTTATTTTAAAATGGTAAAGAATGTGTCTTAATTTATACAAAATTACCATATTTTTATTGGTTCTAAGCTCTGTGAGGAAACATGTATGCAATTATAATATGTCTTCTGCATCTGTCTGCTGAGTTTATAGTACGAATAAATCGTGGTTAATCATGTACAGTCTTGTATTTGCTTATAACCACAACAGTGATATGTATGCATGGAGCATCCTGCTGTTTGTTATTGGACTTTTCCTAATTCATATTGTGTTTCTTGTTTTGCTACCGACGACATAAAGTCTTGCATATATTAAATACAATCACATTATGAAAGTGACCAAAGTTCCCAGACTTTGCTGATTATCATACTCTACATACAGATCAATGTATTTGCACAGCCTTGGGGGTGGAGGTGTTTATGTAAATGGTAATGAATATTAGGCATGCCTCCTGATAAAATAGCAACATGTGCCCAAAATAGAAAAGAATATTCTTATTTACAGTTTGACATTTGTGGTTTTTTTTCCTCTCTCAAACTTCAAGCATAGATTTTTGAATTAACCTTGCATTCAATGAGGAAAATGCTCTTAGGCACTATCTGTTCTGAGACTGATTCATCACTGTAGTTAATTTTTTTTCCCCTCATGTCACTGCCTTTCCAATATCTTTGATAGTTTTAGTCTGAACAGTTGAAAAGTCTGTCTTATTAAAAATCAAAACTAAACTGCACTATTTAAGTTCTCAGCTCATGAAATTATTAGATTAATTTTTGTCCTTCCAGTATTAAAACAAAGTAGATGAGGTGCTCTTTGAATCCAGACTATGTGAAGAGTCAGGCCATCCACCAGGTGAGAGCTCCTTTAGCTCTTGAGTAGGTAAGTAGGAAGGACATGCCAACCTTTCCATGTTCTGTGAGATGAGAAGTCCCAACTTTAATTATTCACTACTTGGATATACCCTGGGAGATTAGTACTTACGACTATAACTTGCCACAAAACTGCTTAGATAAAATGTATCACTACCACTAACATTGTTCTACTGAATCAAAAACCAAAGACTTGTGATATGCCATATTGTTCTGGTCAATAATAATGGAATCTAAGATCTGACTTGATGCACATTTTGATTTTCTTGCTTCAAGTGTCTATACAGAATAACACTATTTGGGGCTCTTGGCCTAAACCCATGAGACTAGGGCGAGGTATCATACTCAGTTTCAGAGGCACTTTACTGTGTCTGTGGATACACTCAAATTACAAACCATCTATTACACAGAAGTACCAGATGCAGAAAGAACAGTTTTCTACTGACTGAATTTGCATTTGTACTTATTTTTTTTTTTAGGATATATTTAGATTAAGAATTAATGTTCCAATTGGTTGATTTTCAGGGAGTTCTGCATGGTATTTAGATGTTAATTACTGCACAATTAGAGGGCTAAGGTCTGACACATCTCCCAGTAATGGAGCACAGAAATACACAGTGCTAAAATATCAAAATTATCCATGCATACAGACAGGAGAAGATTTTTAAAAAAGACTGCCACACATGGGTTTCTGCAGTTCAGAGGTCAGACTTTGCTCTTGTTAATTATACTTAAGTCAAAGGGAACAAGATTTGACTATAACGAGTACAGAGCAGAGCAATGCAGGTTACACACTTCCTCACACTGAGTCAGCATGCACACTCTCGGGGTTTTGGCACTTACATTCTCAGTTTCTTCTCTGGCCAGATACCACATGTGCCCGTTCAAAATATTTCACTGGCTACCACACAACAGACCTGCACATTTCTTATTCAAACATTCAAGCAGAGATTACTGTGTAAATAGAGTTAATATCTACCATGTCTCACAGCCTGCTCTGAAATCTGGAGGAGAAAGATTCCTAGATTAAGGAATGCTGACATCAAAAGGCAAAACAATCATAAAGCAGTTGACAACTGAGTGCCTAGACAGGGCACAATCTGTTTTATTACCACCACATCTTATAATCAGAACCTTTGCAAATGCAGGCTACTGGAAATGCGCATATTTTTATTTTTCAGTGTGCTACAAAGAGGTAACTCAGATTCTTTTCTACTCTAAAGCATCTAAAATCTGCCCTGCATTAGGAATAAGAGTTTAGGTTCCTTCCTACTAATGGGCTATCCTGAAGATGCTGCTTTTTGCATTCAATGCTGCTGAAATTATATCTAAATAGGAAAACTGATGAAATCATATAGGAAGAAATGCTTACTTTTTAGCCAGGAAATCAGTGTCTGAATGGAAAAATATTAATAAGACCTTCAGTGAAGAAGGTGGTCCCTTAAGGGCCCACTGCTTCTCATTGAATCACTCATGGGCACAGGCAGAAGCACCAGGATCAGGGGGTCTGTTGCTGCCAGTGCCCCAACTTCCTGAGTATGTGTGGGAGATGAATCAAGGTCTAGGGAATCTTCCTGCAGCCAGAGTGATGAAGGGCCCTTGTCCTGAATAACAGGATTAGCTTCACTGCTCAAATGAGTGGTGTCCTGCTCTCTTCAGTGTGACCAAAGCAACATTCATCAGCAACTGCAAAACACCTTCTTTGTCCTTCTAGTGAAAGAAACAATCGGACTAAGTATAACTTTTCCCTAGTAAGTAAGGCCATGTACAACTTGGGAAATTGAGGGAAAATTTCTATGTCACTAATTTCTATTTCCCAGTATCTCCTTTTTGCAGGGGAGTGAGGGCATTTCCATTTCCATAACTGTTATCTGAAAAAAACACCATCTGAAGAGTACTTTTTCCTGTTTCCTTAAAAAACAAAACAAAACAAAACAAACAACTAAAAAGCAAAAGAAAGAATGCAAAGCAGCTAGTCTGACCAGGTGGAATTGCTGTTTAATGACCAGAGAGCATCAATAACAGAGATAGACTGAAGATTTTAAAAGTTCTCTTCTCCAAATGTTTTGAAAATAGGCCAGTTAGACATTGGAATAATGTCCCAAGGGAAGCAGTGGATTCCCCTATCTTGGACAGTTTTAAGGCTCAGCTTGACAGGCTGCTGGGCCATCTCAACTATACTATAACTTAGAAAGGTTGGACCAGATGATCCATGGAGTCCCTTCCAACCTGACATTCTGTGATTCTATGATTCTGTGATACAATCAGCTCATACATGTGAGCAATAATACTTTTGATTCACACCAGCTCACCATGAACCATCCTGATTTCATTAGTTCTGTTCTGGAGAAAGCATATGCAAAATTAATTAAGCAGCATCTTAAAATGCTCATGCAGGCTGCTGAATGAAACTCAGCAGTTACTGATGTAGTCACTTCTGATGGCAAAAGGAAACAGTCACTTGCTCAGCTCTGCAGTTCCCATTCTCCAGCACAGGTTTCACACAGTGGTGTGTTTGCCTTTGCCTTTTTTAGACATCATGACATGTAAGTCAAGAAGACTCAACCTACTGCTCTTTAGCTTTAGTGTCAAGACAATGATGGGCCCAAACAAGAAACTAAAAGGAAGCGTTATTAACAGCATCTGGAATTTACACTCTCTAAGGGCAGGCAACACAAATCAAATACACATCCCCACATTGCACCTGTCCATTTGCTATCTTTCCTGCCAGCTTCCTCTCTTGCAGGTCTCCAGTGTCACAGTTTGTTGGGTGCCTTCTCCCAGCACACAGCCAATGTGCTCATCCACCAACTGCTGTGGCTGAGCAGTCTGTGGTGGCCACACTGTGTGTGCCAAAGCTCAAAGGCAGCTTGCAAAATCTGAGCTAAACTGCATTCCCAGGGTCCTACCCTGTTTTGGTATCCAGGTCTCTCCTCCTTGGCCTTGCTCCTGCATATGGAGGTCGAATTTTCACCCTCTGCTTGAGCTGTACCACAGGAGGTTTCTGTGTTGTTTCACTGCCCTTTTTTGCCCCATGTTCACATGAAATTGCCAGGGGTGTATTTTCACTTCTGCTGTTGAATGTCACTCTGTTCTGACCAGTGCTGTCTACACTGTGGGTTGGCTGCACTCAGGCCAGCTCTGGTCTTGAGGCTTTGTACCAATGCTAGTGCAATGCCAAGGTACTGTTGCCAGCCTTTGAAGAAAGCTAATTCCTCTGGGCTTAGTACTCTGCTTAGATCTTTCCAAGTTGGACTGGGTTGCTACTGGTCAGCATAGGGGATGCTTGTGGCATGTCCCTTCACAGCATTTGTGAAGGACCTTGAGGACAGCACAGAACTGCCTGGGCTGGTCCCAGCACTCCCACTTTAAAAGAAGAAGGCTGATGTCTTGGTTCTGGGGAATAGCAGAACTGAAAATATAACTAAGTTTCAATGCCTGCTGCCAAGAAATGTTTCACTAACAGAAATATTTTTCCCTCTTGATCTTCTATATCATAGCTGCTCTGTGGCAGTCATGAGTATGATGAGCTCAGGGCATAAGAGTCCTTTTAAAATCAACACTTATCCACCAAAATTTGGGCTGCTAGGAGTTATATTGGACACAAGAGCCATTTTTAATGTATGGCCCATGACAAACCTGATTTACAGATTAAAATAACAATATTATGGCATTTACAGAATGTATAAATTTAAAGCTGAACTGTACCAGCCATAAAATCTTGGTAGCATTTGTTACAGCTGTGACTAGCAGCAGAACAATACAGCAGCTAAACATTGCAATTAATAATCTCCAAGTATAACACTTTCAAAAAATCAGGGTCTCGTTCAGATTGTGTTACCAGGTGACATGAATTCTGCAATGTGTCATGTCACATCAGACTTCCCTCAGGCAATAGCTCAGACCTGACATAAACAGATGCAAAAGACATAGCTCAGAACATTTAGCAATATAGGTTCAAAGAAAGACCACACATTCTTACTGCTCAGATCTAACTACTGTTCTGTATATTGATCACAAGGCTTTCACTTTCCTTTAGTTTGAGGCAGAGAAAAAAGATCACTAAGTGTGAACTTAAGTGTGTGTATACTATAATATTTCTATACTTTTGAATCAGAACTCATCCTGTGCTCACACAATTTGGCAGTTAGCTATGAAGAAGCCAGTTAGAAATCCTAAATTTCTAGGGCAGTCTGCTCTACCCTTGGCCTTCAAGCAGGTATGCTGCCCAGCTTCCCTGGGCTAGGCAGTTCTGGTACTGAAGACCTGCACCAGGGAGGGCTGCTGTGCTGCACTGCTCACTGCTTCCCTGTGCAAGGGTCAGGGAAGGCTCTTTACCTCCTGATGGAGAAAACATCTTTGTGTGCTACAAGAAATGTTACAGTCGACTCTATAAATACATAGTTTGTAGGAGATTTTAAAATATATGCCTTTTTAAATGAAAGCTACCTCCAGGCAACCAAATTAGGACATTTTGCAGTACCAGTTCTCTCTCTAGCATGACAAGAGCTTCTCAATTAATTTCCAGTAATGGGTATTACTGGGTCAGTAATCCCCATTTGAGAAAAAAAAAAAAAATCACACTGGAAAACTCAACACTTAAAAAAATGGTGGTCAGCAAGTGGTCAGCTGAGGGAGTAGATCTGTATTGTGGAATCTCAGCCAGGGATAGGCTTTAGTTCCCACTGACCACTCCCCTATTAAAGACCAGTAATAATTCTGCATTCACTCCAGTCCATGCCAGGTTTGAAGAACTAATGAACAAAGTTAGGTACTGCTAATAATAATAATCTCCAGAAGAAATTATCAGAAAAATATGCAAATTCAGTTCAGTTAATTGTGGCTGCTACAATGACTGTATTTAATTTGCAGCATCTTCTGATTGTACACGGCAAAGGATAGCATTGGCACCACACTGCTAAGAACTAGCTGGTGAGAGAATCCACAGCTGCCATTTTGCATTGAGCAATTAAGTATCCTCCTCACCTTGTTCACTTGAGTAGTAACCACTGGCATGCATGCAAAAAATCACACATCATGCCTAACTCCACCTCTGCAGGATTACCTTCCCCATTTTGCAATTTGGGAACCTGAAGGCCAGGTTTAAACATTGCTGAAGTAGCAGAGATGAGAAAATTACTGTCATGGTCTTCCACAATTTCCACCCAAGTCAGAAAAGTGAGAGCAGTGTGGCGAAATTTCTGCCCCACAAAAATCAATAGCTATACTCCCTCCTTACCCCTGTTCTTATTCACTGAACCATAATAATGACAAGGGAGCTATTTGCATGTTTAAAGAAGCAGAACTGAATGCATAGACTCCTTATAATTAGTTTCCCAGCAGCTGACTGTAAAAACATGTAATTTGGGTTCAAATAATATATACTTTTTAAAAATCCTGAACTGCACCTCCATCTGTTTTCTGGCTTTGAAACCATAAAAATCAGCACAGTGTGGCTGAAAAGTGTTCAACGCAAAAAGGTAGAATGCTGAGCTCTGGCTGAAGGTATTGTGAGTCTGAAAGCTGTATAATCAATTAGCATCCTACTGGAAACCTGATGGCCTGTCGTGACCCATTAGGAGGTATTTTGTGCTCTCAATAGCTGTGGCTATAGGGACCTTTTACACAGAGACCAGGTAAGCCCCTACAAAGCAGAATATGATAAGGTCAGCTCTTTGTTTTATTTCTAAGTGCTTCTCTAAGATGTTTTCCTCTTCTATGGAATGAACATGGCAAGGCAGCTAAAAATGGCAACACTGTATCTCAGGTAAATGGGTTGAAAAGTCATTCTCACTGGGAAATGAACTCATGACCTTTTCAACCAAAGGCACAGCTCAAGTCGTAAAAGTTTGCATGTAAGATGCACATTGTTGAGTGATATCTTAAGAGGGCAATAGCAACAGAGCCTGCCTAACAGCTTATGCTAATGCAAACATAATGTGCCATGTAGGAAGAGATTAATCAAGTTTTCCTAGTGGAAAACTGACAGTCTGTCGTGACCCATTAGGAGGTATTCTGTGCTCTCAGTATCCCTGGCTACAGGGACCATTCATGAACTGACAAATTTGGGTGACTGGTAATACTACACCAGGACAAAAATAAAGTCTGAGACGGGTGTCACATTTCTGCTCCTTTCCAGCACTCTACTTGTAGAAATTTCCCTTTCATTCATATGCTTTCATATACATATGCAGTGGGCACACACACATGTACCCTGTGTTAATTGCAACACAATGCATTAACTATGCAGTTAAAGCAGAAACCTTTAATGCAGCTACTGCTTTTTGGTTCATAAGCTTAGTTTTCAGCAAAGAAGCACAATTACCTTCAATAGTAATTACCTTCAAACCATATCTGATTCCTTTCCCAAAACTGGAGAAAACAGCATAGTTCAGATTATAATTTAATGTAAAAGAGAAGTAAATAAGATTTAACAACAATATCAGCACTTTTTTTATAAAGGCAATCTCAAGTTACTGGCTCATCTCTTCTATAAATTGGAATGCACTCTGATTAGACTCCATTCGGCATTCTGCTGTGCATTAGTCAGTTAGTGCAGTGCTTATGCTGGCTATACTTAATGAGGCAGCAGGCCTGCCTTCAGTTTTAAGCAAAAGCTTATCTGTATGTCTTTTGCTAATTTCCTCAGTGAGACAGCAGATTCTCAGTTCCTGTTTGCTTTCATCTAAGTGTTTGAAAATATTGTATCCTGCAGTGGAAGGTACAATATTGCTTCCTAAAAGCGAGGCTGCCAATGGAATGTGCTGTGTTTTTAAGAACATAACCATGCTCCGCCTAAAGCCTTCCACAGAGCAATATTTAGGTATCTTGGTTGTTCTCTGCAGTGCTTATGAAGGCAATGTTTTTCCTCCTTGTTCATATCACGTTGTTATTACTTTATTAGGGATTTACTGGATGAAGTAGCTAAGTGAACACTAAAAATGTTAAGTGATAGTTTCGTGTAGCTATGGTCTAAAGTAAATGATGTTTCAGTGAATTAGAGGCTGTATCTGATTTAATGGTCCTGTACACCTCCAGTCCATAAAAAATACTAGCAAACTCACTCATCACCTCTCTCCCACTGCAGCTATTTATTCTAGAGCAAAGGATACCAGATCAGAATGCAATTATTTCAGTAAGATTGCAAGGTACCCTGTTATGATGAGTTGGGATGTAAGTTTATGGACACTGGCCCAATCACCCTCAATTAAAATTGCCTTTTTTTTTTTTTTTAATCCCAAAGACTCTACAAATCATAATTTTTAAAGTTAAATTCAGCATTGCTCACTCAAAATTTTTCACAATGCAGGTGCATTATTGTAGTATATTTATTGCTATTATGCATAAATTGTAAACTGTTTAACAAACCAGACATGATGTCACTTGGGGTAGAGACATTTCCAACAGTAGTGGTGTGGCAGCTTAGGGGCCTGTTTAGGAGTAGAACAAATCCCTGAGCTGGTTTGGAGCCCTTTTTGGGGTTACATTGTATCTGGTTAGCTTGATACTAGCTCGGGCTTATGCATCATGAATTACAGGCACCCCCTTCACTGCTATCAGAAATACTTGATTTGAGCAATGACAATTTCAAAATATTTTGAAGTTCTACTTCATTGTTGGACATGATGTTTAAAAGCAGGCAGCATTCCCTACTGTCAGTTAAAAATGACTGCTAGAAAATCAGTTATGTGCATTCTTCTTTAATTCTCAGTCTCAAGCATGATAGCTGGCATGGTTTATTCTATTGATCAGATGTTAAGTTTGCTCTGCTCTTTGGGTATAGCACAAAAATAGTAATGAAAAATCAGTAAATGTTGCTATGAACCAAAAACTCAGAGAAAAACAAATATGGCTGATGGGTTCATTATTATTACCCAAAATCATTACAACAGAGTCAAGGCTCACTAACATGCCACAAGTTCTCACACACTATCATGCACTTACAAATTCAAATTTTAGACATCAGGCGATAAGGAATTAGAGTTCTTAATTCTTAGGATTTCTTAACTGCTCCCTGCTACTTAAATCTGTATCAAAACACCTAGCTTAGACTATAGAATTAATGAACATTTACATGAGTAGTATGGAATAAAATCTTAACTTGTCTTTACAAGTCTTACTGCAGGTAGTGAGAACTACATACACTCAAACACTAAGCCTTCTCCTTTCACATCACTCTGTTATCCTCTCACCAGTCTCACCTTGCCTGCCACCTTTGTCCCACCACAACCTTCCCTTCACCTGAGGCCAAGAGAAACTAATCTCCAACATGGCCTCACTCTGCTGCCAGTCTCCCAGTGGAAAAAAAAAATAAATCCTGTGCACCACTACTGATGCCGTGGACTTAATCTTGATGTTTTCTCCTTCAAGACAGGTATACCTCAGTCTCCATACCCTGGTCACATAGCTCCCAACTGGCTATACAAAACTCTGGACTGTGTGCAGACAACACAGGCATTCCAGACAATGTAGGCAGCGGTGATCGTTCATGCTGTTTCCTCAACTGTAATTTTTGACACTTCATTTATTGACCAATTTGTGGGGAGTCTTTCCACTTTAGGTAAGGTCAGAGAATGTACAGCTAAAGGGGTTAGTTTATACCTTTACTGAACAGAACCACAGAAAAGAAAAACTGAGGTTAGAAGGGACCACTGCAGACCATAAGCTATTCCAAGCTCTTGTTCAAACCAAGCCTAACTTTAAAGCTGGATCATGTTTCTCAAGGAATTGTCCAGTTGTGTTTTAAAACCTCCAAGCACAGAGATCCTGCAGCCTCCCTGGGCAGCCAGCCCCCTGCTGCACTGTTCTCACTGTGGAAAATTATTTCCTTATGTTCAACTAAAATTTCTCTTGCTGCACTTTGAGTTCATAGCGTCTTGTCTTTTCACTGAGAAAGATCTGGCTCCATATTTTCCATAATCCCCTCTTTAAGTAGTGAAAGACTGATTATATCCCTCTGAGCCTTCACTCTCCAAGCTAAACAAACCTAGATCCCTCATACATTGTATCTGACTATCTTAGTGGGTCTCCACTGGATTCTCTGCTGTCCTCAGGCACTCAAAACTAGCTGCAACACTCCAGATGCAGTCTCAGAAATGCCAACTAGAAGGGAAAGATCAGTTCCCTTGTCCTGCTTGCTCTCCAACCAGCTGTCCTGCTCTCAGCAAGGCAAAAGGATTACAATGCAACCCCCAACCTACATTAGCAATACTTTTGGGCAGTTTACACTGATAAAGTGTTGTTTATATGGAAACCAAGCATTTTCTGTAATCGTTTATATTTCATCCATTATTTTCCTACCTTACCACTTTCCCTGTAAACTCTGATTATTGCAACTCTTTGGCAGGACTGTTTTGTGGGCAGTTCTTTCCCAGTTCAGCTAAAGCAATGTGATGAAAAGCAGAAGAGATTGCAATACACTAACATTTTAAATGTGCTTTTGAAGAGGCCTTTGGGCACAGATGTTCCATAAAACTGTATTTATTATTATAATAATCTGCTGAAGAGTGCAGCTGTTTATTCGGGGGTCTGAATATTGAAGACTCCCTAAATCTAATGATTCCAAGTCTGCCCCACTCACTGCACTTCCAACACTAATAAGAAATACAAATTTGAAAAATCTGTATGTACAAATGCATTTTAGAGCACCATGGAATAAACACTGACTCATAGTATAAATGCTGCTAGAAGAAATCTTTCAGATGGAATCCTTTAAAAATACAAGTGATGTCCAAAAAAAGTTTCTAAAGAAAAAACTTTAAACCCACAATACAGAGGTACTACCTGAGTTTTATGCCTAGCCCAAGAAAGCCTATTAGTAGTAGATGCCTGCAAGTATCTGGCTTGTGCAGAACTGATACACATGGCTAAAAGACTCTGGTTCATCAGCTTTCCTCAAGACATGGTGGAGATATAGTTGTAACTCCACATGAGTTTTTGGACAATGTTATTGGTCACAATTTCCTGATCCTAGTTTGGAGAGTGGAACAGTAATCTGAACATCAGAAATGTGCAAAACCCCATGATAAAATTATAGATGTTACAATAATTTTTTCTTGCATGATGTAGCAACTCCTTGCTCAAACAACTTCAGAACTGGATTACTAATCTCATTTGGGATGTCACGATTGAACTATTTTCTGTCAGTCAATGCACCGTCAGTCTATTTTCTGTCAGTCAATAAGAGATTTCAGAACAGTCAGAAAAAAGTAGTTTAAAGCTGTAAACTACTCTCATCTGGACACACAACTATTTTGTCTGACTATAGTTCTCTCTTCTGCTTTTGTCCCCTGCCAAGCTAAGTGTAATCAGAGCCTTCTTGCCTTTCTATATGGGTGCTACAGCAAGAGCTTCCTTCAAAAGCTTTTCCTGTCATGCTTGGCTCATCCTAGCAATGAATACTGGGAGCCTTTGGAGCACCTGACTCTTTAAACAGATGTTTGGCACATGAGACTGGGGGTTGCCTGCTGCAGATAAGACTGTCAACAACCCAAATCACAATAATTATTTACCTTTATCAGCCTCAACAGGGTTCAAACTGGCATCTCTTTAATCATAACGTATTTACCACTATTGTCAGGAGGAAGCTCTGAGGAGTCTCTAGAGGAAACTGTCTGTAGCTCTACAAACCTCCTTTTGAGCCTATCCTTTTATATTAGGTCATATTCTCAGCCCTTTCTGAAAAATCCAGGTTTTCTGCATTGACTCAATAATGAAAAAGTGTTATTCTTAAGAGTTGTTAAATTCATATGCTATTGTAACTCAGAAAACATTGTATTTGTTCACGAGCTCTGCAGTCTGTAGGTTTACTGGGGCACTAAAATACTTCTGAAACTCCTTGCATCTTCCTCCTCATATATGCAGAGAAATCTGAAAACTTAATTTTTTACTTCATTACGTTAATATTAAATGCTGTAATATCCTAAACAATACATGAAGAAACATTTGAACTTTTTGTTTGCTGGTCATCGTTACAGAGGGAGCTGCTTTTACAAATGGGAGAGGTTTCATGTACTCTTATACCAAGATCAAATAATTTCCATGCCTTGGGCTTTCAGGGTTATGGTCTGCTGGAGTAAGATTCATGGTAGAAATGCTTGTGCTCTTTCCTTCATCTTTGGTCCTTGGAGTTAGGCCTGTGTGAGGTTATAACTGCAAAAGAGCTGGCTGCAAGTTCCACAGAGGGTGTCCTCTCTCTGCGTCCCCAGGGCCACAGAGGCTATGAAGCTGTTCTAGCAAGGTTGTGAGCCTCCCTCTGCCTCAGGACTCTGATCTCTGTTGTGCAGGCAGAGGAAAATGCTTTAGAAGATTAGTGAAACTGCTGGTGCAGGATGGCTCAATCACTACCAGTACCACAGGAAACGGAGGGTATGACTAACAACCAAGTGTTACTCACATGTAGAGGTGTCTTAGCTGCCATGTGTGCAGTTCCCCGAGGATTTTCATACGCTTCAAGGAAGTGGAGTCCAGAAAAATAAATTAAGTTAGTCCAGGCAGAGGTGTTTCTGGCTACAGTATGTGTTCTATGATAATGAAAGATACAGAAAGCAGCAGTCCTCTCAGAAGATCACCAGCTGGCTCTAAATGCTGCAATAATAAGCTCTGCTTTAAACACTTGGGCTTCTGTATCTTGTGTACCAAGTACAAAACCATTAAGTGGTCTACAAGCCACCTACAACCATATCTGTGTTTCAGAGTCACCACACAGTTTATTGATGCACAATAAAAGAATACTTTAAAGTTTAGTCTGTTAGAGCAGCACAGTAGTAGCTTAAATCTCAAGAAACTTTCACTCTACAGTATTTTATACTCTTTTAGTGGCAGCAGGATGCCAGGCACAGTTATGTAGTGTAAAGCCATAGTTAGCATAAGGTCTGATTCCACAGCAGATTAAGAGTGCAAGAGACAGCTGAAGCTGTAGTAAAAGTGGGTGCAAAACCATGCATCTCTACTTCTTTCATGACATAAATTTACCATATTTTCCCTAAGTCATTAATTAACTTCTCGTTCACTAGCCATGGAACCCACTTGGTTTTGGAATATCAGTAGAGAAAGAAGGCTACTGTTAAAGGACTACCAAGTGTAAGGGAGCAATGGCTTCCAAGTGCTCAGCAAAGCAAGATAAATTTTTACTGGAACAGCTGAAGGTACATCTTCCCACAAACAGCAATCTTCTTGCCAAATTTAAGCTTCATAGCCCAACCACTGTGGATTTTGAGTGTTCAATAACAGTTACATGCAATTTTTATAATGGGAAAAGTGGCCTTTTTGCTTCACCTCCTTCTCAAATAAAAGGAACCCTTTTTGGCTCAATTTTATTATAATAAATTTTTAGATGTAATTAAAAAAGAGTCACCGTGGACAGAAAAGTTTTGCTTGAAAAGTGAAAGATTTAAAAGGTATAAGCAGCTGCTTAAGCCCCCAAGTGGAAATGGCCTTGGTCTCAAGAGGTTGGTATTTAAGCTGGCATGTGATTTTAAGCCCCTGAGTAATCCCTAAGAAACAAACAAAACAAAACAAAAAAATCAGAAATCATATGCTGCAAGTTGCATGTAATTAGAAAATCTTGCTAACCTGGGACTGTGGACTGTAAACACCAGCCAATCCCAAACACCTTCTACATTAGTGCTTCAGGTTACACACTGATTCAAGAGCTTGGAGCAGACACAACTAATGCTGTTCTCAAATTGCTACGGTATTTCACAGAGTGCTACAGTAACATATCCTGCTCTATACAGTGAGAAGTTAATTTTTATGCCTTACAGTAGAATGTGCAGTTGAATTACAATTGCTGTGGGAATCATAACACTGGAAAACATGCCTAAATCTCAGCTTTAAGGCGTGCTAACATATCTTTTACATTTAATTTCCTTTAGGAAAAAAAAAAAAAAAAAGAGGAAAGAAAAAAGAACAACTGGCTGTTGTTGACCTTGCCAGCAAAAAGAACCAAGATATTTCAGTATGGGTTATCTGGGGATCTCTGGCATAATCCCACTTGCTCTCATACCAGTTTGTTCTTAGCAAACACTACTGTTCCAGAGACGAGACACACTGAAGAAGTCTGCTCTGTGACAGCTTCAAAAGGCCTTATGCAATGTTAGATTCAGTAATCTAAAAACGGGAACAAGGATGGGAAAAAATCTTTTAATCTTCACACATAGCCTCAAGGTTGTTCTGGATTCACAGTTCAGGAAAGAGACGAAGTGAGGCAAAGCTGTAGTGGCTAGTAATCAGGGACAACTCAAGGCCCCTCCATGGAAAAATCACAGCAGAGAGGCACTTAAAATGAGGTGTAAAAAGGAGAGAGAGGAGCAAAGCTGACATTCCCACTGAAAAGAGCCCTTATCATTCCTCATGTGACACTTGAGCAAGGTGCAATAAAGACTCTTTACAGCCAAAATGTCATTTTGTTGACTACTGACTTCCTGTCTTCTTTGCACTTTGAAAGTGATTTTAACTGACTTTCAGATGCTCTCTTTTAGTTGTCTTCTCTTTTTTCTTAGACTTTTTCTTAGCCTTGTTAAATCTGCCCTTTTCTTGGATTTCTGGTTATTTTAGTAGGATACTACTAGGGTCAGAACTCCTCTAAGAGCTTTTTAAATGTAGCTGTTTCTAGTTTATAAATTATATTCAAAAACTATGGTTCTATGAGTTTATTTCCTCGTAGGGATGGAAGTCCATACAAGGAGGAGAACATTAAGGCTGAAATGGGAAAATCACTAGGTTAGAAAAAGGAAGGTGATATTGTGGTCTTAGTACCTAAACCCAGCATTCCCAATCCCCCTTGATGCAATAAAACATAAGAGTAAGAAAAAGAGGGAATGAGTGGGACAGAAAATCAAATTTTCACCATTTGGACTCCATCTCTGTGAACCTTTTCAAGACATTGTATTAGAGCAGTATAAAATGCAAAGAGATGAGCAGGTTCACATCTATGCACTTGAAACAAAAGGAAGAGAAAACAATTACTTTTTAAAGTGTATGTCTACTTTCAAAAAAATCTGTGAAGATCTTACAGCTTCTAAGAATATATACATCTTTTTGGAGCTTGGTGTTTTTTATAACCTTTGCCATGTTTCATTTAAAAATTTATTCCCCCTCCAAAATGTCTATGTTGCTTTGAGAAAAGGGCATTTGTAATTGGGAGGGTGGTCTGCCTCCTAAAGAGCTACAGGGCTTGGGGCCAGCCATCTCTTTTCAGTTATCACATCCAGGTGGCAAGTGCTCAGATGGTTCCTATATAGGCTAAGGGACTGCATGTGGAGTGGGAAATTTTTGTGAAGTCCATTTTGGCTGAGGGGGAAAAGGGCTGAAATGAGATTTTACCAGGTTTGAAAAATAGTCTGACTCCTGAAGGTGTGGTGTTAGACTTTGTTGGCTTGGGAGGGCAGCACACAGGGCCTACGCTATGGGGACCTATGGGTATTACACTAAGTCCATTAGACTTGTTTGCATTATTTCAAAGTCCTGGCCACAGCAATCAAACAATCAAATGCTTTCCCACCCCAGAAAACCCTCAACCCAAAGCCAGAGCACAAAACAAGCAACCCAACCCCAAAGAACACAACATACATAGATGGAAAGTTCTGGCTAATGTACACACGGCAGACAAAAAAGTAAGCCATCATCCAAAATCACTTTTGAATTACAGATTGCTCCTGAATGAGGCCTAATAGTGGAAGGATCACTGCAAACTGTTTTCCATTTCCAGCATGTTTTTACGACAACCATTCTAATCAATTTCCTGCTCTTTCGCTGGCAGCAAGGGACAGAGTTCCCCTGCTTTATACTAAGGCTCCTTCATGCTGCTTGGGCTGTACTGCACTTGAGCTCAGCCCCTTCCTGGGAAGCTGGGGATAGGAGGCAGAACCATTATTGTTACGCAATAACTATTTTTCCTTTATCTTTTCTGATGGGGGAAAAAAAGTACAAAACTACTGTCCACATCTGTGGTGCACCAATTAGAGATAGAGAAGAAACATATTTGGTCTCCATGGATGGTTCAAGGTTAGAGAAAATTACCCACTTTTAGCAGATAACAGAATCCTAACTATCTGCCTTAAACTGGGATTGACTGTTCACTATCTGTGCTGATAGTAGGTACAATATTTCATCCAAAGACAGGTGTATTTGCCTTCTAGTTTTACCACTAGGTAATACTATTTTGCTGACCTTCAGTCACATTGGCACAGGAATTGATGTAACACGAAGGATTATGACAGAAGGCAATCAACAACACAAGAAGATATGAAAAGCCTAAAGAACTTAAGTCCTTAAGAGTGAGACACCTACTATCCAGCCACATATAGAGTTTTGAGCTGTGAAAAGCTACCATTAACATACAATGTAAATCAATATATGTCCACTTTATTCACGAAATGATGGATAATCTAGCAGGTCAGCTTGAGTTACCTTAATTTGCAAATCAATTTCCTACACTTTTTTGAGAGAAAATAACAAGGAAAAAGAAAAAAAAAAAAAAGAAGAAAAAAAACCAACCCAAACCTCTCTGAAACCCAACCCAATATCAATTTCAGATTATAATAGACTGAAGCACAGCACAAGCTGCCAGCCTCACCTGCATGGTGAGATCCTACAGCTATGCCCTTGAGGCAGTGCACAAGGCAGAGTGCAGAGCTGTCCCGGGCCCAGCCAGCAGGCACCCAGTGCCGTGCTGTGCCACACCATACAGCCTGCTGGTAGGTTGTGCATGCCTGCACAACATGTCTGCAAACCATGTTTGAGCCCCTCAGATCTAGCAGTAGCTATGCATCAGGTTAGTCCTCTGGGGAAAAGTTGGAGAAGCCCAAAGGCAGTGCTAACACTAGCAAGATGCTAGTGTCTGAAAGTCTGTTTCGTGGAAATTCACCTCTAAAAAGCCCTGGATGCCACCTGACTTTGGGATGATAGCACTGTGGAGGAGCTTGGATATAGGGATGAGTTGGAATTGCAGCATGTAAACTTTGCTCACTTTATATCTTAAAGAACTGACTGTGTGCAGTTCTGGAGCCCCCAGCACAGGAAGGACATGGAACTGTTGGAGCGGGTCCAGAGGAGGCCCACGAAGATGATCAGAGGGCTGCAGCAGCTCTGCTATGAGGACAGGCTGAGAGAGTTGGGGCTCTGCAGCCTGGAGAAGAGAAGGCTTCGAGGAGGCCTGATAGTAGCCTTCTAGTATCTGAAGGGGGCCTACGGGAAGGCTGGGGAGGGACTATTTATAAGATCTTGCAATGACAGGACAAGGGGCAATGAGTTTAAACTAGCAGAGGGAAGATTTAAACTAGATGTTAGGAGGAAGTTCTTTACAGTGAGGGTGGTGAGGGTGGGAGGTGTCCCTGCCTGTGGCAGGGGGTTGGAACTAGATGATCCTTGAGGTCTCCTTCCAACCTTACCATTCTATGATTCTATGATAATCCATGCAGATCTGAACAAAAGACATCCTGAGGGCTACTCTCATCCATTCCACCCACCCCTGCACATCCATGCCATTGCCATTAGGTTCTCACAGCATCTTATTGTAACTTCATGTGCAAAATACCACATCTGGCTGGTGACACTGCAGGACAGCAGGGCTGCTGTGGCACTGCAGCTCTCAGGAAGCAGGCCAAGTGGGTCCTGAGGCTCTGCCTGCCACACCCCACCTGGGCCCATCGGCAAGGGACAGCTTAAGAGACTTGGCTCCCAGGCAGCTCTGTAGCTCATTTCTATAGCTTCTGCATAGCTAGTGTCTGCAGCCGAGACTGTCCTTGGTACTCTGCCCCTATCTTACATGGGGCAGGGGAGTACAGATAACTGATAGCACTCTCCTGTACAGTGCAAGCCAGCTGATCTACATCAGTTTTTTTGTTTTGTTTTGTTTTGTTTTGTTTCTTTTCCCCAAAGCTATTTTAAGACACAAAATTACAAGACTTGATACATGGAGTTCTGTGGGATTTTACGCTTGGAAAATAATCTTCACATGTCCCCCAATATGAGCAGTTCTTTTCTGTGGTGAATCTGTATGGGAGCTAAACACAGTTTCATCTATCACAGTAGTATAGCAACAAAAGCCATTACAGCATAGACTTTAAACCAACAAATCCCTTTATGGGCTTGCGAGTGGGGGTGCAGAAGGAAACAGACTTCAATGGACATGGAAAGTATTTCCTATGTGAGGATTTTAAAGGGAAAGCAGCTGTAAGAATGAAGATATTCAGGAAGAAGATCAGGTCTGTTAAAATACTCAGATATTATTCTGTGTCTACTCAGAGCAGCACTTTGCAAAATACATGCAAACCAAACTCAAGTTCATTTATTTCATTTCACTCTTGGCTGTTCTTTTGGAGGACTAGGGGAATACAGCTGTAGATTAAAACAGTATAAAGCCTGAGCTCTTAAAACATATGAGAGTAATACTTCTCCATTTGAAAATACAGATGGATTATTTCCACAGATGATTTGCAGATGTAACATTTAGCTATTTAAAGACTAGAGGGTTTTTTTTCAACACTTTTTGAAGAGCAGTAGACAATCTTATTTGTGGCAGGACTTAAACTGAAATTGTAGAGCTGTTCCATTAGTACCCATAGCACCCATCACATTTTTCCTCTTGGTTTTGGTCAAGGGTTTCCCTTTTTTTCTTTGCCTTTTCTCTATCTCACACTCGGCTCTTTTCTAGCCGTGTCCATAGCAGCACCCACTGGTAGATTGCAATGATGCTGAGATGGACTTCTGCCAGGGAAGGAACAGAACGGACAAGCAATGGGCAATGCAGTTCAAGGTCGATCTGGATTTTATCGCTCCAACATCAGACCCTTCTAAGAAGCAGTACCTGGCTATTCTTTCAGTCCTTGATGATCTTGGTAAATTGGGACTCATTCTGGTTTTCATTTTACCTAATATGTCAGTGGGATGCAAAAAAAAAAAAGCTAAGCAGTGAAAGTTTATAGAGGTGTGGTAACAGGTACATATAAAGCAGGACATTTGAGTTGCTTTCAAATGCTTCCAGGGGCATTAAAAAAAGATTTCTATGTATATAGCAGAGAAAATGCCTTGAAGTTATTTATATTTCTTATTATTTCTGTGTCTTAGAAGACACAGGGAAAACACAGTGTGCTAGGCAACTGCTACTTATTAAAGGATTTAATCCTACCTATAAGACTTGCAAGAGATCTAAGTGTAGACAAATGTGTAGAGAGGAAATGCAAAGAAAATGTTACGCATTTATAACTATTTATGGACTTAATACATCGTTGCTTATAAAATTAGTTAAACATTACAAAACCAAAGCTTTCTAAATAATATGGGATCTTGGAATAGGGCTGCCCACGTGCCTGAGCTGAACACATTAAATATCCATGCTGTCACCATTTTGTCTGAGAGCACAAAAAGGTTTGAGAGAGAAGTGGATGTAGTAAGTAAGAGTTGGATGGATATTGAGGTAATTATTGGAAGATGGCAGGCATAGATGAAAGGACACAGAATAAAAGGCAAGAATAAATTAATACAGAGGGATTTTGTGGGATGTGAGAGAAGCAGTGTGTATATAGAACTGCATTACTTAGATATAAGTGCTAACACATTTAGGGGCATGTGGGGTTTGAAAAATATAAGGACTAAAGAGATTGAGTGTGCTGTCACCCCAAGGAGTGGAACAGAGCCAAAGAAAGGATCATTTGAGGTGAAACAGCAAGTAAAGCTTACTGCCTGTGCCATTTATTTGCTTCACATATTTGCTTTTAGTTACAGCCATCCATTCACAGTTGGCAAGTGTTCAAAGAAAAATTTGTGAATCTAACAGATTAATTATTAAACCTTTCCTTATTCAATCAAGGCACCATAATTACCAATAATATTCCATTAAAAAAAAAAAATCACAGCAAAACAACCACCACCTTCACCTGCTTCTTAAAAAAAAAAAAAAAAAAAAGCCCAAAGAAGGAATCTTGACTATGACACACATCCCATAAAGGTAAACTGGAATTCTCCCAGATGACATGAAACAACTATCCTGAGACAAAAGTAGTTTAGCAAAAGCACTTCAAACACAGTTTTTAATTACTGCAAAAATCTTCTTCCTTGTCACTTCTGACAACTAGTCCTGAGTGTCAAAACTTATCTTTACTGCTGTGAAACATCACAGAGAGAAATAAAAAAATCTTATCTTGGGTAGCTGGACCTTGGATTGACAGATGGAGAATCTAGAGAGAGATCCAGAGAGGAGGCTGAAGTGAGTGCCACGTGAAGTGGGTGCTGTACCCACACAGAGAAGACATATTTTTTTCCCTGTGAAATACACAGTTTAATATACAGGAAAGTGAACACAGAGAAAAAGAAAAGTAGCTATCCACACAAAGAGTTTTCCATTTCTTTAAATATTAATAAACCATAGAATGCTTTGGATTGGAAGGGACCTCTGAAGGTCATCTACTCTGACGCCCCTGCAATGAGCAGGGACACCCTCCACTAGATCAGGTTGCTTAAAGCCTTGTTGAGCCTGACCTTGAATATCTCCAGGGAGGGGGACTCAACTACCTCCCTGGGCAACCTGTTCCAGTATTCCACCACTCTTGTGGTAAAGAGCCTGTTCCTAACATTCAATCTAAATCTACAAGAGTAGATTTCAAACCATTGCCCCTAGTCCTATCACTGCAGGTCTTTGTAAACAGCCCTGTGGACCTGCTCCACCAGGCCCATGTACTTCCTATATCGAGGGCTTCTCAGCTGCATGCAGTACTGTAGGTAAGGTCTCATCAGAACAAAGTAAAGTTGCAGAGCCACCTCTCAACCTGCTAGCCATGCTTCTTTTGATGCAGCCCAGGATGTGATTTGCCTTCTGGGCTGCAAGTGCACATTGTTGGCTCATGTCCAGCTTCTCATCCACTGCGAACTCCCAAGTTCTTTTCTGCAGGGCTGCTTCTTATCACCTCATCTCCCAGCTTGCAGTATCAAGGACTGTTGTGACCCAGGTCCAGGACTCTGCACTTGGCCTTGTTGAACTTAATGAGATTCACCTAGGCCCACCTCTCCAGACATGTCCTTCTAGATGACATCCCATCCCTCTATGATAATGACAGGACCACTCAGCTTGGTGTCATATGAAAACTTGTTGATGGTGCACTCAATCCCACTGTCAATATCATTGATAAAAATGGGAAATATAAATCTACAGACCATTAAAGCCTAAACCCAAGCTTGTTATTAACCATGGACTCAGATAATTTCTTGCCTTGTCCCAAATCACTATATTACCCACTGCCTAAATAATACTGTAAAAGTGCCAGAAAGTTTGCTTTTAACTGCTAAGAACTTCTGCAGAATGACAGACATAGATAACCTTATTAAAACAAAACAAAACTTTAAAAATTATATGACCAAAGGCTGCAAATAATGATAAGAGAGGAAAATTGTGCAGTTGCTATGGTAACTATTAACAATTCAGACAGGCTGTTGATATGAGATCTTATTAAATACATTGAATAAAACATTTTATTTATAATGTAAAACTTCAACACTGACATTTTACAGCTAACAGAAATTAAAAATAAATTCAAGATGTAACTTATTAAAGACTTGGGAGTTAAGGCTGAGATGACACTTCCATTCTACCTTGTCACTTCACACACTCTAAAAGATCTTCAAAAAATCCTATATGCTAAAATTTTTCATGCTGGCCATGGCCTGGAGAGAAGCAGAAACAAAAACATTCAGCTTCTTTTGAATTACCTTCTTTGGGAGGGGGAAAGATGGGAATATCTTGATTTTTAGCCCCTAGTATATTGTTTTGGTGTTTAAAGATCACATCTGGATTGTGCACTGCTGTCCTTACTTGGAGTAAGTTATAGTTGCTTCATTGTTCTCACATCAGTGAATCTAGCTAGCTCTACTCATGAAACACCAGCAATTTTCCCAAAAAACCAGCTTCCTTAAGACCTCAGTTCTGCAAAGCACTGAAATCTTCACTGGGATTACTCATGTGCTTAAAATTAGACATGTGATTAATTTACAGTGTGGTCTGATTTATTCTATGGTGCAATTGCAATCCTAAAAAGAACATTAGCACATTCATATTGTGTTAGAGAAGCCAAGGTCCTTCTCTGCTTGTGGCCGTGTTGGAGTGGGAAGAGCTGTAGGCCCTTGGGCTTGACAGAGAATCTGCTGAAGGATCCCAGATCCCATACAGCTTGGCTGACAGATGGCCTCTGTGACTATGCATGTGCTGCAGCTTTAGCTCCTGGGCATCTGTATGCCCAGAATGACACTTGCACCTTGGCTGTGGGAGTGTCCATGGAGAGACTGCAGCTACCTACAAGTACCAGCTGATATTAGGGCCTATCTTATGCACAATCAAGTGAGCAGTGGTGGTTCACAAAGCCCTGGGTGATGGTTATCTGGTACTAATTTCATGGACAACTAAGAGCTACAGAAGGTGATGGCTCTTTCCCTTGAAAAGTAGAAGGTTGTGTCCCTGTCTGATCATGCAGAAAGTGGTGGTGTTGTAATGCATGTTCCCAGGGAGGTGGACCTTGCCATCATTTGAGGAGTTTCATGGATTCATAGATTCATAGAATACCAGGTTGGAAGAGACCTCAAGTCTAACCTTTCAGGGTAAAAATGCAGGTTAAATGAGATGGCCTAGCACCCTGTCAAGCTGAGCCTTGAAACTGTCTCCTGTAGGGGAATCCACCACCTACCTTGTGAGTTTATTCCAATATCTAATAGTTTGAATGATGAAAAAAAAAAATTTGGCATCCAGTTCAAATCTCCCCAGTAGCAACTTGTACCCATTACCCCTTGTCTTTACCATGTACTTATAGAATCATAGAATGGTAAGGTTGGAAGGAGACCTCAAGGATCATCTAGTTCCAAGCCCCTGCCATAGGCAGGGACACCTCCCACTAGCACAGGTTACTCAAGGCCTCGTCCAACCTGGCCTTGAACACCTCCAGGAGGGAGCAGCCACAACCTCCCTGGGCAACCTGTGCCAGTGTCTCACCACCCTCACTGGAAAGAACTTCCTCCTAACATCCAGTCTAAATCTTCCCTCTGCCAGTTTAAACCCTTTGCCCCTTGTCGTGTCATTGCAAGACCTTGTCAATAGTCCCTCCCCAGCCTTCCTGTAGGCCCCCTTCAGATACTGGAAGGCTACTCTAAGGTCTCCTGGAAGCCTTCTCTTCTCAAGGCTGAAGAGCCCCAACTCTCTCAGTCTGTCCTCATAGGAGAGCTGCTGCAGCCCTCTGATCATCTTCGTGGGCCTCCTCTGGACCCGCTCCAACAGTTCCATGTCCTTCCTGTGCTGGGGGCTCCAGAACTGCACACAGTACTCCAGGTGGGGTCTGACGAGAGCAGAGTAAAGGGTTATGAGGTCTCCCCTAAGCCTTCCCTTCTCAAAGCTTAGCAAACCCAGTTCTTTCAGCCTTCCTTCATTGACAGGTCTTCCAGTCCTCAGGTCATTCTTACAGCCCTTCTCTGCACCCTTTCCAGCCTGTCCACATCCTTCTTGTATAGAGGGGACCAAAACTGTACACAGTACTCAAGGTGTGGCCTTATCACTTGCTCTACAAATTTCTGCACTTGTCAAACAATAATAATGCTAAAATGGCACTGTCCTACTTATAAAATTAGACAAAATCCTGTAACTTAGTTATACTATGTTACAAACTAACTAGTTTGATGATATTTCCTAAATATCATGATACATTTTCTGGTTTTACCTTACTTCCAAATAGATTATCTGCAGCTTTATTGCTTTTATATTTTCAATTTTTTTTTTTTTTTTTTTGGAGCAAGATCTGTTAGTACAGAGTTAGTATGGAGTTTAGATTTTTATTTAGTGAAATGTGCATTTCTCATATGTTGGACTGTACTTTGAGTCTCAAAGTGGGCCCCAGGTGACAGTGTTCCCATAGGCAAATATAGCTTGAGATTTCCACCTCCCTTTCTCTTGACCCAACACACAGTTGTGTCCTTGGTGTTACAATTTCCACTCCTTCAGAAATTCTACAGATACATCTGCTTGTGGTGTCACCTAGTAAGTAACTCACGTCTTAAATTAAAATGCACTGGAAAAAGTCTCATGTGGAAGCCTGTTCTACCCATCAGGACATTTTAGGTTTTCTCATGGAACAAAGTATGTAAAAAATGGGCTCCCAAACCAGTCTATGTTTTTCTTGATGACCACTTGAAATATATCCATTAATTCCTTATTCATGTAAAATTCAGTGATTGCATATTGACTGCAAGGTTTCTGGTTACTGTATATATATATATATATATGTATATATATGGTGGGCTACCCTAATGGTCTCTATTCATACAATTATTGGCAGCTGCTGTTAAATCTCTAACAATCAAATAGCCTACATTAAATATTTCAAATTAGCTTCTTAAATAATCATGATGGAAACATAGGAATACATTTACTGCTGTCCTCTCAGATATCCTTAAAAATGAGGAATGTCACTAAGGGGTTGTCCTACTGTGGGTGTTTTTTCAGCCCAGTCAGTATGCATCATTTTAATGTGACTGTGATCATAGCCCCATTGTGTCTGCCAATCCAAATTAACAGAATCACCCATCCTAGGGCAGAATTTATTGCTGCATGTGCAGCTTACTGGGACATGAAGCAACAGTCTTGTAGTCTACAGACCTCTGAAAAGATGCCATGCCTCTAGGAACTGCACTTAACTTTTTTCAGCTGTGAAATCTCTCTGTTGCAAGACATGTTCCTGTCACATATTTTTTCTTACATCAGGCTGAATATTTCCCTTTTCTGATGACTCCACTATCATCAGTGAAGTATCAAGATAAACAGAAACATATTCAGGAGATAGCTTTGCTGTTAAAGTTACCATTCAGCCTTGAAAACTAGGACAGGTTTGCTTATCACTAAAAACATTTGGTTTCCACCTGCAGAATGAGTTATTACATTTGAAAATGAAAAGGCATCAGGCCTTTTTCTTTCTTTCTTTCTTTTTTTTTTTTTTTTTTGCTAAAAAATTGATGTGTATGCCATGTTGCAATTTTTCAGCACACAGCTGGTGTGTCATCTACGTTGTATCACATCTATACAATGTAATTCGTATGTGAGCCGCCTATATGGCACAACACCAGCTTTCTTTTGCCAATGCCAGGCAGTCTGTTGGTGAGTAGGGGAGTAATAAGTCACTTTTATTGTACAAGACCTTTTTTGGCAAAAAAGATCCGGAGTTTCAGCAGCCACAACCAAAAGGCTGTGCATAGTGCAAAGATATGCAGTATCTTTTCGCATCTCCAGGGACTTTCCCTGATTGTGTGGCAGACAGGCCACGAATAGATTGCTCATAGCTCTTTTGTTCCTTCATCTCTTCTCACCAATTTTCATTTAGAATCAAACAGTTTTGCTGGAGGCAAAAGGTATATTTTCCGGCTTCACGTCCCAGAATTTCTGTAAATTGTTCTTGCACATGTCTGCAGCTGACATATGAAATATGCAAGCTCTTCTCCTGATTTATGCTTTATGCTCTGCATGGAGCCAGTTATAATGTTGGAAAAAAAAAAAAAAAAAGTAGTTTTCCTTGAAGTTCAGAAAGTAATGCACAATGTTTCAAATGATTCCACAGCATCTTACTGCTGCCCCCACTGGAACAGTTTGTTTCTAGTGTTTGTCTTTTAGGAAAAAAATGAAAAGAAACATAGCAGTTTTTTCAGCATCCTTAGTTTTAAATCTCAATATTAGAGAAGACTTCCTGTTTCCACCACTGCATTTGGTAATAGAGAAAACTTAGGAAATGAGTTTAGGAAATTCATTAAAGGCCACTTTTCCAAATGGACTTGTAACCAAACTTTTAACTACAAAAACCTGGGTCAAATTATCAAAAGAGCTCACCTCCCATTTGGCACAAGATTAAGGGCAGAATTTTCAAAACATTTAGCCAGTTGAAGTTCTCAGTGTGGCAACACTGGCCAGGTTTCCAAACTTTCCACTCACTTAAGGTCCTAGAAGCGAGTTGAACTGCTTTGAAAATAGTTATTAGTTTTGGATGTTTCAAAACTGTATTATGTTGAGTACAGTCCAGACACTACACTACTCTAAGTAGTTAGAATTATTTGATAAAACACAAATGTTTCCTTCAGTTTCTTCATGAAGAGTTTTTCTGGATTCCTCAGAATGTCTGAATCTATAAACAGCAAGTTTCCTTTCTGTATTCTTCAGAGTTCTCATTCAAATGTTCGGATAAAATGGCCTTTGCCAGTTTACTGACAACTAGAGTAAGTTCCCCCCTTTCTCTTCCAGATTCATAAAGAAAACTAAGATTAGTTCTCTTCACAGTGAATTCCTTTGTTTCCTTATAAAGACTTTGATACAACACTTTGGCTAGGAACCAGTTTTATTGCTAAAATAACACTCATTAAAAGTTAAAGATACTGAATGAAATAGAGCAATCTCAGATCAAAGTAGCCCACTCTTAACTGCATAAAAGCAAATTAAAGCAACTAAGAATCAGGTTAAACACATCAAGGAGCTAAATGATCAACTTATATTTAACAGTTATTTTGACAACTTACTAAAGCAAGACTGCATATTACTGACAAGAATTTTCTAAATTAGAGCATTTTATATTTATATGAGAAAAAAAATATATGGTTTAGCTGTTTTGCAAGATCTTCATTACCAGCAAAATAAACAAATAAAACTTTAAATAATCAGCATTCTTATAACTGCATCTCTCAAAGCTTTCTGCATATTAGTACACTGATCCTACTGATTCTGTATTAACAAACTGTACTGGAAGTAATTGCATTTTACCCTGCTCACAAAAATAAATACTTAAAGTTTGACTACATGCACTATTAATCCATTTATAACTACCAAGACTGCACTATTCTTTCTATTTGTCCATGATTTATCTGTACTATCAGACAGCTTTTTGAAGGTAGGCTTATTATTATTACTTCTTTTATCTGTGGAAGTTTCATTAATGTATTTCCTCTCCCCATCTCCTTGATATGGTTTCGGTTATTAAAAAGGCAATGGAAGGAGAAGAGGAAGTTTCCAAGTACAGCAATACAAGACCAGAGAATTCCAAACAACAAGAAATGAGGATTGAGCCATCTGCAATAAGGGAGTTATGTTCACTCTTCATCCTTGGCAGCAGAGATTAGGTTTAGCATGTTAATAGTGTATGAAATGAAATAGTTTAAAGCCCCCAAACAATTCTATATATGCAAAGAGAGATCTGAAAGTCCTTTAACAAAACCAAGCACAGCATCTGAACACATAAGTGCATTCCACAATAACTCAACTTTCTATTTTGAACAATAGACTTTGATAGATATGACATTGCTGGACAAACAATTTATATTTATCACTTGCTGCAGTATGAAGATTATTTGTATTCAAACTCAATTCTGGACCAAATAAAGATATCTTGTCTGTTATCTCATAATGTGCAGAAAGAGTGATGGTAATATGCATCTGGTGTTGAATGTGTAAGCCCACAGGGTGTCTAGGACTGCTTTGTGCAGTCTGTATCAATGTGTTATACAAATATATTTAAAATATATTTAATCCTGATGTAAGATTTTTTTTTTTTTAAAGTAAGAGCTATCATTCATAAGACTAACCTCCCCAGGACATGGTAGAGTCCCTGTCTCTGAAGGTTTTCAAGATGTGATAGGACAGGGTGCTAGAAAATCTTATGTTGGCTATCTTTCCCACAAAAAGTTGTACCAGGTGGTCTTTTAAAACTCCTTCCAACCTGTATGATCACTAATGATAATGTTTTTCAGGCATCCACAGTAAGGTGCAAAGATGCAGAGAATGCTCTATCATAGAGCAGTGATCCCACTTGTGCTCTTCTTCCTCATCACACTTCTCAAACCCACCCCTATCACAACAATGACAAGCATTCACTATCTTACACATTTAGATAGCTCTAGTGTTTTAAACTTCAGAAGCTAAAGGTTTAGACATATGGTAAAAAGCTTAAAATTCTGGAATACATTAACATGTAATAATTAGAGAAAATAGGAAAAAAATTAGGAAAAAAAAAATCCAGCATGCTAGCAGTTATGTGGCAATTACCATCACAAATTGCCATAAGGATTTTAGAAATAGTCACAAATACATCACTGTTGTATTTCTTGTAGATGTGCCTAATAACTCTACAACACCAATGAGACCTTTCAAAAACTAACTAGAGTCCCAGAAAATACTTGAAATAAGAGATGTACAAGCATTACCCCTCAAGCAGAGAGCGGGGTGTGCCCTGAACTTAGTACTGAACTCTGGCACTCAAAGAATCCAGAGATCTGAATGTTCATTTGGGCATACCTCCAGCCCCTGTGCATATCCTACTGGATATGTGTTTAATAGATCAGCTACCAGGATGAAATATATTATCTAAAGCAACTGAAAAGGACTGACTGTGGTAGCACAGGCAAGCATAGCAGACATAACTGCATGAGCTGTTTCATGGAGGTAGAGGTAGTACAAACTACCAAACTAACTTCTGTCCATGCTTCCATGTATAGACTATAGAGGAGTATAGAGGAGCAATGTGTGCTGGACTGTTGGCTTACATGATCTTCCTCTCTCACTCAGTGCAGAACTCCTGCTAGGTGTCAGAAGCCTGCTGGAAGGGCTCCTCTGCAGCCTGTGACTCTGTGTTCAAAGGCATCAGCAAGCTCCCATTGACCCAGTGGGACCCAGGAGCTTCCTTACACTATTGTAAGACCTGCTGCACAGATGAAGAGGTAACAGCAGTACTGCAGCCAAATTCTGCAGCCAGGATATGAGGGGATGCTAGCTACCTTAAGAGAGTGGATTTCTAGATACATCATTTCATATTTCCTCTGGTTTGTATTTTTGGGCCCTTGAGCCAGATTGTGTCTTGCAAAGACCTCAGGCCAAATGCAGTTTTGAGCTGTAATGCAGCTGTTCTGAGGGAATTGCTTTGACTTTCATTGTGTTGCTCTGGATTAGCACTGTAGTAACCAAGGATAGAATTTGGATCACTGCATTCTTCCCCTGCCATCTGAAGGAAAAACAGGTTAGCAGGTTTGCATTACAGTGTTTGGGTGACAAGTTTTGGAAAATCACAGAAAATTAGTCCTACAATTAAAAAAAAAATCCCCAAATGCCAGGTAGCCCAGTTCACATGAAAAAGTCTGGTTTTCTGACTGCTTGAATTCATTTGTCAACATCATTTAATTCCACATATGTTTTTAAATGGCCTAAAAATAACAATTTTGAAGAGGCAAAAGATGTTTTTAAGCAGTCCGAGGGAACTTTAATCACATTCAACTAAAGTTTTCAGTCAATTCTCAGATCAAGTTTGAACTCTTATTTTTGTTCTTCTGTAAGATTCATGTGAAAAGCCACCATAGCCTGGGGTTTTGAAGTTGAAAGATTATAATTTGGCCTTCTGGCATGTATCTTTGTCAGTTTTTTAATCTCTATATGAAGTCTTTCAGCGTTAGAGAGAGACCAATTGATGTTCCCTGAAGCACATATATTCTTTCAACACCATAAAAAAAGTCAGCCATTGTCATTTTCAATCTCAAAGTTTTATTCTCTTTATTCTAAAATTAATTTGGCTCACTAGTTCAATTGCCTGTGTCAGATTCAAAAAACAAGAAGTAATGTAATCTGATTTCTACAGCTATCTATAGGCTGTTGGTCATACAGCCTGATATCTGAATGTGATACAAATATACTCAGCAGAACCAGACACCTCAAATGGCTTAAGAGATAAAACCCTTTAAATAAGCTTGAGACAGATCTGAATTTATTTAAATGTCTGATTCTAAATGTACTTATGCCTAGTAGTAATGTTTACCATCTGCCTGATTCTGTCTGATGAGGTAATTGTAAATCTATAAATAGCTTAACATATGCTGCACATATTCTGGCCTTAAATGTGACAGCCTTTGTGTAAAACAACTGGAATTAATAAGAAGTGATATTAGTTTGAGCATTATTCAGGGTAAGTTGAGAAAGAAGTATAAAGAGTTTTCACTTTGTATTATTTGTATCTTCTCCTCCAGGGGCCTGGTTAAAACCAAGGCATTGTTTATAGGCCCAGTTCTAGCAAGCTGTCAGTACTTTCTGTGATTCATATCTACTGAAATAGGCATTTGAAATGTAGTAAAGCAGTTACAGTCAGAGTAATGTGTACTGTAAACCAATACAAGAACTACATTCATTTAAGATGAACAAATAGTTTTTGCTCTGTGAATGACTAACACCACAGTCTAGTGGATGTTTCCTTTTACAGGGTAGAAGACAGGAAAATGATGTACAGGCAGAGCGATCACGAAAGCTTATCTTGTAAGAATGGCTTTGGAGCTAGATTAGAGGATTCTTGACACTACTGTACCTACAGGCATTGTACGAGCAGTCAAAGTGCTGTTTCGTAATTACAACTAAGAATACCATTACTGCCAATTATCTGCAGAAAGAATTGTAATTGCTCATGTGCACTCACCTAGAATAAAACCATAGGGAAAGAAACAAAGCACTCTAAAATCGTACAGCTTTAGAAACCAGAATTACTATCTCACAGTGCTTTGCCTTCAAGGTGGGGAGCCCATGAGATGTAAGCAAAGGCAGGCCTATGGCTAGGTAACTGGGTGTTACTCTTCTCTAGATTGTAGCTCTCAGAAAAATCATTCAGTTAAGAGAGAGATTGTGTCTTCTCTTGCATGATTCATGCTCCAGAGCCAAGACTACACTGCAGATTTTCATCAATTACCTCTGGAAATCTGACGTCAGCCTTTTCATTCAGGCAACCATTTCAGCTGCTTGAAATGGCACCCTAGTGCAGGTGGTGGGGGGGGGGGGGGGCAAATGATACATTACCAAAACAGAAATAACCAGTGAGTCACTCTCCAGACCTCCTCTCAGTGCATGGTCAGTCTCTGTCTTGTCTGTAGCATTGACACAAAACTTAAAAAAGGTCCCAAAGATGTATGTAGGTCCAGCTGCCCACTCCAAACAAGTAAAACTGTTAATGTGGAAAGCTAAGAGCAGGGACTATTCTAAGGTTTCTGACTGGACACCAAATTCATTGAAAAGGATCTTGGCTATAATGCTGCGAGCTGTGTGGTTGTACTCTGCATCATACGTGCAGAGGCAGTCACTGTGTTTCCTGCACCATTAATTAGTCCCTGAAGTTTATATGGTGTTTTAATTTAATTTATCAAAAAGCTTTGCTTCATTTGTAGCTAATGAGGGTTCCTCCTGAGCCTGTTTCTTAACCTTCAAAGCCCTCAACTGGTCCAGGATTTTTCCCAGGTTATTCATTATCAGCATGAATTTTCTGGCAAGTAGGTGAGCAAAAAGGAACCAATCTCCAGCTGTGTGTAACTATGGCCAGCCAGACACCTTCATACCATATGGGTATGGGTAGACTTCAATCGGGCAGGACAAAAAGCTGAATGGAAGAAAGAACTGACTAAGAAAACTCATCTCCCCTCTTAGTGTACTGAGAGTGTCTACATGTTTGATGTAAATCTTGCCTCTGCTTTCAAATGCCCTGTGGGGCTGGGCACCCAGCTAACCTTAGATCAAAAGGTGCCCAGTTCTGCCTGTGACAGATAGTGCAGTTCATCCTGGCCTTTACAGGCACACTGTAACTGTGCACGCTCACACTGGCAAAATACAGCAGCCTTGACCACTTGGAGCATAGCACAGGCAGTATATATGGAGGAATACAAACCATCAAAGTGAACTGGATGAAGATATAACAATGACAGAAGGAAGCTGAGACTGTGGATGAGAAGAAAATAAGGCTAAGCTGTAAAAGTGACTTTACTTTTAGTGAGAAGGTAAGGAAGAACATGCAGTGAATCAAAAGAGAAATTTAAAGCATTATTTAATGTATTTTAAAATGTTTAAATAAAAGCATTGTCACAATACCAATTAGTGCACTTAATTATTTGTTCTGTGATCATAAGAGAAGGATACATGTATTAGAAAGTGACAGATACTTACAAATCAGAAATTCACTAAAGGTATTCTTGACAGGTTGTATCTCCAGTTATGAGGAGGTGTGAGCTATGCATTGTCTGACTTGCAAAGTGGGTGGAAAGTGGTGGGAGGTGAAATAAGGAGGCAGGGTCAGATGCACTTTTGACAGTGAAGGAATAATTTAGTTTACAGATTACAGACCTGATGTCAGATGAGCTCAGATTCTTGTCCTATCTTCATTAAAAGAGATCTGATATGACTTTTTTTTTTTTAAATTTACTCCTGCAGATAAAAATTCTAAATAGTCATCTAAATATCTGAACCTCCCTATCACTTCTTTTTTTCATCACTTTTTTTTTTCATTATCTTATTGTAGGGCCAAAGCCACCTTCTTCTGTATGAACAATTTCAGTCATTTTACCAAACTTGAAACTGTGAACAGATTATGGTTTTCATTTCTTTTGTATCCACTGGTGATGTAGCAATTTCTAAAATAAAGACAGAATGGAACTCATATCAAAGGGCTTCCTGCCCTTCTAAAGTAGTAACACATGCTAGAAAGAAAGGAAGTTATGAGATCCAAGACAATAAACAGGCAGAACATGTGGAAAACAAAATGCCAAACTATGTCCTAACTGTCCTAACTCAGTTGTGCATCTCTAGTGGTTTCTTTGTGCCTTACCCATGCCACAAGAAAACAAAGTTACTGATTTCTTACATAGCTGGAGTGTCAGGAGAATCCCATTTCTGACTGGGATGCTTTATAGCAACATAAAACCCTTTATAATTTCTGTACCGTGTTCAGATTTTACCCAGTTCACCCGAGACAGTCTCAGAAGTCATAACAACACTGAAATGGTATCTCTCCTCTCACACTTGCTCACTTCAATATCTCAGTAAACCCAAAGTTTACTGGGTCCTAGACAGAGTGTTAATGGATGAAACATTCATATAAATCTTAAAGATTTTTTACCTTGTTGCCAAGTCCCTGACATGAAGATAAACTTTTGGAAGATTCATGCAGTTCAAACCGCTGTAGAGCCAGTGAAATCAATTACCTTGAATTTGGGTGAGTGTAAAATAGAACGTGAGCCCTGATTAGAAGTGCCAGCACATCTTGGCTGTATATGCCAAAGGAGTAGATCTGATGCACTAGGGTGAGCAAGAAGGTAGAGGATGAATCATAGAATCAATCAGGTTGGAAGAGACCTCTAAGATCACCCACTCCAACCTATCACCCAGCCCTATCCAATCAAGTAGACCATGGCACTGAGTGCTTCATTCAGTCTTTTCTTGAACACCTCCAGGGATGGCGACTCCACCACCTCCCTGGGCAGCCCATTCCACTGGCAAATCACTCTCTGTGAAGAACAGCCTGCACAGTAATTCCTGAGGTCAGTGCCATGAAAGCAAAATACAATATTACTTTATTTTATCTTAACTTACTAGTACCATTGCCTAAATGCCTGGACATTAATCATTTGTTTGTCCCATTAGTTTGTTTATCTGTCCTGTGTAATATATTAAGATAGTTGCTGTTACTGTGCTGATCTAAGGTATTGGGCAAACATTTTGAAACATTTTGAATTGTTTTATTTATGGCAGAACAGAAGTAAAATTGACTTCTATCCTTGTTCTTCAGTAGCACTATAATGATACATGCTGGAACAGCCTGGGAATGGGAATATTAGTTAACTGCCTTTACAGAACAATGACTTAGTGTCAAATCCCAAAAAGCGGGGGTTGTTCCATCTTTCATTTTTTGCAATGATACCACATAATGAAAGCTATTTAAAAACAAGCACATAAGTCATGAAAAATGTTTGCCACCCTCTTCGTATTTCCCACACATTCCCACTGCATATTTCCTTATGCCATGATTCCATTTCTCCTTCAATTATGTTTTGAAGTCTCCTTCTCTAGCATTTCTTTTATATGGATTCATTTTGCTTCATATTTCAGGGCAATGTGAGCTTGTATACAAACAACAGGGTTTGTAATGCAGAATCCTCAGGGTTACCTCCTGAACTTTTTAAACTAGCAAGAGGTTGCAAGAATATAACAAGAATCCATCCTTGAGGGAGGCACAAGAGGAAGCAAAAAGTGTTATGTGCAGTGATGCAAGGAAGCAGAAAAGTGTTACATTTTTGTATCAGTAGCTAAATCACACTATACCATGGATCAACTGTTGCCAGATCCAGCACTCTATTTCAGGAGCAGAGATAAGGATTTCAAATAACACTTACCAAAAAGCAGATTGTTTGTAATAACTATTACGCAACAATAAAATCAAGAATTTGAACCAAGAAGATGAAATAAAATCAAGAATTTTGTCACTGAGTTCAGTGGGAATAATCCAACACATTCACTGTTGGGTCTTTACAATTCTTTGGGTGGAATTTAATAGAAAATGGCAGATTTTTGCCTAATGATTTATCTCTTCTCATTTATCTGAATCTGCCCTGAGAGTTACCTAAGATCAAATTAAGAACTTGCCTATAATAAATATTAAGATCATGATATTTAATTAAATTTTAAAGTATTTCAATCAGACCTCTAACTGAACAATGCTTTTTCTTTTCAAGAAACATGGTAAATACCTCCATGGTCTTTTGTTTGTCATGTCACACAGAGATAAACAAGAAAACAAACACATACTATACACCTATGGAGACTGGAAACAGTATCTCGTGGGTCATGGAGAAACTCAGAAAAATAACAGCAAAACAGACACTGTACAGGTAGGGGTTAGGAGCAGACCTGAATTGCAGTCTTCAGCAGCTAGAAGGGCCAGACATCTGAAGTGTCCCTAGAACAGCACATGCACTAGCTGTTGCTGTACTCAGTACCCAGCTGCAGCAAAAGTTTCTCTGCATACAGGCTGCAGCTGTATGGTGTTTACCAGTCCTATAAACCAACCACTGCTGGAAGAATAGATTCAAGTGACACCATTCCATGTTTGGTACATTCTTCATAATGTGTAGGATTAAAGTTTTAATTCTTCTAGCAGGTGAATTTTTTTTGGGGAAAAAAAAAAAAAGTATTTATACTGTTTATCAATTTTGTCTCTTTCTTCCAAGCTCCTGAGGTTGTAATGAAAGATGAATAGGAATTGCCAGAGAACTACTGAATACTCAAAAAGACAACATGTGAAAGATAGCTTTCACCCAATATATTCACTAATGCAGCAATGATATCTGATTTTTAATAGACTGGGTGCAAATATGCACATTAGCAAACTAAACAATGTAGTAATATCCACAGAGAACAGGTTTCATCGATTAAATCATAAATATAGTATCTTATTATGCTTTTGGGGAAACGGGAATATGAAAAGCAAGGCATACATTTTTGAATTATAAGAGCAGGGAATATTGGCAAATCTTTCAACAGCTGTTTATCATGAAAAAGAAGTTACAGTTACCATTCCCCAGCCATGCAGTCTGAAAAAACCTAAAAATTGTACATTAATAAATTATAACAATGATGCATGAAGCTAATATAAAACTTTTGAAGGCAGTTTCTTAGTCCAGAGGGAGTTGTCAAATTTGCTATTTGTGACTTTAATGTTGCTTGGAATTTCTTCTAGGGCATTTAAAACTCCTTTTGTGACTCTTCATCAGCAGTTTCACAGACAGCAAAGGCCTTGACAATATACATTTTCACTTTCTGCATGGCTGACAGGCTTCATATGCTATATCCAATTTAAGGGTAGAGCAGTAGATTACATTGCTAGATTATAGAGAGCCATTGCCATTGAGACTGAATCATTGCTGTTTATAGTAATTCTTACTATTTGGTTTTTGACAGCCCTTTGTGACTGGAATAAAAGATGATGCAGAGATTATTGTCAGGCTACCGTAATAGCTAGTAGTGCATGAAGTCTGTAGCAGATGGACTTGACCTTATGAGCTCTCAGGTTCTCAATAGCCTTTCAAATGAGCATTGTCCTCCTTGGCCACGTGTAACACTACTGGCTTTGACAAATCCTTTTTTCAGAAGATGAAATATTATTTCAGCCAGCTTTGTTCTATTTGAAATGTTTTATAGAGCTTAATTTGAGAGGTAGCTTAGAACTGAGAGAGAACAAATTGATTTTCAGTTGCATGAGGTGCATTACAGGCAGGCACATTCAAGCTGAACAACAACAAAGTGACTTGACATAGTCAAACTACTTCCAAAAGGGCCCCTCAGCCATTTAAATTACAACACACAATTGCTATGTATCTTTCTTTGGCTTAACTCATAATTTTTCTCATGATCTCTTCTAATGCAAACAGACCTTTAATCTGACAAATGTGAAGCAATAGTAAAAATTTGTCTGGCATATGGTGCCCCAGAAGGATTCTCTTACACAGACAGCTGCTATTGACTTGGATGCTGTTTTAGCCGCTGTCAAGAACATGGATGGACAGCAACTAGCTTGCATTGCTGCAGGAATGTCTTAGACTGGATTTGTCTCACTAAAGACCTCTTATAGAGGTGTGTTTCTGTCAGGTCCCTAGTTCACTGATTGTTTAGCGCAGCATAGAACAACTACTGTTCAGAACAGTTAGCTCTTCATACCAGAAGTGGGCAACAGAAACCCACAAGGGTGAGCTGAGAGTCAGCAGTTCTCTGGGCCTGATCAATGTGTATCAACAGCACAGTGCCTCCTGGGCAGGCAGCCTAAAGGCCAAATGGTGAATGTTCCAGGGGGTGCTTTAAGATTCTGTCAAATTATGTCTTTTGCCCCTACCTAGGGTCTTTGTAGTAATATCCATTACTTCTGGAAACCTTTTGCTCTTTTTTGTATATCATTATTCTTTCTTTAATTTTCTGATCTTTCATTGTATTGTTGCTGTTCAAGATTCTATGATTAAAGTTGTGTCAGCATTTTTACTGCAAAACCTACTTACAAGGGGTTTATAATAGAGCTATAAGCCCATTTAGAACTTAGACTGGCCACTGCTGTTAAGGAGAATAAAAAATGCTTCTATAAATATATTAATGGCAGAAGAAGGGGCACGGACAACCTCCACTCCTTATTAGATGCAGAAGGGAATATAGTAAGAAAAGATGAAAAAAATGGCAGAGGTGCTTAACACCTTCTTTGCATCGATCTTCAGTAGTGAGCCAGTTTGTCTCCANGTTCAGGAAAAGCCTGGATGAGGCACTTAGTGTCGTGGTCTAGTTGATTGGATAGGGCTGGGTGATAGGTTGGGCTGGATGATCTTGGAGGTCTCTTCCAACCTGATGCTATGATTCTGTTCTATGATTCTATATACTACAGAATGAAAGGTAGTGTACAAAGTCTCAGTATGGGGCATTGTCTTTATCACTTTTTTTTTTAATAAACGAGTTAGACTTGCTATTTTAAGCCTTTATGAGTGTAAAACAATCTCAGTTTATAGGTTATTCCCTACGTAATGTAGCAATCAACTGTTGTTAAAACAAACAAACAAGTAAAATTAATGAACTTATATAAATACTATAATTAAAATTGGTTATGGGGGGGAAGAGTGGAATTTTGTGACAGTAAAGGCAGATCAAATACATGCTTCCTTAATTTGGGTGAACTATGCACTGAGAATATACTGAGTTATACAAATGCATTTTCCCAGTGGATGGGGGAGTCCAGCTTGGGGTGCAAAGTGGGAATCTAGTGAATAAATTCCCCTGGAATCACTTGTGCTGTTTCTGTTGCAAGGACACTAGTTCCCCAGTGGAGTAAACATCAGGCAGTGCATTCTTTTATCCTCCAATGCCACTGGAGTTTGCTTTATGTAAAAAGGTGACCACAAGTGCTTTCAGAAGCCAGGTTGCTCATGCACCTCATGGATATTGTTTCAATAAAAACAAGCTCATTATAGGTTTGACAGTGCCTGTTCTGGACTGTGGTTTATCCTCATCACTGGGCCTTATATCCATTAACTTAAGTCATGAGTATATTATTCCTTTTGTTCTTTGTTTCTGCTTAGCCACACAGAGTGTTATATTTTGAGGCAGTCTGCAATATCCCTCCCATGGCTCTGAAGATGCAGGCTGGTTGAGCAGCTTTCCTTGATAAACGGCTCAAGCATACTGAGGTTTGATGAATAAACTCACAGCTTCTCAGCAGTGACTCACCCCTCAAGATGAGAGCCCAGCAGCCCACTCAGGAACCACAGATCAGTAGTAACTTGATACAGTGCAATTAATGTGTTCAGGGGGACTGCCACAGAAAGCTGGTCATACTGCTTGTACTACCTGAACTAGCTTGGAGTACCTTCATGGAACCCTATGTTGTGCTCTGGAGACACATCCATAGATACACATGATTTCCAAGACGTGCTGATAGATTAGGAGTGCCCCACTAATCCACTGTGTTCATGAGTTCATTCACAGCCCTACATTTGGTTATGGTGTGATGAGACTGAGAGACTGGTTTCAAAGTATACCCACTGTAGGGGACATTCAAACATAAAAATAGCCCTGGCTGTACAGATATGGATGATATCTGCTAAAAATCTATACTAAAACTTAAAAGCAGTTCATGCTGTCTCTGTACTGGGACCAGGTGTGTACCAAAGGCTGCACCTGTGAATGCACTGGGTAAGGTTGACTCAGATACCAAGAGGGAATCTGCATCAGCACAAACTTCAGCCTAGGCTGCTCATGCCTTCCAAAGGCATTGGGTGCTTCTCATCTGAAGTATGTGCTGTCACAGTCTTGGCTATTAGCACTGTGCTACAAGTGAGGAAACAGATGTGCTACTGCCTGAAGTGCAGAGAGCCCTGAAGTTCAGGTTCCACTGGCTTTTACTGAATCGTGGATCTGAAGTCATTTAAAAATGTTAATAACTTGCACTCTGTGAAAATGGGGCTGTCTTGGATACTGATCATGCAAGCACTACGCAGATAACTTTACACCTGGGACTTCAGAGAGCTGCCTAAATTACAGTGTGTTATTACAAACTCCACTGAAGATTGGCACAGAAATCAGGAATGGTTTTCAAAAACAGGCCACAAATTCCAAAGGAATAACTGCAGGCAACGAGAGGGAAAAAATAAAAAATCAGGTTTTACAATGGAGCTAGCCACATATTAACAGAAGACCTATTGTTGTCCTTCTCATAACTACTGTGTATCAAAAAAAGCCAAACCTTAATATACTATGAATATGCTTTCAGGGGAGATGAAGCTTGGATCATCTGCACATAAAGTATCTGTGACATATTTAAATAACCTTTTAACAGGCTAACTCTTAGGTATATTTTCCAGTATACCTGGGAAGGAATCACTACATACTAATGTTTCCTAAATATTTAAGCTATTGATACACTGCCTTGGCCAGCAATGGATTTCTACTGATATAAATGGCCCTGTAATAAATTAAAACAACCCTAAGTACCAAAGGTAGAACTGCACGATCACCTCCCAGTGACCCCTGTTTTTCCCTCTGGTTAGTAAGGAAGGTTGCTGGCAGCAGGGCTGTTACATGAACTGACAAAAGCAAGTGGAGACACTGAGCTGTGCTTATTTAAGTCTCTATTCTTCCTTGCCACTCAGCTTCAATCCTGTGCCTGGCAAAACATCATCAGTATTCTCTGCCTCTTTTAACTAAAGGAAGCAAATCAAGAACCAGACAGGCTAATGGGAACTGAACCTCATTTCTTGGCCTCTCGCTCAACCTGTGAAGCCAAACGGAAAGCAGCCCACTTCTCCAGGCCTCGCACTCCCCTTGCCAGCTGGGAAGTTGAGCACCTCCTCGCCTCCCGGCTCCAAGGCAGGCAGCGTGCAGACTGCTTTCCCGGCTGCGAGTGCCATGGGCCAGCTGGGAATCTGACTGCTTCTCCAGGTCTCCTGTTCGCTTGCCAAGCAGAGTCTGCAGGGCTCCTTTTCCACTGCCCCTAGCCAGTTAGGAGGCGATCTGTAGTGCTATTATCACACTTAGCTAAGCAGTCAAAAAATCTCCAAATGAAAACGAAGTTTCAGTAAAACTCCACTAGAAGGGAGACCAAAGGAGGAATTTAACAAGGAAAGGTCAGCCCCTGCATTCTATTGCAATTCACAGTGTGTTGAGTCACATATAGGGGCTTTTATTTCCACCCCTCTTCCTAACTGTCCTTAATCTGAGGCACATTCAACTATAAATATCAGACACACAGTAGAAGGAGGAAGCTGAAAAAACAACAGCTACTGACTAGAGCTGGTTGAAAAGTTTTTTCAACAAAACCTGAAACTGCATGCAACCCACCTTGTTTCTTATTTCACTGCAACTTGAAACTCAAACCAGATTTGTCAAAAGGTTCCCTGAGGATTGTTGTTCCAGTCCCAACTGGCTGATTCACTTATAGTATGCTACTTTATTAGACAAACTGAGGGCCTGTATAGCTGGGCTCTGTTTCATAGCTATAAGACATAAAGGAGAAGAGCAGCCTGTCCTTCACACCACCCTCAGTGGCCTTGCCAGACTCTGAACCCAGTAATCAGCCTCATGTCTCTCACACAGACAGACATGCAATAGCAAGAGAGGGCACATCCCCTCTCTTCCATTTCCATATAGATTTAACCAATCAGTCCAAGGATGCTTAAAGATCACAAGCCGTGGGTGGGATAGGTGCAGAGAAAGAAGCATCCTCCCTCCCTGTTAGAAGAGGCAAGGCTACTTCCCTCATACACACATCGTGGCAGCCTAGTCTTTGGAGCATTTGCCTGCTTGCAGTTTGACCAAGGCCAGATTACTGTTTTTACCTGAATCAGCTGCTGAATTGAGTGACTTGACAGATGCTCTGCATAAACAAAGTTCTGCCTCTGAGCTGCTCACAGACTGTTGCCATTCGTGCACTGTCTGCATGCTTCAAATAGTCACTGCAAATCAGACCATTTCTGGTTAGTGAGTCAGTGGTCATAATTTTTATTGTTCTATGTTGCCACTGCTCACATACACATAGGTGCTAGTGAACAGAAAAACCCTCATGCAACCTCACATATATCCATAAGCCTCAACTGCCCCAAATGGTCACAAAGAGTAAGTATAGAGTCATCCTGTCTGTACACAGTTCATCTCACCAGCTTTATTAACAGAGCTATTCAAATTGACATTTTTCTTTTCTCTTCTTTCTCCTCTCCCTCTGTGCTTTTCCAGCTTCAGTTTGAGTTTTGTTTTGAAGCACTGGATTCATTCGTACATCAAAGGGAAACCTAAGGCGTAGGAGCCCACATAGACAGAAAACAAAGGCACTGTTTACAAGGCAAAAACTTGCTGGGAGAGAAGCAGCTGAGTTTTGCAAGGCTCACCCACCGACTGCCACCTTGGAGGTACATCAAACATCATTACTCGCTCAATACAGTCAAACATTTCTCTTTCAAAGCCTCCTAACATAATGTATTATTTGTATTTCTGTAACACTGAAAAGTCCCAGTCCTGACCAGCAATCTGTGAGAAGCACCTCCCCCACAGAATCTGCAAGCTTAACTGAGTTTTGCTGGATAAAGAAGCAATCCAGCACTATATGCAGCGAGGTCCCTATGGACTAATCTAGACAAAATCAGGCTGGAAAGAGCAACTTTCCACCATGGTATCTCAAAACTAGGCATGTCCTTTCCTCACCCAGGGTTTGTATTGGCCAGAAAGAAGGAAAAAAAAAAAAAAAAAAAGAACTGTCTAATCCTAAAGCATTCCTGCAACATTTATATACTTAGATTAACATATAGAGGGATTTGACCATATTTTTGGGGTCCTAGCTTCTTATTCTAATTTAAATTAACGTCTTCTTTCTGAGCTGTGTCAAGAGAGACTCTGGCACGGGTACACAGCAGGAAACTGGCTGTTTCACACACAGCAATGCATTTGCCAGGCCAAGCGTGGAAAGCTGTGGTAGATCTAAACACCATCTTCTTTCCATCTGGTAGAGCAGGAGCTCAGTATCCTTCCTATCTTTTGGTTTCACCAGATATGCTTTCTTCCTTTAGCTGAGAATTATTTATAATTGTTAGAGTGTCTGTTTACTTTTTTGGGAGGTTTGCTTGTATGCCAGGCTGCATACAATGTGTCCAGTACTCTGAAAATACAGCTTAGTCTACCAGCCTTGCATTTTCCTTCACTACACTAAGCCTGTTCTTCATAGCTGAGATGAAAAAGAGAGGATGAGTATTCAAAATTACACTCATCTCACAACTTCTATATGGTATGAATATTTTTTTCTTCATTCTGGCTAAATTTTTTGTCAATCAAATCAAAACCACACAGAAATAATAATCTTGTTCTTCCATGACACTTATCCTTTATCAGTCCCAAAGTAGCCAACATTTTTAGCTGTGCTACTTACTTTGAAATTGCAACAGTGAATAAAGCAAAGAGAAAGGCACATTTTGGCTTGCTCAGTTTCTAGCAAAATACATGTAATTTAAGACTTATCCTTCCAGAAGCTTAAAGAAATCTAATCATAAGGTAATTGAGGGATACAAAATTCAACCCATCACTGGTTGCCACAAGGAGCCACTGACTACAAAGTGCCTTTGACTGCAGGAGTACAGTGGACTTTCAGTTTCCCAGTCCTTCACAAAACTTAAAGGAGCTCCTTGTCAATCAGAAACTTTGGCAGGTTACTAACAATAAAAACTGAAAGGACCAGTTCTGATGACAACTCAAAGGAAGCCCACACACAGAGTTGTAAGGATTTTGTTTGTATTATCACTGCCATAAATGAGAATGAAATGGAGAGGGCAGATTACTGGAAATTCTGGATAGACTTTATAATTTATTGGTGTTTATTACACCAGATATATAATCACGAGTTTCCTCTTAGACTCAATTTTCCTCCACTCATGCAAACACAAGACAGAATATTCAAATCTAAGCGATTAGTTTCCTTTTAAACTGTGGACATATTAATTTGGCCTGTTGGATAATAGCTTTATCCTAAGAAATGCATATTGAAGTGCAGTCCACAGAATATAATTCCTAAAAAATATGGTGGACTACAGTACAAACCATACCTATGCTTAGGTATATTGCTTACTTATGCCTTCTCTGAGGGGGCTGCCTGTCATTAGCAGTGATGTGAATGTTGCCATTGGCTTCATTGTGCTGGATCAGTGAGCAAGAGGGTAGGAGGCTTATTCGGAGTTCACTTTCATCTGAAGCAAGATGTAACAAACAGCTATGACAAGCAAAACTAGGAAATAATGAAAAGGAGTAAATGTTATGTGTAGGAAAAAGCCTGTAAGCTAATGAAATGCCTATTTCACAGTTTAATGATTACAAAACAATCTGAAAGTTTTTAACAAAAATCTCCCCCTGTCATTCTGGCTATCACAGAACCCTGCTGTCCCTGGGAGTAAGTGACTTGCCTAACTGCAGCAGACTTTGTTTTGAGGAGAGTTTCAGAGAAGAAAAGCATTTTGTGTGTTCATCAAACTAAGGCATTTTGTCAGAAAAGCTATGGAGTGAAAAACAGATGCACATGACAACAAAGTACTTCAACATAGCACCACTGGTGTAAGAAGAGCAAGGAGGCAATAGAGTATTCTGAACTACTTTGCTTCACGGATTGAGATCTGTGCCTTGGAGGAAGAATCCAGCAGAACTTGACTGAATGCACAGGATTCCAGCAGCCTGCTGGAGCAGTGGCACTCCTGTGTCAACATCTTACCAGCTGGATGTTCAGATCTACTTCAGAACTAGGAACACATTTAAACACAGCAAGAAGAGGAATCTGCATATTTTTCCAATAGAGCAAAGTAATTGATACAATGGAATTATTTATTGTTGGGGGAAAAAAACCCAAACAGATTTATATTGTTGTTGATATCTGAAGGAAAGCTTCCCAGCTTTGAAAAGCTTTACATTTATTTCACTATATTCAGTGTTATAATTACAAGAGCCTAACAAGCAGGAACCATGTCTTAATTTCTCAGCAATAAAACTATGCCTGGACTGAACACCATGGGGAAGGGAATAACAGAAGCGTGGGTCTAGACAACTTTTGCCCAGCTGTGATAAGATTACTGTGTATGGGCATACGATGCCTCTTTTATCCAAAACATGCACTCAAGCATTCAGTGTGAATATTGGTTCATATGCTGATACCTTGTACATCTGACACAGAGATGGTGTCAGCTAATTTGTTACAAAATTTCTATAACAGCACTTTTCTTTCCTAAGAACTGTTGACAACAGTAAAGATAGTAGACAGCAGTAAAGAAAAAGAAAGACAGTAGCAGAGATATTACAAGCCAAGACAGCTATTGTAATACTAAGGTCTTATTTTCTCTTTTCAAATATACACTCAAATCGTCTTGTTCTGTATGCACATACAAAGATATGTAGCCTAAGGTAGGTATTACAAGTATTTTTGATTAATCAGAGACATATTCATTCAGAAGAGAGTCTGAAATTCTGTTTGCATCAGGAATTCTGATTTCTACAATCATTTAGTGTGTTTCTTCTATGATCTTTTAGATGCTTTTACATTAAACCCCACGCTTGCTACAACACTTGAAATAAACCCTGTGTGAACCTGTTTCTTCTTAAGACCGAACTACTGCTTTCTATCATGTAAAGAAAAGATACCAAATTGTTTGAATCTCCTTAGTGAATACATGACATTATAAACTGTTGCTTCTTCCAAATTCCTTTTCTTTGGCTAAAAAATCTGGACATAAATAAGTCAGTTATTTGAGATATACGTATAAATATGTTTAACAAAGCTGCATTTATAGCACTTAAAATGGCTAATAAATATTTTAATTATTGATTTCAGCTGAAAAATTCCTGAGGCTGAGCATAAACCTGCTTCTTGGTTAATATTTTTATTTAAGTGTAGATGTGAAGCTATAGATCCCAGAAATGGAAAAAGCAATTTGCTACTCTCACTCATATTTAGAACCCTATTAGTGGGTTTGTGGGAAAAAAAAGTCATACACTTCAAAAGAAAGTATGATATGAATTAATGTTTATAGATTTTATAGCTTTTTTCAGCATACATTATTTTTATTCTCTATTCTTTGTAATAGTCTTAAAAAACTTAGAATTAAAATTTTCTCCCTATGGATACTGTCTTTTTCTGTTAAGCCTCCATCGATCCCTTGCATTTCCACTCATTTCTTCCCCCTCCATGCCTTTTGTTTCAAACGGATATAAAATTAGCTCAGATATTTTTGTGTTTAACAACACTACCTTCATTTTACATAGGACCAGTGCGGAGTCTATAATAACAATCACAGTGCTGTGCATCCCAAAATACTTACTTTCTTTCATAGCACAGTACTATCTTTCCAACTGACCTTGGGCTAGACTACAAATGCAGAGCCTGAGGCATGTGGGCACGGGCATACCAGCAGCCACACAGGGGAGCTCCACATTGCTCAGCTGGAAGTCTCAGGGAAGAGGTAATGGTGATGATCTGTTCATCAGGACTACACTAACTCAAAATGAGTTTTCATTGTGTACAGGCCTATGTGAGCTGCTAAGAACACTACTGAGGAAGAGACAAACATACATCAATGACTCTGGAAGCCTAAACCAAATATTCTGACAATAACAGATAGAGGCACACAAAACTGTCATTTCTTCTGATTCTGGAGGATCTATAGCATAACTGATTGATACAACATAGCTCAGTCTATTTAATCATCATGTTTGGGGTTTGCATTTGGTGAGGAGCTTGGTCTAAAACTCTGTAAGAGCAGCAAGACACTGGCCCCAGTCAGGAGTATATGACTGCTCAAATCCCACCAAGAGGTACACTGGAACAGCTGTGTGGGGCATATCTAGTGAGAGTAAGGAACCAATAAAACTTGAAGAGCAAAGCCCCCAAATACACTTTCTAACAGTTTAGGCTGTACTGAAACCTCTTGAATCTGGAAAAGCTTCCTCTTTTTTTCTTATATGAGGATCAGATCAAGGTAACTGAGTTTTCACACAAAATACATCATGCTCTTAGTTATTTTGTTATTTTTATGATATGAGACCATGTATGATCATCTTCATGATGAGAGGAAGCACAGGTTGCTTGAAGTCTTGTGAGACAAGAAAAATCAGGATTAGCTCTTACTACCCAAAAGTTCTCTTCCTATTTTCACGGTAGGAAAAAAAAACCCTCAACCTCTCTCTATATCTATCTATCTATCAATCTCTATCTCTATATATTATATATAGATATGTTTTTTAATATATATATATATATATAAATATATATGATTGATATATATATATAAAACCAAAATATTTTCTTTTTTAATATGTATTATATATATATACATATGTATTCGAAATCTTTTGCATAATATTTGTCCTAGTTAGAGAAGACAAGTTTAGTTCACAATTGTCTTGGTCACAATTAGATTGGTTCCCAATTGTACTGGTGTAAGAAATCAGAATGACTGAAGGAATAAGGCCTCAGAATGCTTCTGCTACACTGCTTTTGCTGCACAATTATTTTGAACCTATTTTGTGATGAGACATAAAGACAACAGTTGCCCTGGATTTGCACTGATAGAACTCCACTGACTTGAGCAGAGTTAATGCTCATTTAGCTGCTATTAACTACCCTGAGTGTGACATGAAGTTGACATCTAGCATCTGAAATACGTTCCAAGATTAACAATAGGATTCACCAGATAATTTTCCTGTCTACTGACGGCTGCTCTAAACTTTAAATGCCTCTCTTCACCACACATTATGCACACTAAAAATTATTCCGTTGCTTTTACAAACTCACATGTATATCCTCTAACTCTGTACCCAGAGAGCAATTTACTAGATTATAAAAGGGCAGATATCTATTTTGTAGCACTCCTGCCCTTTTTATAATTCAATCTGAGAGAAGGAAAAGCAACTGGGATTTGGAAGACTCCAATACCAAGGACGTACTGGTAATCAGTAAAAGGAAAAGCTGAATTTTCTGAAAAATTCCTTTTAAACAAATTGAAGTGTGACAGGCAAGTTGACAGGGACACCATTTACAGCCAACACTCAGGTAGCTGGGGACAGAGTGCTGTTCCACTGCCCAGCTAGCACAAACCAGCACAACTCATGTTGGGCCAGCACGCATCAGTCAGAATTTTCAGTAACTGCTGAACTGTGATGCAATATGGAGTGTGTGTAGCTAGAATATGTCCACAAGCTTCTGCAATGCTTATACTGGCTGCTAGCTGCATTTGTTTATTTATGCACGCTTCCCACAAAGCTCTCTGCTGAGCACCACCATACTTTGAGGCAAACATGGGTTTTGCAACATATAAGCACCACCTGGCTCTTGCTAAGGATCCTCCTGAGCATTGCAGAGAGTACCAGGATCCTGCAAGCATACAGCTCTGCTTGGCTGCCTCTGCATTTGCCTCTAAAATGTTGGAAGTGGAGCATCCTAATGATAAGCAATCATGTAAAGTCACAGTTCCACAGCCTCATTTCATGTATGTTCTTGGTAATTAGGTCATGCAATTAGAAAATCTCCTGTTGTTGCTGAAGCAAGTCATGGAGTGATTTTAATTGTGCTGGAAATTTTCTTCCTTTTAAATAGTGGAAGACATTTATTATTGAACTTCCTGCTTTTGACAGAATTTTATTAAAAGAAATTGATTTTACTTGCTCAGACTATTACATTCTGCTGAAGGATAAAATATACCTCATTTTTTCCTTTCCTTTTTTTAGTAAGAATACTTTTTAAAATTCAAGAAGCTGTTGACTGAAATACCCAGTATCATAAGTCTCATTTCTTTAAAAACATATTATTTTTTTAATCAGATATTGGTATACTAGAAATTCTGTGAACAAAACCTAACAAAATACTTTAAAAATATTCTTTCAGGAAGATTAAATTGTAACAACTAAACACAACAATATGTTATATTATATTTTGAGCAGAATGTTTACCTTTCACTGAGTTTCCTTGCCAGCTGTGTCAGCGTTGACTGTAATAGCTTATGTATAAAAGAATATTAAAAAGAGCTGTTTATTTTTTTTAATTGCCATAATCATGCCAAAAAACACAATGTGTGGGCTGCAGGCAGAGTGCTGGGAGCGATATTATTCATGTTAAAAACAGTTGCCTGATTTGCTTTCTTTGAAAATTAGGATACTATAAATAGGAGCCCAGTGGGATTTATCGATTGCAAGTTTCATTTAAAAAAGCTGCTAGGATGAAACTTTTGAAAGACTTACAAATCATAAACCAATTAGACCTATTGCACTACAGCTTGTCATTTTCCTCTGGCTTACAGGAGACCCTTATTTTTGAAGAGAGTTCTGTATTCAATATAGATCTACCTCCTATTTCTATGCATATGTCCAAAGATTATGTTTATAAAACTTTACAGAAAGCTTTATTTGTTTTGTCTTACACTCTTTCAAGAAGCCAGCTATCTTGACTCACTGTTTTGTTCATCAGCATAAAAAATATTGTATCACCAAACTCGTAACAACTCTGTGTTGCTTGTTCTGTGAAGAGCCTTCCCCACAAATCACTCTTGAACAAATTTGAAATTAGCATATACTAATCCATTACAAAAAAGTTGTGTCAAGCCAGCGTCCTAGAAAAGTATCACAGCTGTCCTTTACCTTATTTACCAGTATATTAGCATTTTGGTGCTTTTTCTTTTTTGCATAACAGGTAGAAGACATGTTAAAAAACAAAATAACAACCCCCCAACCAAAAAAAAAAAAACCCCAATAAACACCATCAAAAAAAAACCAAAAAAAAACCCAAACCCAAAAAGCCCAAACCCAAGCAACTAACAATCTCCTTATTTGAATAACGAAGCGAGAAGAAAGCATTGTAAAGAGGTTATGAAGTACTTTTTTCAATGCTGAATTATACATGACATTCACCATTAGAAAGCTGGCAGTTTGACCTGCACTTTGAATGGGAAGGAATGGGAGCTATTGGGAATATGCTGACTTTTTAAATGGCAAACACAAGGAAAGAAATAAAAGATAGGCTGCTAATTTCACTGTGATGAAAAGGCCAACAACACAATTACACAGCTTGTAAGACTTTCCTAAATTCCCAGCTTTGCCCACTGGATTCTCTGAAATAGAAAGAAATACTTCCAAATACTTCCAATATCTGACTGGTTTTCTTTTTTTAAAAATGTTTTTTTTTTTCCACATGCACCTTCCTACTGCACTGCTTACATAAATAACAGACTTTGAAGGTGGTGTGGGATTTTGGTGTCCATCTTAAAGCATGAAGCAAAAGGCCTGACGGCCATTTTCCTGAAGGCACAACTTTTCATCAGGAAATTGGACTCTGTTCAGAGGAGTTTCAGTTGAAACACTTGGCATTACTAAGGAGCTGACAACCTAGTCTTGATGCCTGTCTGTATGTCTTTTTGCAGCTCTTCTGTTCTCTGATTGTGTGTGACCTTTGATTTCACTTAACTCCATAGTCTCAAACTTAGTTCAGCCTGAGATCTTAGCAGCAGCATTCAAACTCCAGGAGAGAACAGTAGAAAATGGACAAAAGAGGGGAAGGTAGGAAACAGAAATGTAGTAATAGAAGAGTGGAACATTGTCTTCAACATTGTTCCAACAAACGATTTCCTTTGTAAATTGAATAATTATATGCATCACATTGCCACATTTATCTGCTGTCCTGATCTGAAGATTTTCTTAGTAAGAAACAAAAGCTCAATCCCATATTGTGGTCTAATCAGAGTTTAAGAAAAAAGAAGAAGAAAAGAAAAAAAAAAAAAAAAAAAAGCACAAGGAAGTGATAATTACCTCCTGTCCACCATAAAAATTCAATCAAAACATGAAAGCCTGGGTTTATCCTACACAAACCACGAAAAATTGATTAAGAGTGTAACATAAAGTCATTGCATTTGTTCAGGAGAGCTGACCCTGTTCCAAGGAAAGCATGATAACTAGTGTCCTGAGTCCAGCTCAGTGACCTTCTGCAACTGGAACTTTCAATTATGCCAGATTAGCTGCATCACGTAGACTGGCTTTGTGAGTGAGGCTGGATCAATGCAGTGCATTTCACTGATGATCACAATGATTTAATCTATCTCAGTCACTCAGTGGACAGCAATCAGGTTGTGAAGTAAGCACCAAAAAAAGAACACTAGGATCTTTCACTGTCAGGGTTACCTAGCTGCTTCCCCTTTGTTCTTTTTCTTTAAATGCTAATTTGAAGCTATGAAAAAATGTTAAGTAGCAATTTTATAGAAGGGGTTTTGTCACATCTATTCAGACTCATATTCTGCATGCCAAATTGCAACCTGATGTTCAATAATGCTGTTTTTGACACTTCTGTGTAATAAAAGTGAAGATTCTTCTTTGCTCAAGGATGTCTATGACACTTTTGACACTTCTCTTCCAGAATTGCAGGCAACCCAGATGTTCTTTGCATTAAGCAGAGCATTGCCACAGCTGCTATGGAATGTTGGAAGATATTGGGCTCTAGGCAAAAGTAAAAAAAGGGCATCTTCCCTCTTTTTAACCGAGGAGTAATTTTTGGAGAGTAAAACCGTTTGATGTGCACAAACTTAAAGCCTCAAAGGGACTTTACAGGCAAGGGACACATTGCATCTTCTCTGGCTCTTGTTTCAAGGTAACTCAGAGCCATTACAGAGCAGCTGTTTCCACTTCTGTTCAGAATAATACTCCTTACCTGTCTGTGCTAACATGGCATTGCTGTATCTGCTGGACATCTGATCTTATGATACAAGCAAAACTAAAAATAAGATTAACAGTTCTTAGTTATGGACTCAAGCCTTGATTTCTGCAGACTCATAAGGGTGCAAGAGTAGCAGTGACAGCCAAAAGAACCCTGGCCACATGCTCTGCCCCAGTGCCCCAGTAGGGCTAAAGTAGATGTTTGCAGACCTTGTTGTGTACCTGAAGAAAAATATTCCTGGGTCAAAAATAGCCAGGTATTTTTTTTCATTGTATTCCTTATTTCTGCCCTCGTACTACTTCCCAAACAAATGCTTGTGGGACTGAGAAGTCAACTGGACTGCTTTTCTCCTCTATTTTAAAAATATCTAGGCTCTGCTGTTTAACACAGGCCACATAAACAGTCATCATGTGCACCACAAAGTAATATAAAATACAGGAGTCCAAGAGCAGCTGCCTCAAAAGACCTACTCTTTAAACTAAAGCCTCAGGGCTCGCACAAGCCATAGCTCCTGTCGGTGGGTGGGCAAATGAGATGGGGTCCTTCAGTTCATCCTGCTGCTCTTCAGCTCCATCTCCTGGAGCCATCCACTGCATGGGAAGAGCCACCTTCCCACACCAGACACTACTCTTACAGCTGGAACAGGTTAGCTGAGAGTCTAATTAGGCAGTTTCCTCAGGAAAAAAAGTGTACTAGAACGTTTTATTTTGAAGTAAAACTTTTAATTTGGTAATTTGAGTTCAGGGATCTATTTGTAAGAACTTGTAAGACAGACATGTCTCTGCTGGAAGAATTTTCGTTTTTTTAACATAGAAATTCTTTGCAATTAATCAACTTTGTGAAGATTTCAAACAGCTTGGTGAGCTGTTATTGGTACCCTTTTACACACAGTCTCGAAATCTAAGGTAGTCACACCACCTTCCTCAAAATAGCAAGAAATTAGATCATATGTTTTAGAAGAGTCACAGTTATACATATTCTGTCATCAAGGAGCTGCCCGAGTGGCACAGGAATTTCCTAACCAACATCTTACTGGGATTGCTCTTTGCCTGCTTTTTCTGCCTGCAGCTGTACAGTGAACTCACTGGTGTGGGGTCTGTCTGTCTTAGATGCCAGCTTACAGCTGAAGCAGGAACAGCAACAGCCAAGGGAGCAGTGAAGAAAACTAATGTTTCTGAGTGCTGCCAGACCAGACCAGAGCAGTTCCTGCAAAACCCTCATCATCTGGGATGAAAGATTACTTGTGGCATCCATACTGGGATTTTTGTGTTGTGCTGCAAAGTCATCTCTACTGCATGCCACCTTTGTCAAAAATCTATTAACATGCTCAAAGAAAGATAATGAACATCAGCACACTTTACTGCACCCTGTCACCACTTCCTAAGCAATATTCAGGATTCCAACTTGTACTTTAACCCTCCATGGTCTTTTTAATCAGACAGGTGTCAAGAAAGACAGGGCCACTGCCTACTGCCTTGTTCAAACCCCAAACCAGGGATGGTCTGCAGCCGATGCTGGTAAACTCTCCCTTTTTGGGATAGAGTGCTGCAAACACATCAGGGATAATGCTACTTCAGCAACAGTTGTCTGCTTCTTTTCTAGACATATTCCCTAGTGTCAGTGTCACTTTCACAGTCAAATGCCACTGGACACAGAGTTATGGTAGTGATTACTATGGAAAATAAGAAATACGAGGACAAATCATTTTAACTGAAGAGTCAGCACTGGAAAATGGCAGTCATCCCTCTGTGTCATAGTGCCTCCCAGTTGGACCTGCGCCCCGTGAAATGGGGAAAAGAGTCCAGAACTGCATAGATCCATTGTCCCCTATGCTTCAGGATGACAAGCTCATTAAGAGCTATAGCTTCATTAGGTAGCAAGGGCTGCTCCGTTTTCAGACTATGATCTATTTCTTGAGTTATGCCACGGATTTTCTCTCCCACATCCCAATCACAACACAGACTACCACACCTCACTGCTTTTGGTGATAGAAGGTAGATCTTGCTTGAAGAATTATAAGCTAGAGTTTCAGTAACATCCCTGCAATATCTGCTAGGCATTACTCAGTCCATGTACAAGTATGCCCTTAATTCTCCTCTCTGGTATGGAAAAGAATCACTTGCCAAATGTCTACATTAGCAGCTCTCATTACAGGGCTAATCTACGCTCACTGATTACATACACTTGAGTGCACAGCAATAACAAAAACACAGAACCACACCTTTGCAATATATGTTTACCTTTGCATTTAAGAGATGCCCAAATTTACAATGTAAATCAAATAGTAAAATGAAACCAAAAACAACAATTAAAATATTATTTTAAAATGTGACTGTTTTGGACATGCTGGAGGGTATAGGGAAAAAAGGCAGACATTCATTTACTCTGTGGAGATCCTGTTTAGCTTCTAAGGTTTGTTTTTTTGGTGGCAAAATGGATTAAAATTTAATCTATCATTATAGTGATAAATAGTACTTAAAAAAAAATATGAAAGAGCTGGAAAACAACAATATCTTAGGAAGGTCTATGTTATTTTTTAGGTTTCCAAAAGAAGTGCTCTGATATAATTGCTTAGGCAGACTTCAAAAGATTTGATACAACACTGGCAGCTGCAGCAAATACATGGGGTTTTATACTTTAATTATCTATTTCTTCTAATAGGTTCTACAAGACTTAAACATGAACAGAAATCAGAGGGGATGACAAATTTTATGTTTGACCTACACTACTCTGAAAACAGGGTAGTAATTACAGAAATGGCTGAAGCTTGCATGGTCATTTGTTTGTGTAAGTGAAGTACTCCCCCAATGTTCCTCTTCTCCAAGTTCAATGATTAACTCCAACTAAAACCCAGTTCTTGAGTTTCTGTTGACTAAAAATCTCAGCAACATAAAAGATTTAATAGAAATAGTTGGCAGAAAATATTTTGGCAATGTGATCCAAATATCACATCAAACACAGTTGAAAGGCAAACTTCCTAACCAACAGAACAGTTTTATCAAATTCCAAATTCTGATGTCCTTTTACTGAGGCAAAATCAAAATTACTCCTATCTTATAGAATTTCTTTGGTCAAGGTGAAAGCATTTCAAATAACATTATTTGTCTTCTATGCAGGGATGTTGTCACATTCTGTTATGGCAAGGCTCTGCTTACTTGCTTGAAATTAAAATATATTGCCATCCTGTTTCACAAAGTTTAAAGAGGTTCTGGTGAATATACAATTTTCCTTTGGAGTTTGAAAAAGATAATTCACGCCTTGTTTATTTAGAAGCTCTTTGCCTTATCACTGCTCTAGCTATTTAAAGCACTGTCTTTCAGTTTATGAAGGCCAACTTTCCTCCTTCTTTAAATTTTTAAAAGGAAAAAAGAAATAACCTTTCCATTGACATTATTCTCATAACACATACCAAACTGATTTGAAAACATTGGATTTGTCAAATTTCTCCTTCACATTTAACTGGAATCTAAATATGGCTCCTTTATGTATGTAAGTGGAGACTTATTTATTTGAGAGACAGGTTTTTTGAGCATTTCCCTAATGAGTGTGGTGAGAGCAGCTAAAAAATTTGAATTAGTTTTTAATTTTCCGAGCACTAATTTTCAGACAATTTTTTGACATATAATTAAACATGAAGTTAATTATCTGTTTACAAGGACTCTTTCAACGCATGGCTTTCACTGCAGAGAAGCTGTGCAGTCAGGCTGTAATCCGAGCCCAGCACTGGCACTACTGCCTGCCAACAGCTACTGCACACGGCCCAGCCCTGCAGGGCAGGGTTGGGGCAAACCTGAACCAACCTCCAGCAGAGGCAAGACCCACGGCACAAATGGGGAATTCTTTCCAAGATGCGGAGGTTTTGGTGCTTATTTGTTATTACAGGTGGAAGTCCAGTTAGAAATGAACCCTATAAACTGGAATATCATCCCTGTTCTCACTCATTTTTAATTCTTAAAACCTGCGGATTTTGCATTGAGCTGTTACATGGTATTTGTGTATACAGATATTTGCAAAGTTTAGAGGAAAATAGCTTTAGACTTCTTTTTCAAAATAGTTGTTTTCCTGTTTTATAAATACTTTGAAGATCATTCGACAGCTGGCTGAAGTTTAGAGCCTCACATTTCTCTTGGTTAAAACTTCACGGCGCTGTCATGACTGACCCCTCCTGCACAATGTAATGTTCCAAAGATCTATGGCCAGATTTACAAAATGCTTGACTGTAGCAGGTGAGCAACCCCCACTGAAGTAAAGTAACACAAAATAACATGAGAGGTGATGGAAATTTTGGAGACTCCATGAACCCTACAGTAAGCCCTGCACAAATTCAGAGGTCTGTCTTTCTGAAGTTAATTGAGCAATGTCTGGATTTTGTTTTTAGCTGAGCTATCGCCACAGAGGTAAGAAATAATACAGGTAAATACATCTGCACTGCCTGAGCACCAAAAACATTGCATACTGACCCTGAAATGATAGCTGTTGACACCCATCTTGTCACCAACAAGATGAAACTCCATTTGCTCATTGCTCCTCTCATTTCACACACATTTCAAACCTAAGCTTACACCATCTCAGTGACTACAGGCAAAAGTAACAGCTTATTCCTAGCCAGTGTCCTCTGTTCATGCAGAAACCAATCTCTCTCAGCCAGAGGCTGTCATGTACATATCCCCAGGGATTTTCACATTCCAACATAATTCACATAATTTTGTAGTTTAAAAAATGTTCCGAAGGAGTACATAGTATAATGAAGCTAAAAAAATTATCCAAATAATGCTATGAATATGCAGTTATGCTTAAAAAACATAGAGGGTAAATGCTTAATCCTTTGCAAATGCATTGTTGTATATGTGAAGTTGACTGCAGACATGGGTAGAATATCTCCGCATTTATACTGGTAGAAAAAAAAAAGTTAATCTAGCTAACAGTCTCTAAAATTACTAAATTAAATAAGTATTTGTAATACAGATTAAAATATTAGCATGTTGCAGATCTCCAGACAAATCAGGCAGGTTTACACTGGAGGTAGCAGTGATACTCTAATGAAAGTATGGAAGTGGGTTTAGTTCCAGAGGGAGAGAATTCTTTCTCAAGTAGCACACATTATTTTCTCCGTATGAAATGTATTTTCAGCACCTGCTCTGGCCTATACAATGTGATACCTAACTTTCGTGCAGATGTGAAAAACTGGGATAATAGCAGTGGATCTGAAACTGCTTCCTATTCCACTAAAAAGTATTCAGTTCCTATTTCAGTTTTGGTTTAGGATAACTCTTGATTAGTTTTATTTTTCATGTTGAGTTCCAAACTTGCACTAATAAGAGCTGTTTGGTTTTATTTTTTTTATGACAGCTGGAATATTCTGCCCCTTACTTATCCTAAAACCCTGTATTCTGAACATGTCTTTGGATAGTTATATGAATTACTTGTTAGCTCTTAGGTGGATTTATGCTTTTCATCTTAGCCTGAACTTCTCTCATGAGCATTCAGATAAATTATTTTGAAAGCATTCAGGACTTAAGCATCCAATTGTATTATGTTAATATTAGAAGTATCTACATTCATGCATCACGAATGACTGTGCTATAGTTTATTTAATATTTTGCATTATTATATAAATATGAGTCTTTTCAGCACTGCATTAGTTCCTTTTCTCCCCTGGTGTTTAAAGCTGTACTGAAGTCCTGCTCATGCCATAATTGAGGTTAAGCATGCGCGTAAGTGTTGTTTGAGTTGGGCCCTATTCCCCCGTGTGCCATTTGTCTCTGGCAGACAACAGAAGATTGCTTTACCTTTTGCTCATTAATATAAATACATTTTATCCTCTCTTTGCACTAGTTATGTGCCACGAAATCATTTTTATGATTACTTTATTTATAGTCATGTATACTTCAGGAATATTCTGTACACCCCAAAATGCAGTAAATTCACACTTCAAATACCATTTGGGGAGAAACTGGGATTTTTAAGTTGAAGTGCATCTCAGTACAGTCTACAGGGGTAGATTAAGTACTGAACTTTAACTGTGTTTCCTAGTTTTGAGCTTCATTGTGGCATGTTAATATTTGGTTTACACTGTATGTACACAGAATATTTGTTACAAGGTTTGTGAATAAGTGAGTCTCATCTCCTTTGTATGGAAAATTGACTCCATTACAGGAGAGAAGAGACATCAAGCTAACATTACATGAAGTCATAATCCTCTATTGAGGCATCACACAATGACATTGTTAGCATTAGTATGCAATATTTATTATAAATAAAAGAGGCTATTGAGGCTTTCAAACCATAAGCAGCGCCGTGTGGATGACTTCATTGCAGGAACACAGTGGAGCTGTAGTAAGGATAAAAGATTTATTTATATTTAAATATGTTCTCATCACTAATTCTGCACTAGCGTGTTACAGATAAAATTGGAAGGCCAGCAGAGTTTTGTTGATTGTTTTTGGTTTAAATTACCATTTATTGTTTGCATTTTAACTATAAGCATAAAGGAAATTAGTTCATGAGTTTCTTGTACTGTGTATTAATTCTCATGAATGAAGAATTATTCCATTTTTATGGGATACGGTAACATCCCATCACTCTGTAACACAGAGATCTAGTGGGCTATTAGCTCAGACCTTGGCAAAAAAGGGAAATTGTTTTTGAAGAGGTCCCTTCTGCACATGTAACATGCAGTCATGAAGAACCATAGCATCATGCACGATTTCTTAGTGATCAACCTTTGTATTATAGTCTTTCTCAAACACAATTTTTTAATATTTCTCTTAACAATACACAGCTAAGCACTAATCCATGTTGTATGGAAGGCACCCAAGCAACTGCCTGCAGTCCCTTCCAAGATCTCTCATTGACTATGTGCTGTCATCTCACTGCTTGGGGGAAATTCAACACTACTTCACATCAAATCTTCTGTACAGCCTCACTTTGTCTTACTGCCATAAATATCTATTTCTTCTCTGGCATCTGGATTTACTTTCAGGTTATTATTTTACATTCACCTTTGTCAGGTGAAACTTAACATAAATAAGGCAATGGATCAAAGTATGTGCCTGTACCTCACATTTGAATACCACTGTTTTTTTTCTGAAACTAAATCTTCCTTTTCAGCTATTTTGATATGTCATCTTTATTCTATTTTTAGTGTTCTTAAACAGTTCTATTGGTAAAACTTATAACATAATTGGAGATATTTCACTACTAATAGAGTTGCAGCACAGGAGAAAGTATGTGTATATATTACATAAAGAGTATGTTCTGTGCAACCCACTTAATGGTAACACCAGGGAAAAAGAGAGCTAAAGCAGCGCATTATTTTTTATCTTAGAAGAATGAAGTTCATCAGGTATTCATTTCTCATCTTGGGAATTACATTGACATGGTTCATCTCTTTCTAAAACTGCATTTAAGTTGATTACATGTAAGCTGACTGATAAGAAAATCTTATTCATATTGAAAAACAAATCATTTAATTTAGAATCACTTAGCTCAGCAGAGAAAGTCCTTACCAACAATTACTGAGAGATCTGAAGAATTCTACTGCATCTCCAAATGTAGATGAAAAAACGTCTACTTTGTCTGTTAAATTTCAGCTGCTCATTTTCATCAATAACATCTCAACCTTTTTACCTTGAAAAATAAGACCAACCTATTGAAAAATACTCTTTGCTGTGGTCTTAGTCTTCCCCTTTCAGCTTTTGCTTGTATAAAATGTTGTTTGTTTTGCTGAATGCAGGATTTTAGAAGAAAGTTTTAACTTGAAAACCCATTTCTAATTTTTACGAACAAGACAATTAGAAAAAAAAAAAGGCAAAAAGTATTTTCAACTAGACCTATGACCCTGAGTTTTTCACTCTGGTCTATGATGAAGTGTCTGAGGGGAACAGAAAGATGAACTTATAGAATCATAGAATGTAAGGTTGGAAGGGACCTCAAGGATCATCTAGTTCCAACCCCCTGCCATAGGCAGGGACACGTCCCACTAGTACAGGTCACTCAAGGCTTTGTCCAACCTGGCCTTGAACACCTCCAGGGAGGGAGCAGCCACAACCTCCCTGGGCAACCTGTGCCAGCGTCTCACCACCCTCACTGGAAAGACCTTCCTCCTAACATCTAGTCTAAATCTCCCCTCTGCCAGTTTAAACCCATTGCCCCTTGACCTGGCATTGCAAGACCTTGTCAATAGTTCCTCCCCAGCCTTCCCGTAGGCCCCCTTCAGATACTGGAAGGCTACTCTAAGGTCTCCTCGAGGCCTTCTCTTCTCCAGGCTTCACCACTTACTTGTTAAAGATTTGTCTGTGAATACGCAGCCTTACAGAACTATGCAGTATAGATTCTCAGACTAGTTGGGATTCAGATAACGAGCTTCAGCACATTAAGTGACACCTTTTTAAAAATTATTTTCAGGTTTATAAGTTCAGTTGCTTTGTGCTAATGATGCACAATACAACTGGACTTGGAAGGTATTCCCTACCACCTCTCCTGTCAATCCAGCTCTTAACTCTTTAAGTCCCAAAGAGTCCTGACTAAGTCACATTTAAACCAGTGGAGATGTTCCCACTGACTTCAGTGAAGACCGGATCAACACAGATCTTAAATTCAGTGGTCAGGCAAGTATTATTTTCTTCCAATTCATGCATTTGTCAGGCATAAAATTAATCCGGTTTTGTTTCTTTAATGGGTTTGTCACAGCAACTAGGTGGCTGGTGCACCAGCAGTCTGACAGAACAGTTATCTTTTTGCGGAGACTGTAGGTAAGTTTTCCCATCTATCTCAAACGAAGTCTCACGATGCTGTTCAGAACTCAGTACACGTTCTTTCCTCTTCACAACTCCTTTTTTTTTTTTTGTGTGTGTGTGTATGTGTGTGTGTGTGTGACAATAATTCAGAGCTCACTGGGTCTCCTAAATAATCCCCTTTATATTTACATGGTAGGCATTTCCCCATTACCCAGCAGGATTCAGCTGTATTGGCAGGCAGTCATTAGGCACTCTTAAGACTTTAGAGGTTTAACATAACCTTCTCTATTTAGTGTCTTTGAAAATATCCTGTATGGTTACCATCTCAGCAAATATATAGCAAATCTTTGACAATTTAACAATAACGTAAGCTGTGTCATTTTGTAATTTCAAAGTGGGTCCCATCCAGACTCCCACAGGAAGCCTTTAAAGCTCAGAAGCATTTCATCCAATGGAGGATTGCTATGTTTCTTTCTTCTGCTAGAAATTAAATGAGCTATTTGAGTCTCTGCTGAAACTTTGCTAAATGTCTACTTGCTTTGCAGTTACTTTAACACAGCACTGCTAAAAATTCTGGGGAAAATGAAAAACTGCATCCTCTATTGATGAATAGAGAAAAGTCCTTTTACGAAACAGAGATTAACTAGAATAAAGGCCGAAAAATGTGTTATGAAAAAGATGTCGAGGTCTAATGCTTACATAAGTGAGACTTTCCCTAGAAGGTCATCTTTCACTAGAAAGATACAATCTGAGCATGAAAGAAAAGACAAATTTCCAGGCCTTATGATCTTGCTCTGACTAAGGAAGCTGCTTCTGGAAAGTTAATAAAGACACTTCTTTACAGCCTGCTGTGACACTAGTACTTCTCATGCAAATAGGGAAGTAGTAAGTGACTGAGCAGGTCCTAACTACAGGAATAACAACATCCCTTTGAATTCTTTAGTGCAATTACATTATGGAAGCTTGTAGGAATACAATAAGAAAACAGAGAAGTTGATTCATATTAGCATTGCTGATGCTTGATACCGGTAGTTTTACTCGTTCTGAAGAAACCTCCAAAAAAACCTGGAGTGACAGACTGTCAATCAGGCCTAGAGCAGTTTGCATCCTATGAGCCATAAATTGACACAAATGTTCAAAACTGGATTTATTTACTGCATGGATAAATATTTCAAATGAATATATCAAAACTGATTACATCCACAAAAATTTTTAAGAAAAATGATTTGGTTTTGAAGGAAAAAAAAAAAAAGAAGCTTTTTTTTTTTTATAAACTATTGGACTATTCTTTTTTCTTAATACTATTTGAAAGTTTAATTAGAGTATCTGTTTCTTTGATAAGAACCAAAGGCCTCAAGATACAATGCCTCATATGTGTCACACACAACATTTTTAGATATGTGCAGATTTAAGAAGAGAATTCTGGGTAATTCTTATTTTAAGAGCTATTCACACTGATCCAGAACTCATGACAGGATATGAGAAGTATGTGGTGATAGCTAATCTACAAAGTGTTACACTGATGTTAGTAGTATTAGTAAAAGCATTCTGAATTTTTTAAGATCAATAAACACTTGACTATGTATTTCCTGTGTTTACAAAGTTCAAGTAACCTGCTGACAGCACCAAACAATTCATCATCACAGCTGTAATGAAAGGATAGGGTCCAAACCCCCACAAATTTTTTGAGGCTTTCTTAAAACGAAGTGTGTTAATTCTTAGTTATATTTTTTTTAAGGCATCCTGTAGCTTCTGAGGAGTTCTTTTTTCACTTTTAAAATTTCTGTAGAACAAAATAGCCCTCTATTTGAAATAATCTGAGAATGTTTCTTTAAAGCTGCTTATTTGTTTAAAGTCCAAACAAATAAAAATAACATCCTATTAAAAAAGAAAGCTGAGCAATATTTTTTGGATGCTAATTGGTCATGTTACTAGCCATCCATGAAACACATGATGAAAACACTCAAAAGTGTTCAGAAATGCCTCTGCAAGTCATAAATCTTTTACAGGTACAATTATATGACAGCAGGAATAGGAAAAGCATATTCAACATCTGGAATCAGATGAGTTTACAGAAGTAAAATTGCAAAATTAAATTTAGATGAACTTAATTAAAAAAAGGGGATCCAATTTAATATGGACATTCATCAACTTCTCATTGAAAACCTTTCTTGCCTCAAGAAAATATAATAAAATACGAACACAAAAACCATATAAAGGCTGAAATGAAGTGTGAAGGGATAGTGAAATAAAGAAGGGCAGCAAAAAGGAACGCTCTTCTCTCCTCATTTTAACACATATCTGCATGTACACATAGTGTTCCTTTAGTTGTACAGAATATTGAACTACTTTTGTCTCCATAACAGTGAAACAAATGCACTAGTCATCTGTATGCCCTGAAGGTCACTAATCTTTATGAGCCACATGCTATATATTTACTGATAGCATGAATATGGAACTTTCTCTCTCCCTGTATGTATTTATAGGTAGTCAGTTTTTTTTCTCCTAGATCCTAAAGAACTTTTTCTAATATCAGTTCTATTTCTTAGTGCTTAAATGTTTGTTACTCAAGTTGTTCCTGCTGAAGTGAACAGGAGTTTTGTCACAGGGCTGGGCCTTGAATGACTTATAATGGATTTTCATTTGCCTTAGTTAGAACACAACAAATGAGGCTCTCTTACTTTCCTTTACAGGTCATTATTGTCTTCTGTTCCCAGAAGAAAAAGATCTAATAGTTCAGTACTAGTCACTTCTAGCTTCCATGATTCTGTCTGTCTGAACATCATTGACTTTTAACTCTCCAGCTTAGAGTGCATGCAGAATTGAGAAGTGTGGATCAACAATTTGAAAAGTTTAAAATAGCGTTATTAGGATCATATTATTTCCTTACAAAACTGCCTTGATAATTTGTTGTTCTGCACATAGGCTATGTGATCAAGTAACGTGATATGTATGCCGTATTCTTTTATTTCTAATAAAGAGCATTACTCTGAGATACTGTCCTTTATTAGGAACACATTCCAACATTATAAAAGCTACTCAGCAATAATGAAATCTAATCTGTCTTGAGGATTCATGATAACACACTATTATGCTCAGCTTTGTATGAAAAGAGCATGATTGGACAGGAGCACTATTGTTGTTGAATACATCTTTAAACCAAAGGAGAGATTTTAGTGAACTACTTGGTTATTGACAATAAATTGCTGTAAGTGTGCTGAATACAAGCATGATTGGCCAGGGTGAGGTCAAAGGGCTGTCCTATAGCCTTCCTCTAACAGTGGCCGTTAGTCAATGCTATGTGGAGGACCATAGCATGCAATGCCTTGATGATAACTTGAGACAAGAAACAGACACTCCTACCTGAGGGGATGTAGTACTGGATCTGTTGGTCACCAGTGCAGGTGAGCTCATCAGGGATGTCAAGACTGGTGGCAGCCTGGGCTGCAGTGATCATGCACTGGTGGAATTCGCAGTACTAAGGGACACAAATCAGTCAAGGATTATAGGCAGGACCCTGAATTTCAGAAAAGCAAAATTCTAGCTCTTCAGACAGCTATTCAATAGAACACCCTGGGAAATGGTCCTCAGGGACAAGAGAGCAGAACACAGTTGATAAATCTTTGAGAAAGCAAGCTCTTGATTCCCAGGTGTGAGAAATCTAACAAGGAAGGGAAGAGCCCAGCATGGCTGAGACCTGCTGGCCAAGCTAAAAGGGACCTTTGGAGGTCCCTTCCAACCCAAACCATTGTATGATTCCCTGGCCTTCTACTTCCCTGAGTCCCAACATACTTAATGTGGTGAGTGGCATAACAGTGAGAATAAGTTTGACTAAAATAACATCACAGGCAATTTTATAACCTAAAAGTTTGATCTTTCTTCCCCACAAAGCTGAACATTTACACAACCAACATAATTTTCTATTAAAGAACTATTCCACTCTACCCAAATACAGCTTTCTAGAATGTGTATTCCAGATCAATGCAAAAGTAAGGCAGGACTCAGTTCCCTTCTCCTTTTTTCCTTTGTAAAAGCTGAGAATTTTCTCCCCAGCAGAAATTCAGAGCATTAATATGCAGATAGATCACGTCCCTTCACAGCAGTATTTGAGAATCTGACTTGAGATTTGAGCAATCAGACTAGTTACAACAAAGACAGCATTAATGGAGAAAATAATCTGTAATTTTAAAATTTACTGATCAGTTTTCAGCATGAAGAAACTACTTAATTTCCTTTTTGTGCATTTTACTTTCTCTTTGGAGCTTGCTCACTGGTCTTCTGTAAATGGCTACATTCTTCAAATGTACAATGTCAAATCTTTCAAGAGCAGTTACATTAGTAGAGAGGACAATAAAAATGGCCTTCTTGATTTTAGGCTGATGAAAATTGCTCAGAACTTGTGTCCTGAACTCAATCTCTTGCAAATCAATATATGTTCTTATATCTATCTATCCTTGCATTGCTCAAGGGGAAATAATTCATTTTTCACACAGATTCAGTTTCAGTGCAACATAGCAGAAAACAGTCATATTCTAATGTGGTTTACTGTGGCATCTTTAGACCTTACCACTGAGATCAAATGTGAAGAACCTTAAATTGCTGGCATCAGTGTTCCTGTAGAGCCTGGCACAAATTCAGATCAGTGGTCCTGCCAAAAGTCAGAGGAAAATATTCATCAGACAGATGATTATTTTTAATCACACTTCCCCAGTACCCATGGAAGCCTCACTTTATAAATGCCTACTGCAGGTTTAATGATAAGACCACTAAAATAGCTCTGAATGCAACACACTAGCATGTTGACTTTTTGAGTGACTGTGAACTTGAAGACTGATCTCCAGAGAGCACTTTTTGTAGAGAAACTGTCCTTTTATGAAGGCAGTGCCACAGATTTTACCAGGAAAAATAACAGAGCTTTGCATTCTTAGTTTTAATAAGCTGCATTAGAAAGACATCTGATTAAAAAAAAAAAAACCAACAAAAAAAAACCCCAAACCAAACCAAACAAAAAAACCCCCAAACCAAACAAAAAATGCACACAACTGGCCAACCCCAAATTAATGAAGCAAACTCTTATACACAGTTCATGTTCATTTCAGATCAAAGAGATTTTGAAGTTCAAACAAATTTGCCTCCTAATAGTTTTAGAACACAATTATCTCTTTTAACATCTCAAAACTAACATTCAGAGTTGGCTTTTAACAGTTTATTTGTATTGCAGCACTTTAGGGACAAGCAAACTTGTAATTTCTACCATATGTGAAACATTTCTTTCATTAAAGCATTGAAATTTCTAGATATTTTAAAAAAATACTGAGAGAAACTCCAATGAAAGTATTACTTCATGAAATACACGTGGAACATATAATTATTTTTGCTCTTTAATGCGTATTTCACTAAGGTTTACAGGGTTGACTTAAAAGCTGTTCGAATTATCTTGAGGTGAAAGCATAGAAGAAATGAAATTGATGACAAGAAATACATATGCAGGTGGAGCAGTGTTCCTGGGTCAGATCAGCTTTATGGACTTGTAGCACTCAAATCCAAGTCGCCTGTGTACAATAACAGAGTGAACTCAAAACAGGGAGAAGCCGCAAGGAGCAAACATCAAGTGCTAGGTGAATACATAGGGTCTCCATATTGCTCTTTTCCTCAAGCTCCCAATGAAAATATTCCTGTTTTCACTATATAACAACAAATACCTTAGAGTGAGGTTTTCAAAGCCATGCAAGAGAATTGGGCATCTAATCCCCTTCGGCAGTTTGGAAAAGTGCATGATTAATATACTATAGAGCTCCTTATACATCAAACAATTTCCCAGTGCACTTCACATTAATCTTTAATCTAGACACTTTAATCTTAAAATCTTCATACAATAATCTTCAATGAAAGGTTCTTTCTGGGAGTTTACACTTATATTTAACAGAATTTTAAAAACTAGTAGTGCATTGCCTTAGCTTTTAATACCCAGAAAAGGTTTTATAAATTAGATCAACTACAACCTGGCCAAGGTTTCTGTGTTTCTAATATCTTTGGAGGGAGATTACAACAAAAGGGTGCTGGAGGGAATGACTTAGCTGGTTAACCATCAGTTCACAATTCTTTAAATCACCCCAGAACTGTAGCTGCAGATCGCAGAGTTTATTCAGTGTTTCATTTTTTCCAAGGTAAGGACTAGCATCTCTGCGTACATTACTGGGGAAAAGAGCATAGCTTACAGCAATACGCTGCTTTGTTTTGGCAGCTCTCTGCGTGCACATCTGGCCATAGACATACTTTCCATATCTGTGTTTTTGCCAAAAATATTAGCTGTTAGAATAGTGTGCCAGGCCCATTCTGAAGAGATACAGCCATGACTTCAAGTCCTCCTGGCCTTTGCTGTTCCCTTCAGCGCTGTTTACTCTACCATAGCACCTCTAAGTTCTACTCCTGGACCAGAATTTCACAGTGTTAGCCCCATCTAAATGCACAATACAAAGAACTTCTAAGAATTTATACAGTAGATTGAGGACAAAAGGCAATAGGTCAGGATGAGGTAAGAGGATAAAAAGAAGGTAACAGCTGTTATGACAAGCAGTATTTTTTGTAGACAGCCTCGCTAAGGCACATTTTAAGGAGACATTTAAAGAATCAGTTGTGCAGAAATGTCTCAAGAGTTTTGATGGGAGAAAGCAGGAAGGTGCTGGCTTGAAAATTAAGTTGAGGACAAAACGGACACTGTGACTCAAACTGAAGTTGAAGCTGCTTGTTTACATGCTGACTAAAAGAAAGCCTGAGAGGGTTTCTGCAGAAAGAGTAAGGAATAGGGTTTTAGCAATGTTGTTTTGAGATACTACTTCAGTATTTGAACAGAAAGAGCCTTAAGGTTTTAATTTGGGTAGAAAGAGGCAGGCTTGAAGTACAGAGCTCCACATAGTCCCTAAAAAGCCTCATGAACATGGCACCTGAATTTGTACTTTCATGTGAAACACCTCATGGATAAACTAGGAAGTAAAAAACTGACTTTTCCTGTTCTGCAGCTGGAGACTTGATAAGGCAGATTCACCAAAGAGCACGTGGAGGAAAGGAGTGTGTCATGGAAGCCAAAAGAGGAAAGGATTACAGGAAGACTATCAAAGTGAAATATATATTGAGACACCTGGGATTATTAATATGGGGAAAGTTATTAAACTGGTTAAGGCAGCTCCTATTGACTACAAAGAGTGGGAATTAGATAGCAGTGACTGTAGTGTGCCTCCATGTATTCAAGGATGAGAGCTCATTAGAAGGGCAGGTGGGGTAAACACTGGGACACTTTGAAATGAAAGACTAAGGCAGTCTTGAATTGTGCAAGAAAAGAGGAAGAAGAGAATAAACAACTGGATGAAAAAAAAAGGGGTAAGATGGGGCCAAGTGGATGAGCAGAGGAGGGCAGTGGTTGGGAAACTCTATAACTTGTGACAGAGTGTAGGGACTATTCCAAGAGCAGAACAATGATCACCTTTTTATCTAAAAAACCTAGGAAGGAAGAAGGCTTCAAGATCCTTCTCAGAGAAAGAAAGTGTTGTGGGAAAGAGGCTTTGAGGAATGAGTCAAAGGTGATGTAGAGAAAATTAGGATTGTGAGTGAAGATTTCAATTATAGTAGCCAGGTAGGTACCTAACAGAACTGGGGGGGGG
>WBNM01015174.1:0-39736 GCA_013399055.1 Ramphastos sulfuratus | reverse complement strand
GGGGGGGGGGGAAGAATTGACTGTGCTGTAAAGGAAGTCATCTTGGTCACAGGATTTCTCTAGAAATACTGAGTTGCATAAAGCAACAAGCAGAGAGAATGTCTATGAGAATGCTAGCCTTGGTGGCTTTGAGGGATTCAGAGAGAAGGCAGATGCTGAACTAAATCAACTGAGGAACATCACTTGCTTTTGTGCAAGACCAAGGGAAGAGAGACAATAAAGAAGGCAATGGGCATTTTCTTCCCTTACTAGACCAAGTCATAAATGAGTCTGTTTAAAACTCTCATGGTGTCTGTCACAGATCAATGAAACTTGACATGTGTATGAGTTTAATTTTCCATGGAGCTGCAGCACTTCAAGAACTCCTGCAGATCCATAAAAGGTCTCTGAATACCCAGTTTACATTCAGACACAATACCTGAACTGGCTAAAAGATACAAGTGTATTTGTCCCACTATGTTGATCTCAGAGAAGTCCTAGGATTTGCACTTTGAGGGAAAACATATGAAACATTTCATATTGGCAGGACAGGTTTCAGTGTGAGGACATGAACATTTGATAATTCAGGTTCAAATCTGCATTTTCTTCATAGTCAAGTCCATTCTAGGAATAGAAAGATGCATGCTAACAATCCTATCACATTTCTGGTAACGCAGAAGGATTTTATGCCATATAGTTGTGGGCAGAGGAAGCAGCAAGCCCTTCGAAGCATCGGCAGACAAACGGCTGATACAACATCTGAGAAAGCTAACCTTATCATTTACATAAGGCAAATTTATAGTCCTGGGAAGCAAGGAGAGCTTGGGGATAATATGAACACTTATGGTCCAGAAAGCTTAGTGAGTGTGAACTGTTGTAAGGCACTGAGAATGGATTTTTTTGGCCACAGATATTTTCTTATTATATGACTCAGATGAAACTGTACACTGTTTTGACAAAGTCAGAACTTGAGACTAAAAGAGACAGAGTAAGAAAAAGAATTAAAAATACCAAGTTAAAAAGCTCTAAGAAAGATAATCTCAAGTTCTATTCAAATGTGCATTCAGAGGAGTACAATTAGCACAGAAGACAGAACTGATGATTCCCTAAGGATTAAATTTATATTATAAATCATAAGGGTCTGTGATGGTGCCCATGATTTCAGCTTGCTAAGTGATATGTCACAGATGGTATCAAACACAACAAAGAGAAAGGCCTTAGCAAGAGAAACATTAATCTCAACCAAACACTGACAAGAACTTTCAGTATTGTATAGATGAGAAAAAGCAATATATGACTGAATTGATAATGCCCTAAAATTTCCTATGAACCCAGTGCTTGATTTTCCATCTTACAGTAGTCAAGCTGATTGAATGTATTACTATAAAATACTAATTAATTTACACACCCATTGTATTAGTCTGTGTGAAATATTTGTGCGACACAAAAAAAGCACCAAATACACTTTACAATGGGATTTCCTCCCATTTTGGTTCTCCTTTTCAGCTGTTTCCATGTAAACACAGTGAACAAAATATTCCAAAATAATAACAATTTTTATTCCTTTAATTGTATAAATGCACATTANTGGCCACCTGGGCACACTGCTGGCTCATGTCCAGCTGCTATCTACCAGTCCTCTCAGGTCCCTTTCTGCCTGGCTGCTCTCCAGCCACTCTGTCCCCAGACTGTAGTGCTGCTTGGGGTTGTTGTGGCCAGAGTGTAGAACCCTGCACTCAGCCTTGTTAAATCTCATCCCATTGGCCTCTGCCCACACATCCAACTTGCCCAGGTTAGATACATCTAACTATCCATCTTGAATAAAAAATATTCATACTTTACTAAGAAGGAATGCAGTCTAGTGTATCCACAATTCCGACTACATCCAACAGTGAAGTAAAACATTGGAAAATTACCACTGGTGTTATTTCCTAGAAATGTTGTAAATCCAATATCAAATTGGTTATGTAACTCAGTTATTGCAAGATTTCACACGGCACATTTTTAAGTTCTGTGAGGGGTAGGGAGGAGAAGAGGAGAGGGAAGAGGAAATGTGAGGAGATGCAAGTTCTGTTTAACACTAAACTGCTCTTAATGCTTGTGGAAGCAAGGTTAATTGAAAACCTGAAGTAATATAAAAATATGTTCAGCCTTTAACAGGAGTACATATGGTGTATAAAGCTCCATTGAGCCCAGGTGGATAAGTGAACATTTTCAACGCATATTAGTTGAAGAAATGAAGAAGTAGAAGCAGATAATAGGTATTACTAAACTGGAATATTCTGAAGGCCTGGAAGAGAGATAGAAAAGCACTACCATGGAAACATTTTATAGATTACTTTTTCTTCCCATCCAGAGAGTAGTAAGCCCCCCATTTCCCTTTAGATAAAGTTTTTATTGGCTATGGTTTATCATCGCTCTAGGGGGAAAGGGGATGGTTTTCAGAGACAGACTTTAAACATCTGGACTCCCCTGAAAGTAACATCAGCGAGGTAAAGGGCTTCACATAGCAGCTATTTGCCTCAGCAATCCCACACCCTGCTAGAGCAGGAAAGGAGCCTAGGACTGCAGAATAGAGGGATGCGCAGGTCTATCTCTGTCCTTCCAGGACGATATTCTTTCCCCAGGAATGATTTTATTAAGCTGAAATTATTTGTGATCCCTAAGAAACTATTGGAATTACAGTCTGAATATTCATTATAACACACCTATGAAAATCCTATGCACTTGTGGTCCACATTATTCTTAAAAAGCATTAAATATAAGCATATCTTTCTCACTATATATATATATATCTCTAAAGACCTATATAAGGAAATAGCCACATTGCCACATAAAAGGATTCCAACATTTGGTTCATTGAGTACAGATACATGCCCAAGTTCTCTTCTATGTTCTCTGGTCAGCGTGAAGCAGATAAGACCCCAGGCCAGGTACAACTGAACCTATTGGAAGCTGTATTCTTTTCCATTCAAGAATTAGAAGTCTCCTTCCACAACATAACTTTCTCCCATTCTCCAAGAATTATCCCTTACCAAAACAAAGCAGCTTGTTTAGCTGTCATCTCTACCTAGACTCTGTTGCAAAAAGATGCAGACTTCAGACCTTTTGACTACCAAACACAGAAATTTAAAGCAACTTATAGGTCAAACAGTCAGAATGCTGAAGGTATACTAAAATAAGTATGCAGAGAAACCTCCTTATAAAGGAAAATACCTGAAATTCTGCTCTGTGACGTTAAAATCAGTGACCCTAACCCTCTATATTCTAAAAACCCCTAACTCTAAAAACAATTTAGAGAGCTAATCTCTGAAGAGTATGCTGATTTCAAAAAGCATGAAAATTCCAATAATAATAATACGTGACACTTTTATGAATGGCTATTACTCGCTTATTTTGGAAGAGCTATATATGCTATATACGGTATAATTTATCATTTAAAGTAATAGCTAATTGAACAGCTTTTCTTTTATCACCTCTGTATCAAAATATCTTTAGCATTTTATAGCAGTATTATGCTTTCCTACATTTGAGGCTAGCAGGCAATAACTGCTCCTTCCATATTTCAAGACCTTGCCTTTAGCACAATAATATATTAAAGTTTCAGTGCTCAAGAGGGTGTACATGAAAACCAATGCTTGTATTTCATTAGCTGCACCACAACCAACTTAATTGCATGTCTAGAACATGCTCATTTAAATGCAGTTGTATGTGTAACATAGTTTTGGAAACTCTGGCTTAAATTACTAGTGTATTTGTTGTACTTTCATTTTCCTTGCCACTGATTTAAAAAAGACTATCATAAACTTTTGATTTCCTTGCTTAATAGTGGTATGGATAACAGAATCTGAAACATTTATGCAGGCAAGGATTCAAAAAACATTTTGTGATCTGGAATACATCTCAATTAAAGCCATTTCTTCCTCTTTACACGACAGTCAGATCACATAACTAGATTATAATAATCATACTCAAATTATAACATATTAATTACTATGTTAAGAGATAGAGAAGAAACACCCACAATCAAAGCATTCAAACTTTTTTTTTTTTTTTTTTTTCCATTTCCATCTAGTGACTGGCCACAAATGGACATAGTAGTAGTTACAGAACTTGGTGTTACAGACCTGTATGTAGCTCACCTTTGGTGCAGTGTTTTCCTTTTCTAAGACATAAGCCCAAACCAACAAAGTCAATGGAGAAGGGTATTTGCTCCAACATGAAAATGACTGCATCTCTATGCCCCTCCCACAGGAACCATCTGTCCCACAGCTCTAGCTTGACAGTTCTTTGCTGTAGGCCCAATTTTTCTTCCAAGTCTATCTTTCCAAACCTAGCTCTAGACAGAAAGATTTTCCTCTTTGGTACAGAGACATATTGATGTCAGTAAGTATTTAGGGCATCACTTTTTTTCTTAAAAAAATTAAAACTCTACATCTTGAAAGCAAACCAGTATGTCAACAAACACTTCTTTTTCATCTTCCATCTGCATACTTAGTTATTTCAAAGGCATATTTAGGTACTTCCTCCATTTCAGAAGATTCCCTTTGAAAATGCATTTGAATGAATGTTATCCTTTTCTATGGAGATTTGTCTAAACATTTTTGTTAACAGCAATTTTGTTTAGCATGGTAATGCAATCAGTATCCCAGGAGGCTCATCTTTCACAAGATGCCTTCCTGCGGCTCTGCTGAAAAGTTATATTATGGCAGGCTTCACAGATAACAAAGTATAGAAACTGTAATGCATCAAACAGAACAATTATCTGTCACAGGCTGGGTGGGGGGAAAAGAAAAAAACTTGAATACCCTCCATCCCATTTCAGTATAAACATTCATTGCAAGCACCATGCTTTGACAGTCAGGAGACAGTGGGTATAAGCAGCATTGCTTATTCACTTAAAACAAATAGTTAGGCGGTTCCATGAGCACTTTCTATTTCCTGAACAAACCAAAGAGCATTACTGTTTTTCAGAGGAAAGATGAAGCTGTAGCGATCAAGCTGCGAACTGAATAAAGTCTATGAAGTGATTTACTATTCTTACTGCAGCCAGCCAGCAACAAAGTCAATCTCTTTTGTTAAGGCGGTGATTAGTGAGCGCAGCCGACCTGTGATACCTACTGCTTTTGATCCAGTGCTTTGACTGTTATGTTAAAGGCTGCACTTGCAGAACAAGATAGCAATTCCTTCTGATACCTTTCCAGGTTTTTTTCAGAGATCTTTACGTTTACAAAGTGCTTAAGTAAAGGACTATGCACAATTATCAAGTAACTGGTAATAATTACCAGCAAACTCGTAATATGGCTCACACATGCTTGTGTTTAAGTATCTATATAGCACTCATAAAACATTATGAGCCTAAATAAGACAGTCTTGCTAAAATGGACTTGTAAACAGGTGGTTTTTTTCTATATTAGACATCTATTCATTTTAATAGCCAGGCATTCGCTTAGTTCTGCAGCTTTTACATGAAACTCTTTTTACAGTTGAGCTCTTCCACTTAAAGATTAAAGAAAACTGACAGATTTCAGAGGAACTGGGATTCTACAGGCTTCACACTTACTATCACATCAAGTTCTGGGGCTGATTATCATCCTTATGTGTTACACTTAGTAGTGTCCATATGTGACAGGTGCCTTCTGAGCACCATTAAATTCATTATCTATTAAATGAACCTTGTAAAGAACAAATAAAAAAACCCAAACAAACAGAAAACAAAACAAAACAGGCAACAGATAGGTACTGGAAATGCAAGAGGAAAAGAGACAAATGACACAATCAGGTAGCCATGGATATTTCCCCCAGTAAGAAAGCTTTAATGCTAGCTGTGTTGAATCTTTATGAGCCAAATACAATCACAACAGGTTTTGAGTAAGAATCAACTATCCTGAGTAATCACTTTATGACAATAAATCACTACAGGAGTCCAGGATACCTCTCAACAGTTTCCTCCGCTATCTTCATAGATGAACAGATCTGCTTCAACAAAAGAAACAGGAGAGTATACAGAAAATCTCAGGCTGCAACACCAGCCAAATTCCCTGTATATGCACACTCACATCCTGGCTCATCAGGATTATGCTATGACAAAGGCTACCACACAAGCTGGATTGCTGTAGCACACTTGTGGCAGATGGGTCAGACCTCTCAAATAACACCGGGCAGTCATAGAGTAATCATCAGGATCAGCTACCAGTGTCTGACCAGAACTGAGAACCTTAAAACTATATTTATTAGATTTTCTCCATATGTATTTGCAATCAAGGAAACTCAAGCTAGAACCCAAATCTACCTTTCTTAGTGAAATAAACAACAGTTTAGGGGGAATTGTATAAAAGAAGGTAGAACTAAAGAAAAAAAGGAGGGAAAATATACGCTTAGACCTTCTAAAACACTTCTGACACCTTTTTCACTTTCTCTCACTCCATACATGTCCAAGTTTTCTCCTGAAAACCTTTGAACTACCTGCTAAGGAAATTCAGTATGCAAAATACTCTCCTTGATTGTATTCTTCCAAATTCAGACTTCTTCAGGAGAAGTGCATACTGAAAATAAGGGACCAAAACAAATATACCAGGTCAACCTGTCATCCTAATTATCCCAGTATGAAGATGTTTCACTGAAATCATTAGTAATATTTTCCTTCCTTTAAATCTTTATTCACAACAAGGTAGTCAATTGTGAATTCATCAGTTTTCAAAATGTTTATACATTGTTGTGGCTTGAAGGATGCTGAAATCTATTTATTTATGTAAGTCTTGAAATTTGCTACACAAAGAAGCAGATACATGTGACATTTGCAAGACAGTGCAGAGAACTAAAGAAATGTTTTGAGGACTGGAGGGAATGTCTTGGGCCCTCAGAATTCCAAGAGTTCTGTCTGTTAAGTTTATACAAAAGAAGATTGAGAAGTTACCATACCTGAGAGAATACTTGTTACAAAAAAGATTCTTTAATGCCACGAAGAAAAGGTTAACAAAAACTAATTGCTAGCAGCTGAAACTAGGCAAATGGAAGTTTAGAATACAGCATCTTTGTTTTTGTTTGTTCAATGTTAACCATTAGAAACTGTAAGTAGGACTGGTGCATTCACTAGCAAAATGGATTGAGTATGGTTTAGCAATTTGTTTCAGTTAAAGAAACCTATTAAAACTCATGTTACTGTAACCAAGTGGAATGTAGTGATTTATGATACACAAGGAGATCAGATCTGGTTACGTAGCTGGAATGAAACCTTCTGCCTCAAATGAAACTGGTACATGCTGGTGGATGCTTTAGATACCAAGATTTGGCCTTCACTACCTGACAAGTGCATGTGAGCCTCTTGTTGGAAATGGTATTGCCTAGTACATTTTCCTTTTACATTTAAAATAATTAAAAAAAAAAAAAAAGTCTGTGCAGGAAATGTTTCCCAAAGGACACATCCAGAACTTGTTTTAGGGGGCATCAACTCTTACTCAGGCTTTGACCATTAATATATATGATTCCATTATCCTTTCTCATTAAGTAGTTCTAGCAGCTTTTCTCCTATTGCAAATAGTACATGGCAGATGGGGCAACCCTATCAGGCCCTTCTGGGAGGAGAGAAGCTCTTTCAGATATTTCTTGATTAGTTTAAGTATCCTTTGAGGGACATTAGTAAGCTAATTCCACCATTTAAAATAGGGGAACAGGAAAAGGCTACCATTACCTAAATAAAAGGTATTCTAGCATCTATTAACTTCTAACATCATATCTCTTACTATTTCACTTCTCTTTTGAAAATGAACATTATTTTAAAAGAGTAACTTATTCAAAAGTAGGTGATAATAATTTTTGCCTACTGATATTAATTTCACCAAAATATGCAAATATGCACTTAATAAATCACCTTGTTTATATGATTAAAAGTCCTACATTAAAAATTTTAATCAAGTTTATCTATCAAGAATACATAAAGACATTTGAGATGCTTGCATGAATGGTAAAGTTTAATATTTCCACAAGTTTTCTCTCTAATTCTCACATTTTTTCCATGCAAATCAAACAGGAAACACATGCAGAGTAGGCATTGCCCACCTTACAGATACAACTGCATGTGTAATATCTGTAACACAGAAGCTCTAATACTGATCTGGAATTGGGGCCTAAGTGAGGAGTATGTGCTCATTTAAGTAGCTGTCCTGTCCCTAGGGAGCTATTAGAAGCCTATAAGCAACAAAAAACATTGTAGTACTCCTCAAAATATTTATTAATAATATAATCACGTATTTAAGTAAGTCATCAGGAAGTTGTATCTCATGTATGTAACAATAATATTTAGCTACTTTTTAATGTAACAACCATGCCCATAGCTTGGTATTTTCATCGCTCAGTTTCTAACTATGCTTCCCTACAACTGTACGGTCTGAAAAATCAAAGCTGCTTGACATCATCTGTGAAGATGTTATTCTTCTAGGGTTCAGCTCAGTTCTGTGAACAGAGGCCTCACATTCCTCTTAGGTGCTGCACAAGGGTGAATTTCATCCTTGTGAGTAAAGCCACCTCTCAGCTCCAGCAAATGGGTAATTGCGCTAGAAAGTGACCAATGAACTCAGCTGGACCAAGAAAGGGGAGAGTGCTGGTGAAAACCATTAGTGTACCTTGCAAGCCTCCCTTAGCACCAGTTCATAGAGAAGATATGTTGTTAGCACACATAAATGTGGCTCTTCAAATACAATAGCTTTTGCTTTTATCTCTGGGAGTCCCTGACTCCATTTCAGTACACCAGACAAAAGCCAGCTCATTGTTAAACCCTCGTCTGACAGTGTTATTCCCAGACATTCTGTGGTTTGATCTCTTACCGAGCAGACCTAGATCCAAACACAGCAATTCCCCTCAACGACTGCAGCCAACAGAGCAGACTCATTGCTCTATGCAAACTGCAGCTATGCCAGGCAGGCAGCACCACCCCTTGTGGTCCCTCACCCCAGAGCAGTTCATCGCAATAAGGGTGCTCCAGTAGCACTAATTTTTCTCATGTTGCTCTCAATGAAGTCACAAACCCCAAACACTCTGTACTATAAGCAGAAACTACAGACATATTTTGATGCAAAGTCAGCCCTACAACAGAACAGTTGCTGTGGGTGACCTTGCCTGCCTGCCAGTTGTCCGCCTGCCCACTCTGACTTCCTGCCTCAACAGCATGGGGGAGAAAATAAGATGGAAAATCTCATGGTTTGAGATAAAGACAGGGAGATCACTTTAAAAGTACCCTCACATGCAGAACACACTTGACTTGGGGAAAACTAATTTAATTTATTGCTAATTAAAATAGAGTCAGTTGGTGAGAAACCAACCTCACAGGTACAGTCCCTGAAGACGCTCCAGCGTGGGCCTCCAGGGCCTGCAGGAGAATCCTGCTCTGGTGACTGAAGCTCCTCCTCCCTTCTCTCTTCCTGAGCTGAGGGGATGGCAGGGCTGCTCCTTGTACTCCACTGCCTCTGTGGGGCTTTGCCTGCCCCATTTGTGAAGAATCAGAAACAGACTCTGGCACAGAAGATATTTCAACTCGAATATTTGTCGCACTTTCTGACTATAATCTGCTGACCATGTCCCCAAATCCTGATGCTGCAGAAGAAGAGCTGCCATTTAAAGAAGGACAGATCATTAAGGTGGGATCTAAAAAACAGAGGAAACAAAGGAAACAGGCTGTCCTTTGTTCCCCACGGGGAAAGAAACTTGTGTGATTAGAGTCCAAGATTATTTTTTCCTCCAGAGGTCCGGGCTTTAAAACTCCCTGGATCTTGAAAGTAATGTGTAGTGCTAATGGGTTAAAAACAATTGGGCAATGGGCAAAAATTTCAGAGCTGCTATAGACAGGGCCAGATTCAATTAGAGATTTAGATGCTAAAACCAGAATTGTGACCCTGAAGCCCACCATTCCATTCCATTCCACAGAGGCACCACCCTGAGCGTCACTGCTGGGCTCACCCCTGCCCTGGGGCTGCTGGGAAACTGGCGGGAACCGGCTCAGGGCGGCCCTGGCCGTGCCTCACGGAAGTGGCGCCTGCAGCCCTGCCACTGCCAACGCCTCACCACCCTCACCCAGTACAGTGGTGTCACGAAGATTTCTTCAGTGACCCAACACACAGGAGACTTGTGCCTCGTGGGTAGCCCAGGTGTTTACTTCTATAAACAACAATCTCCCCAAATCTGGCTCTTCTCCCTGCTTAAGGAAAAGCTTTAAAACAACAAGCTGCTCTTTGATCATGCTGCTACTCAAACATACACAAATAAGTCTCTTGTGCCGGAACCCAGAGATGTTTGACCTGCCATACCCCAAGGCTGTTTCTCTCCTGGGAGCACAAAGGGTGATACAGTTGACCAATGTCTCTGTCAACCTACTTCTCTCTTCAGCTGCAGAATTTTATGTGCCAAGACCCCAAGCTACATCCATGCACCTTTAGTAGAAATCACAAGTTATTGTAAATAATTTTGTCCCAACTCTTGAGTAACTTATCCACACACATATTCTAGTACTGGTAATTAGAAAGGTATAAAATTGTCCACACATTGACAGGAGCATCTCTTCACCAAACCCAGTGCCAACTTCACAGAGGCTTCACAGTATCCTGAGACCTTGGAGGTGTAGGAACTTTGCTGTATTAGAGGTTCTGAGATGAATGAGCCCACAGTGAGGGACACCACTTTCTCTTGTCTCATGTACTGTGAATCTATCAGTAAATACAGAAATTGCACCAGTTTAAAGAAGAAAACACATTAAAGCTCCATTATAGTAACCTTCCTATCTCTTTTTTTATCAGCAATAGCTGTCAAAAACAGCTCACTTGTAAGTGCAACGGAGAACTCACTGCTCTTGGTGCCTGTGGGCACCCTCAAGATGGCTGTGACAGGATAAGCAGATGGAGAGGATGTAGAAGGCTGAGGAAGAACCATCATCAGTTCCTGGGTCAGTATGTGAATCTGCTAGTCCAGGATGTGCAACCCTGGCAAGGCTAAGACAGAATAGCACATGAGATCAGGATTTTGAGTAGGGAACATGTCTGCTGGTGTTGTGACTCCTCCTCTGCAGGCTAACATGGAAAATGATTGTAGTAATGAATTAATTCCGTGAGAGCCTATGATATCTCTGTGCCGGCAGCTGTTGCTGTTTCAGAGCAGAAGCTGCAGTGACAGTTCCTAGATCTGCAGTGTGTACCAGTCCCCAGGAATGGTTTGGGACAGAAACTCAGCAGTAGGGTGAGAGCATAAGGAGAGGAATCCTGCCCTGGAAGGGGAATTCCTCAGAAGAGTGTGTCTCTGAAAATGAAACTGTTCTTTACCACCTCTGATGAATATTTCTCAGCCATTCTGATGCACAGTATGCTAGAACGGATGCAGGATCTTCATAAGAAAATAAGTCTGTGATTGTACCTTTGACTCTTGAGAAACCAGTAGGGAAGTTTTAACAGGTAAATGTGCTATTCAGCCACCAGAGATACATATTCCTTTCAAGAACCAGAGATAGATACATACATCATCTGATTAGAATTGATACAGCCATTTTGAAAGGACAAGGTTTGTAGCCTTGATAATACTATCACAGATCTAAAGAGACTTAACAAAGGGGAAAAAAAAAAAACCCAAACCATAAGCCTGAATATATTTAATATATTAAGTGAATGTTGATTAAGAGAGAGAAGTTGTGTGGAAGACCAGTGGAGTTTTTTGAGTCTTGATGAAGGCAGTAAAAGGCCTGGCCAGGGAGACAGGTGAGAGCTGCCAACACCCAGGAGGCATGCTTGGCCTTCCATGTTTCCTATCTGATGCAGAAAGTCCATAGGGCTGAATGTGTCCCTTGGGGATGCTGCTGACAAGTATTCAAGAGAAAACTCACTTGACATATACGCTAGTAGTAAAACAACTGCTTGAAGTAGAAATACAGTGCTAAGCTGATATCTCTGACATCTTTATTTTCTATGCTTGCTAGTAAAGTATCTTTATAACAAATATCCAAAACGTATGTGGTCTCTGTCAATGAATCTGTTGACCTTTCTGATGCATACTTTTGTGGCTTTTTCTAATCATATTTTAATAGCTGGTCTGCAAAGCTTTCAGTCATCACTACAAATTAACAAAAGTCTGTTGTGCAGACATTAGGATTAAAAATTTGTAACAAATGCATTCGTTAACCCTTACCTATCTTCAGCTTAGAATCAGTTTTGACAACAGAATCAATAAAACTCAGGAAAAAAATAATCAACTACTCTGCATTAGCAGAAAAATCAATTTTCTAGAAATAAATGTTGACTATAAAAAGTTATGAGTCTTTCCTCTTCCTGAAAATTTCAAAAACAATCTGTCTTTTATCACAAAATCTAAAGTATAATCAGAAAATAATTATATTCTAGCTGAGTTGTAAATTAAATCAGAATTGCTAAACATGTATTGCTATCTCAAATCTGATCATTACAGCACTAACAAAAAATTAAGATGCACAGGCACCCTCCTGAGATGAGTATTGCGATGCAGGACCCTGTGTTCTGCCACTAACAAAAGGAAACATGGACATTTTCTAGGAAGCAACAACTTCATCATCTTTTCAATAGTAGTACCTTTTCCACACCTTTTTACACCATCAATACAACTACTAGACTAACATTAAGCTCTGAATGATTCACAAAGTTCTCATATTTTCTGTATTTCTCTCTTCCTCCAAAACTGAACAGTTTTGTGGTAGTATCAAAATCACAATTGGCTTTCCCATCTCCCTTGTACAGAACACTGGTGGTGTTACTGTTTTGGTGTACCTGCTTCTCAGTCATATTCCTTCACATGTTTCTCATTCTGTTTAAGCAGCCTTTACACTTTTTCATGCTAAGAGTGAAATACTTCAGTACCTACAAAATTATGTCAGTGCCAATCCATCTTTCATTCTCAGATACAAGCTCCCAACAGGAAGGAAAAAAAAATTCTCCTAGTAACCATCCCAGACTTCCTCCTAATATCTGTGTCAATGGAATTTCACAGTCTCTTTGATCGTATTTTCTTTCTGGTTTGTGGGTTAAGCATCAAATCACTGAGCTCAGTAGGGTGAAGAGTACCTTCTTTAGCCCTTTGCCAGAAGAACTGGAATCTAGTCAAAGATTCCAGTTTATTTATGAAGGGGTTTTTTTGGTACAAATGTCTCAAAACATCTATTCTTGGGTTAAAAAAACAACAACCTTCAAAAATATATTTATATACATTATGGTTTGTCAAAAATAATCTTAATTTTGCATTATTCCATGTACTAGGATGAAAAAACAGTTGTATTTACACAACTCAAAGTGCTCTTCCTGTAATCTGCTGTAGAAACCACCAGAATACCGGAGAGAAAGAGAGAGAGAGAACAAGAGCATATCTAAATAGAAAAGCCATGCATGTTTATACACAGTAGTAAACAAGAGTTACTTGGAACACAGCTGTACTACTGTGGTTTCCTCATTTTCTTATTGCTGGGTACACAGCACTACAGTGTTGGATGATACTAGCTGCCGACAGCAATGAAAGTGCTCTAGATATGTCAGTACTTACCACCGAAAAAGATGGGCAGATCTGCTTGTCTGAATAAAACAAGACATAGGAAAAAGAGACTTGTAAATCTGGCTCAGCACACAGTCTGAGGAATGAAGTAAGACGTGGCATAGTCAGAACTGTAGAAGGATGTCACATACTGAGCAGAACTAGCCAGCAGAGGAGTAACAACTTGACCCAGTCTTTCCACATAGTTAGAAAAGAAAGAAAGAAAGAAAGAAAGAAAAAGGTGCAGTGATCAGCAGTGCAAGCTGGTCTCTACATTAAAGCTAACTTGAACTCCAGTGAATAAGAGGGGGAAAGAAGCATGATGAGAGATTAGCAATGTGCAAGACAGAAGGCAGAGCAATGCAAAAAATTCATGGCTAGGACAACCACAGGAAATGATGTGTTGCTAGCAGATGTTTCTTTTAAAGTTTTCCACGACTCTGTGCCTAAGTGCAGCTCTTTCAGCATGCTGAGAGCTGCAGTCAGAGGAGATCAAGAGGAACCTCGAGGGGCAGCCACTAAGAGAAAGGCTTCTGAAGATCACACCTCAAAATGTTAGCTGCTTTTTGTTGTTGCAGTGCCAGCATGGCACAGCATTGCCAGAGCACGCATAACTATATTTTCAGCTTGATGACTCAGCTCTTGGCTATCGGCTCACTGTCTTATACAGACCAATTGCAACTTTCCTCACCCCTCCAAGATTTATAAAAGTGAGTATTTTAAATCAGAGGCATTCATAGGACCTCTTGTATACCAAAGGTCATTACATTTCACTTGTTGTTCCAGTATTGAGCTTAAAATCTTCTGTGTGACCTTCCAAAAGTCCTGACATCAGTCTATTGAGAGCTAGAAAACCTCCACGCTCCCCTGGGTTTGTTCAAGGTTAATCAGCACCACTGTTCACCTTCTGTTTGATTTCTCATTTGAATTTATTATGTTTCAGTTTCCAACTGATGATTCCTGTTATGATTTTACCTCCTGGATAAAATAACTACACAGAATAAAGGGTCTCTCTGCCTGAGTGGAAACACTATAATCACCTCATCTTTATTTTCAGCACCTTCTTTGATTTATCAGCATCACTTAAAAATCTGCCCCTTTGAACTGGGTAGAGCATTCAAATAGCAGATGCACCATATCCAATCAAATGTTGTATAAATTGCTTAGATCTCAATAATGGTTAATGTTTTCCTTGCTCACTAAGCAACTTCAAACTATTTTTTCTTCATATAATCAAAGTACATTATCCTGTATCCTTCCCAGTACATCAAATGGAGACTAAATGCACACTTCAGTATTTACTTTGTCGTTGTGTTGGTGATCTTGCCACCTCTGTCTACTAACAGCTCAAAACTACAGGTAGGGTGTGATCTGTTCCTAATTTATCCATTCTTTTGTACCTACATCAACTATATATTTTCCCTGACAGCTTTACCTTTCCATTTCAGTTTTCTGGTTTGTGACTTCTTCATATGGATTACTATAATTTTTTCCATTTACAAGGTTGTTATTAATTTCATACCAATTCCAGTCTTCAGTTCAAACCTGACTCTAGCCATCATTTTCGAAAGAGCATTTGGGGCTTTCTAGTCCTTTGAAATAAATCCTGGTTTAAACTCTTGTTGTGTGCCATCTCACTCCCTCCTAAAATTTCACTATAACAAGTTCTTAGCAAACAGACTATGAAGAGAGATTTTTCCTGTGACCAAGGCTGTCTCCTTTTCAGTGACATGATATCAGAAGCTGCCAAGTTAAGGAGAAACTTCTTTACTTTTAGGTTGGTGAAGCACAGGAACAGGCTGCTCAGAAAAGCTGTGAAGGCTCCTTCTCTGAAGACTTTCAAAACCTGCCTGGACACAATCCTGTGTAACCTGATCTAGGCAAATCTGTGTTAGCAGAGGGGTTGGACTATATGATCTTGAGAGGCCCTTTTCAACCCCTACACTTGTATAATTCTATGATGATATGAAGTTTTGCAATTAATGTTTCTAACATCAAATAGGAGTTGGACATTTTGGATGCATAGCAATATGTCTTAATTAAATGATCATATAAAAGGAGATAATCACATTACATGATTGAGTGTGTGAGCTTCTGGAATTTTTCCTGCTTTTGTGCTGAACAGCACATACAAGTGGTAAAGTTAAAAATTTACCTTTCCTGTGTATAAAAAGTGTAGCACAAAGACCTGTATCTGACACTTGGCATATGAAACAAGTGCACTGTTCATGGAGTTTTAGAAAAATCTGATTGCATTTCATATGTACAAGTACACTCATCCATGCACACATGCTCCTTCACAAATGGACTTCAGGGCTGAAAGGCTTTCTGACTTGTAATCCAAATTTAATAAAGTACGGTCTTTAATCCTTTGCATACATTATAGCAGCATGCCCTGAGTATTACTTCATGTCTAAATGTAAGAACCATTGCATTTGTTCAAACTTTAAATGCCAGTGACCAATATTATATTGAATTCAGCTTTTGTATTTCAAATTGAACACATGCTATGTTCTATTTCAGTGTTTTAAAATAAATCATTTACTTTCTAACTTTTCTTCCTTCTATCATCAGCACAATTTAACACATGTCGTTTCCTGCATTGCTATCCAATTCACACATCAGCAGGTGGCATACAGTTTTTCCTTATTTTTCCCCCTCTTTTCACTTTATAGTACTTTCTGTGTTTAGATAGGACTCCTCTTATTTTAAAAGCAGCAGCAGAGTGGCACTGTGGAACAATGTCAGCTTCTACAACAGGTATCTTTGAGTTTTTAATGACTTGTCTGTGTACCATTTAGTAACTGTCTTACTTACAGGACTGTAACCTTAAGCTAGTGAAAGATTTAGGAAATAGCATCACAGAATGGTCTGGGTTGGCAGGGACCTTCAAAAGTCATCTAGTCCAACCCCCTCTGCAGCAAGCAGGGGCATCCCCAACTCACATTAATACATTAAAAGGGCAATTACCAATATCAATCAGCCAAAACAATATGGATCAATGCATGTACAGATTAATAGGAATGATAAAAAGGAAATTAATTAATCACTTGCATTATCCTGTCTCTCAGACACAAGTATGTACTTTTGCACAGCCTTCTAATACCTAGCAGATAGACCTTTTATAGCTGTTCCTGTCTACTTGCTGCAAATGCCTATTTTTGTAGATATATTTATGATTTTTCTCTATTTTTTTTTTCATTTCTTCTGAACTACTCTTCTCTACCTCTTTACCCAGCAGGAGAAACAATAAAAAGAGTGCACGTAAACATAGAGAAAGGTTTTTGAGTAAAACCAAGAATTACACCAAAAAAACCCAGAGCAAAAGAAAAAGACAACCTGAAACCCATAAAATGCCACCAAAATGCTGAAAAATAGAACAGGCCCTAAAAGAAGTCAAGTAAACCTGTGTTATTGTCAGTCATCACTGGACTTGGAAGAAAATCTGTGCTGAGTCAATCTTGTATTTCTGTATTCTTGAAACATTAAGTTTATTGCCCTTTAGCAAACTACACATAAAGTAGAATAATAGCTTTACACAACTCAGATGAAGAGTTTGGTTTTTCAGATGAACGTTTTTGTTTCCTACAGTAGCAATTATAGGAGACACTAGGAGCTGGCTAGAAAGCTCAGTGCGATCCATAAACACTTATTCATAGAACCACTGGGTGGACACTGTTTTGGAGCCAGCTCTTCAGTTCAACATTTCTGTTGTGAAACAAGTTTGACATTTCTGTCTGTCTCCTCTTTTTTTAAAGGACAAATCAATTTGTAACAGAGAGACAGTAGTTTGCAATCAACTGTGGTAAAGATCAAAATGAATTAATGATATTGAAATAAAGGTAACGCCACAGTAAAGAGCAAAACAATTAAAATAGAGAGTAATACAAAATGGAGATTTGAATTAGGCACACAAAAAGAACATGGATTAACCAGCAAAGCTTCTCTGCATTTCCTAATTTCCTCCTACCAATTCTTTGTATTGTAGTGAATTGATCAGCTGTTAAACATATGGTCACCTCTTTCAAAAAAAGATTGGTATCTTTTGTGTTTGGCTTGAAGCTAATGTTATCTAGTCTTTTAGAAAAAGATACTGGATATCCCTTTCAAACAATGTCAATTCTTTCTCTCTGCTGCACTTTGCTTTATCCTGCTCACACACATCTCCCATTTCATGTGGGCAGACATTATCTAGGGATCTGGCGTCGCCTCTGCAAAAATAGGACTACTGCATCTCTGACCTCCTCACAGGAGCCTTGCAGCCTAAATATGTTCAGCTGAGGGCTTTATCAGATCACATTTATGCACTCACAACTTACAGTTGTGTTTATGAATGAAACAAAAATATTTATAATAAATATTAGCAGCATTAGTAACTATAAATATTTGTAACAAGAAGAGTTGTCAGCTCGATGATGAATACAATGCTGGCCTGCAGCTGGGCTGGCCAACCACAGCAGAAAGTCTACAAAGCTCAGAGCTTTGTTAACATGACATGAATTTTCCTATGTCCTGCAGGTGTGACAGCAAGCCAGATAATCCTCATTTCCAGAAGTAAAAGCTAGCTCAGAGCAACTAATGCACCCCACAGATTATTCCAGTTTTGCTGGGATTGTCTCAGTATCGATCATTCCAGAGACACAGATGAAAACCCACTTCTAGGAATGGTGCACTGCATGTTGAGTTGAGTGTGACTTCTCAAGATGGCCTTGCTAGCCTCCCCTGACACTCTAGGTGCCGTTCATAAAACCGGAAATGCAGGCTAGTACTCAGGGCAATCATGCTGAATAGAGAAAGCTCATCTTAGTTTTTTCTTTCCTGACCTGGGACAGAGCCTAGAAACAAGCTGAGACCTCATGTTAGGATAATAGAGAATGGTGGGGCTTTTTTTTTTCCCCCTTCCAGCTGTTCTCTGAAATGCATTTGTCTCATTTAAAGTCACTGAATCAGATATGATGAGAAATGGCTGTCTTCACTTCTAAAGCTACCAGGACATCCTTTCTTTTCTGCAGAGAAATAAAGATGGTACCACTGTTTCCTCTCCCACTGTAAATAATACCTATAGCCCATTTCTGCTCTTTCAAAGATGCCCTGCGTCAACCAAAATGTTTAGATTGCAATCAGTATTCAGAAATGATTGTTATTGAGTAACTCCCTGCAGAGCCAAAGCCTCAAGAAAAAGACAGACACAAATACCACAGAACACTTCTAAAATTAGCAGATCTAAGTTGGTTAAAAATGGAGGAGGGGTCATAGAAATTCCCTTTTGCAGAAACTTAATTCCCTCAAAATTTTCCACTCAAGTCCGTGTTAGATTGTCTGTAGCTCTGAAGGACTGCAGGAAAGATCAAGTCATCCTATTTACTACTTTTCAGGCATTTCCAAAATCATATCTGCTAATAATACTTCAACTGAATTAGAAACAGCAACTTACAAAATTACAGATGACCACAGACATAATAGTATAGTGCCTCCACAGAAGACAAAAGAGGAGAGAAGACTAAAGGAAGCATATCACAAACTGCTTCTGACATGACACAGCCAGGCTGGAAACATGGCACTTGTGTGACTACAAAAAGTTCTGATGAAGAGACTAGAAAGAGCAATGCAAGGGACTGCGATATCCAATTCATATATAAACAGATCTTTGCCCAGCACCTAGAAGACTTGTGGTACCAGAACTGCAACAGACATTCAGCTTTGCAGCAACTTCTTCTTAGCATTCTGTATACACTTGAATAGTGCAAAATTGTGCCCTTTCTACATATAAAAACCATAAAAGCAGAGTTATACAAAAGTATGGCACAGAGCAGGCATTCTGGAAATTTTACAGCATCCTATGTCTGTCTGAACTTAATTACGAAGGAGAAAAGCCTTTTAAAATACAAGATTAGCACTCAGCCTTTGAACAGCAACGTCTGTTCTCTTTAGGATTTAAATGCAAATAACAGCAGAGGATAAAAATAAATAAACTGAGCACAGTTACATGACGCAGAAACCTTTCTTGATAAATACTTAGAAATGGTTGATCTGCTAATGAAAATTTAGATGGTTGTCTTGAAGATGCTACTTCAGAGTCCATGTTTTTATTACTGCTTAGTCATCACACAGATTTTCCCGATTAATATTACTTCTGTAAGTGAGGAAAATAGTTCTAAGGGATTATTCACTTAACAAGATTAATACAGAAACTGGAAAAAATATATACAGGAACATAAGTTAGACATTAAGAGTCTCCTTGGTTATCTTACTGAGTAGTTTCAATTTATATTTTTCTAAATTATGTGGCAGATCCTCCCCTGGAAAATGTTCATTCAAGTCCACTTCAGCATTTTAGTGAGAATTTGTCCCAGGACCATTTCACCACAGTACTGATCACTTGTTTCATATATCCTTATCACTGGGATTTTTCCTCTCTGTAGGAACATAAACCAGTGTCTCTGTTCCAGAAGGCTGTATATATCTGTTTTACTAGGACCTTCAGGGCTATCATTATGGGTGGATTATCTGGCTTTTGAGCAATTTTTAAAGATAAGTCCACGTGTCCTTTTCCTCATTATTCCATGTTGCTTTCCATGTGTTTCTCTTTCTAGAGTTGTTACAAACTCCAAAAGATGAAACATCTTCTTACGTGCAACATTAAGATAGTACAGCTTGTGCTCTAGTCACTACCCCAAGACACGGGAAAGCTGGACCTGCATCACCTGAGAAATGCCTATTTGCCCAGGTTTCCTTCTTGCTGCCACATAAGGATGTGGCTGATACAGTCCATAACATGTACATTCAATGTACTTAAAAATGAAAAGAAATTTTGAGCATTTCAGCTAAGGCAGACTTGTGTCTCCAACTCTGCCTGGTAAGGAGCAACTGCTGACTGACCTCCTGTACGTAAGGGCACAGATCCTATGAAACAGAGATCTGTCTTTTGAGTAGGAATTCCTTCCACAGCTTTTCACTTAGCAGCACAGAGTCTCCATTTTAGCCATTTGAAGAACTGGGAACTAACTTCTCCTGAAGAATTCCACTATGATTAATTTCACTGAAATTGGCCCATTGGTTCAGAATTTACTAGGGTAGAAGGAGAGGCAGGCAGATGCAGACAATATGCTTTCACAAGACTCATTTTTTCAGAAGGTCATTGCAAAAAACTGTGGGTACACAATACAAGCCAAGGCTATGCTGTCTGTATCTAGGGCAAAGAAGAGCCTGCCAGTACTGGGCTATATTACAGAAGCCTGCAAACCTGAATAATAGTCATTTGGACACCAAGCCCAGTCAGACTTCTGTGAGATGTTGTAATATAAATAGTCAAAAATAATCCAAACCTTCTCTGTATTAAGTAGCTAATAGTTACTGGGGAATATATATTTTTTTTTTAAATGCACTGTAAATTACCAGCTTAAGCAAAAATTTCATGCAATAATCTCTGTAAATACAGTAAATATCCTTCATGCAGAGTATCTTAGCAGGTACAAGAGCATTCGGCTACTGGGGAATATATATCTTGCTTATTCCACATAGCCTGCTTTGGCAGACAAGTCCTTAGCGAGATTATAATGAGATTTAATATAGAAAATAATTAATATTGAGAGAATAAGTTTGTTTTTTTTAAAAAGCAGAATGTTTTTCACCACTATATTGACGCACCACAAACCTTTCTGGTGTGATACACATCTACACATGCTTCCAGATCAATGTGTGCAACAGCTAAATATTAAAGACAACTGCTGCTTCTAACAAGAAAGAGCTTAACAATGAAAACTGTTCATCTCAAAAAAAAAAAGTACCATTTTCTGTTTCTTATTTAGTGTTTTAAGACTTAAGTGTTTTAATATGCTAACTTTCATGCTTGCATTAAAATGCAGTCTGAGCACTGTAATAATCAGCAAGATTCAGTCTGAACCTTGTTTCAAGATAATTGCCATCTTTTAGTATTGAAGAAAAAGCTACCTTTTCAACTTCAACTGAAAAGAATTTAAAATCACAACAGTAGTTTTGGATTTTGCTAAGTAGTATGGGTGAAACATCATAGAAAATTAAAATAGGTGGCAAGGAAACGTTCTGAGAAGGTATTACATCTATTACAAATTATTATTGTCTAACCTTAGCGAGTCTGTAGTATATTGTAAGGATGTCAAACAATTTGAAAGAAATTACATAAAGCTCCTTATAATTCTACAGGGTCCTATCTATTTTAGGAATAATGGTACCTTTCCTAAAATGAGCAAGACATTTTGCTTAAGTCTCACTTCGTACTCCTGAAGCACCACTATGTGAAGAGGAGCACTGGTTCTGATGAAGCTATCTGCAACCTTCCTGCTAGGCTGAATTACGCCCAAGCAGTTGCTGGCAGGCACACACGGAACAGTGACAGGAAAGCTGAACATCAAGCTTCTGGGGATTCCTATTCTCAGAAGCAGTGGGTCCCATTTTGCCAAATGGAAATGGTTGCGAACCAAAAGCTTTTCATCAGCCATGGAAGAGATAAACATAGGACTGCTTTGAGCTTAATTGAAAATGTTTAAAAGACATTAGTGCTGTCAACACAAAACTGGGAAACACGTTCTTTCTTCCCTGAAGATGGTGGATATTAAGCAACATAGGAATGTGATTGACCTCAGCTTTGACCCCAGCTTCAGCTTCCCACTTACTAAAAATCAAAGGCACTGAAGAACACCATGCAAACCCCTGCTGATAAACCCTTCACACAACACAATCAGTAAAACCAGCCAGCACTGTACAAGCACAAATGCTGAGAGGATTTGATTCTAGAATTCGCTTTAGAAACAGAAGTAGTAATTGATCATGGTCTCTGGACTATTAGCAATTCCAAAGCAAACGGTCATCTAATATTGCGCTTCTGCAATAGCATAACATGTAAAATACTGACTTCTACAAGAACAAGAGCTGCCATGTGTTATCAGACCGCTTTACAGCATTTCTTTCTCTTTGCTACACATACTGATGAAGCAGCTGGAAAATTGGCTGGGGGAAATAGCACAACCAGTGGCCTGTCTGCAAGTGATGCTTCAAAATGTGAAACTTAAATACATCTACCAGCTAAAGGTGGTGAATGCCATCCCAACAGGCACAAAAACATACATCAGGGAGAGAATCCCTGCATTGCTGTCATGTCTTAACCAACATGTCTTCAGCCTGGGCTGCTGAGCTCAGCTTCACAGATATAACAAGTAGAAAGGATATTTGGGGGTTTGCAGAAGGGTTGTTTGATTGTCTTTTTTTTTTTCTTTTGAAAAAAAAACCAACCCTGATTCGGTTCTTTTTAAAAATAAATCATGGCATACTCAATAATGTTGTGATATGATATTCTTAGGCTGTATTACCTTAAATGCAGATTCACTTTCTTGACTAAAGATTTGTGCAACTCTGTGGCATGAAATACCTTCCTAATTATGACATATATTAGCTAACTATCTCTTATATCTAATACACCTACTGATACATCCTTTTCATTCACAATGTAAAAAATACTGCTTGTGTAACTCAAATGGGCGTTTTGAGGTTTCAATTGAAAGTTTGAAAATCTTTCACATTTTTACAGTGTTTTTAAATCTTGGAATTAAGCAATTATTTTTGTAATCATTAACATGGTTCCTTGTATCATTACCATATAAGTAATATTTAAGTAATATCCAAGACATAAGCTTCTCTTTTATGGTATCAACAACCGTCACGACAAGTTACTCTTGCGTTGATGAGGCGTCAATGAAAATGCAGCAGACCACAATGAAAACACAGCAGACCGCAGATCTTTGTGATTTTGTTATGATTAGCAATAGACAGAAAGAAGGCAGTAAAAACATTTTTCAGCTCCAGTACATGTTTCCTTTTGGGTTTTTAACTGAGTCACAGAAAATTACTAATGAAGACATGAGCAAATGACTTCTGAAAGTAAAATTTTAGTAATGATAAAGAAATCCTTTTAAAAAGCTCTCGGTTCTAGTCATAGACTTAAAAAAAAAAAAAAAGACATTCTTGCAGATTATCTCCTAAATATATTTGATCATTTTAACTTTCTCCTCTTATCTCCATCATCATTCAGTAGCAGTATGGGATGCTCATTTTCTGTGAATTTGAACCAAGGGTTCAACTTTGAGAATCTGCTGAGTTCCCTCTCAATTGCAAGCTTTAAAACGCAGCATTTTTTATTTCTACCCATGGCTGTCAAAACTGCCGAAGTATTACTGGTATGATGTGGCTCTTTAATTCCCTGCATTTTTCTTTTGTTGTCTCCTTGCCTTCCACCTCTAAGGTGCTAGGGCTCGATGGATACAAGAAATATAAAGAAAGGATAATGTCTTGACAGGAATGTTTTTCTCTTTACATTTTGCAGCTTTATTTTGGTACTTCAGAGTGAAACATTCCTACTGTGCAGCCAGATGTTCTATAATCCTATTTTTATACAGCCCAAAGGACTCAAATCCCAGGTAAAGTCTCTTCTGTGATGACTTGAATGATGGGTAAATTCAGGCTTTAAAATCAGATAAGAGTTTAAGGCAAAAGTGAAACATGCTTTTACTAAAATAAAATCACTCCATCTAATACCACACACATATAAATACACTAATATTCCTTTACTAAAAAATGATGACATGGGTTTGTTAACACACTTCTGTGGAAAACAAATCATATCTTTCAAATGTTCTGCTGTGATACATAAAGGCAAAATGTTTAAAACTTGGGAGTCTGCATATAAGTAATCGCCAATGCATAAGCACCAAAATAAGAGTAACTTAATTCTATGAAGCATCAGGGCCCCCTTTAAAATATTGGGTACTTGGCACAAATCAGAATCTTGCCACAGGACTAGAATTTTCACAGAGAATGTAATTTGCCATCCTCTATATCTCCTCATTTGGTAAGCAGATTATCACTATGGTATCACAGAGACAGTGCATTTAGAAAAGAGTAATCACCTGACATTAATCCACCTTTCTCTTCTACTGAGGGCAATAAGGATTTAAGTGCTGCTTTTGGAAACTGAGGAGAACCCATGAGGAATGTTTGACAACATCTCGCATAGAGAGTTGGGTTGGCCATGCAATGATAACAAGAGAACAAGAACTGATTCAAAATTACATCTCAGAAGTTTGCATAAGAGTAAAGATGAAGATGGAGCCTTCATCCATACGCATACAGTTAGAATCAAACTCTTTTTCCTAGGACTGCCACCTGCCCCAGTGGCAGCACACTACCAGTATGTACACCAGCAATATATATACTCTAGGTCATGTAATAGTGCAAAGCACAGCTTTGGTCATGTAATAGTGCAAAGCGCAGCAGATGCACTTGCAAAGTCACTTTATTTGTGGGCCCTGATATTTGCACATAAAAGCCACCACTCTCCAAAACTGTATCAATAAAACTAGCAGGAGGCCAGCCATGACATATGCTGCCCTTTCTAATGTCAAAGAAGTTGTTCTTTCACTCTGTAAACAGCTGATTCCACTAGTTACTCTTGAATGATGAGGTTAAATTTCCCACAAGGAAAATCAATACAAAGACCCATAAGGCAGAAGTGCTATTGCAGTTAAAACACTAAATAGCAGCTATATGGCAGTAGGGTTTCTAATGACTAAAGAGATGTGGTTTTAACAGAAAACTCTTCCTACCCTGGTACAGACTGAAAGGAAAACAAGGTATGAGATGCTGATGAGGAGAGTAGATTATTACAAGAAAGAAAACAAAGATCAACATGACAGAGGCAGGTCACAAAGATTCAGGCATATCTGAAGCTGATGAATTTGTGCTTGCTGTATTCAGCACCAACTCAGACCACCTTCTGTTTTCATCCCTGCCTGAAACGGAATGCGGACATAACATATCCAAACAAGAAATCGCTCGGTCCCAGTGGGTGACAAAATCAAACTGTACATATCTGAATTAGCTACAGTTCAAGAAGTTTGTGCTCAAAGGAATATACATCCCAGTTTTGATCTAGTACTACTGCCTCATATATCGCATCACATAAGGTTATCTCTAGAATTTGACTTTTCACCCTTTGCCCGAATATTTTTTCATGTGTGTAGGTATAACTAGACTCTGTGTTGTTAAATTCCAGTTTCTGACTGCCAGGTCTGCTGTATCCAGTTCTTTTCTGAAATCTCAGAATCCTGGAGGCAAGTACTAAAATGAGAACTCTGCTTTCTTAAAAATAAAAATAAAATCATAAGCCACTCAAGAAAAAGCCAAACATGACTTATTAGCTCTTGTAGTTGAGATAATAGCTTGAAAACAGCCAAGAGTGTACCCTAAATGCTCAAAAACTGGAATGAAAACAACTTATATCTTGAGGGGGAAATCAGAAAAACTCTGATAATGTGGAGAATAATGTATATTTTTGAATACTTAGAATTACAAGAAAACAAGATTTTTCAACTTCTTTTCTGGAAATACTGCAGGATACTAACCTGTAGTCAAGGCTAGGTTCTCCCCCACACTCGTGTGACTCTCTCAAAGATTAAACAAGCTGACAACCGCAACCCTTTTTATCCTATTCTCCCTTTTATATCCATTTTGTTTATTGTGCCTATAGCTTCCCTTTAAGCTTCATCACATGGTAAAATCTCTCAATTGAAGAGTATTTCATGCTAGATATTGCCACAGTGCTTAGCACAGTAAGACTCAGATCTGTATGGAGAATGTAGGAGTTGCTACTGTTAACAGTCAACCCTCATGAAAGCATAGGAAAACAGCATTCTGACCCTCCAGCTATTCATGATCAGTATTTCTGGGCAAAAATTAGTGATCTCAGTATAAAAATTAAAACAAATTAATTCAAGTTTAGAGTATTTATATATTGATGGACATTTAATGGGACAGAGAGAGAAGACATAGGTATTTGAAGCTATCTCTAAAATTTTTGAGGTTGCCTTCAAATCAATCACATTTATTCTGTTCGTTTTCTTTTAAAATTTTCCGTGCTCTGGTCATGCTTTGTCTTTTCAAGCACTTCTATTCAGCCATCAGAGAAGCTTCTTTTGCTGTTTGAATATCCACTCAGTCCTATGAGAATAAGTTTCAGGGAGAAAAAAAAAACCAACAACTATCATGAGTACTGACCACACTGGTGCTCTCAGGTTTAATGGAGTAGAAGCAGTTTAAAATGATCACCTGGAATATCTGTGTTATCCTCCTTAATTCTTTTGAGTCATCCCAGTGTCAATTCATTGCCAACAGCAAAATTAGCAGCTGCATTTAGCAAATTGGGGATTATTATTTTTCTAAATATATCAAAAGAATTAAACAGATGTGAGACATTTAAAAAGTCCATGTCACTATACTGCACAGCACGACTCCACTTCTAAGCAGGCTTAATCTTAAACTGCTGCCCTATGTCATGTCAAACAGCTGGCATCTCTCAACAGAAACAACAATTTAATGAATTTTATTTCACATACTCAATATCGCACTTCCATGTTTTATAAACAAATTAACTTTTCCCTACAAAATAAAGATTAACTGAGCTGCTGCAGACTTCAGAATAAAAGGGTTGCTAATCAGCTTCGAGAGTCTGATTTCTCTGTGCACCTTCTCGATTTGCCCTCTCAACATCTTATGGGATATCCATTATCACCATTCCTGCTGATCTAAAGCACACACTTCTGTAATTTCTATTTTCCTTTTCGCTTAAGGATGCAAGAACGACAACAAAGTGGCATATACAAATGGTGTGTAAATGCATTCAGTAAGTGCGAGCAAATATGTAGATTACATCCATCTATCACAATTTATCTTCTGCTTGCACAGATCTCTTTTTACATTTGTGGCCTGTTGAAAATCTGCAGCATGCTGCTCGCTTACCTTCTGGGTAACATTTCCATCAATGATTATCTAAAATACAGTCATCTCAAATGGGTAACCAAGCAACCAAATATACCCCCAATATGAAAGGCAGGGAACTGACTAAATCAGGACAATTCATGCAAATCACTGTCCTTGCAGTAAGACTCAGAGAGTTAAAGGAAACTTTACACATGTTCCAGACCTCTTATTACCATTAGTGCAATGAGTATGAAACTACAGTATCTGAGTATCATTTAACTTAACATGTAACTGGATCGACCGCTAGAAAATGTCTAGCAAAACTGTTTGTTAAGAGTGTGCTAAATTTTCATCAAAGCAAAGTTTGTTCTCATAAAAGCCTACTTTCCGCATTTCCTTCAACTGAAGAGAAAAGAAAACCCAAAAACTTAACTATTCCATATTCACAGACCCTGCCATGAGAATTTACATTTGTTGTTTTTTCAGTGTAGCCTTCCTGTACCCCGCATGTTCCAAGATGGAACAAATTTGCAGTGCACCTGAAGTCATGGAAGTGGAAAGTAAGGGTAATCATGGAAGTCAGAGCTATAGACATTGAAGTCTGCAGTGTGAACCTAGTATCTACATATTCTATATTCTGGGTTGTTTTACTTGAGTCATTCTCCTCTGGTTCCATTGTCCAGAGGCCAACTAAGAAGCCAGGAGTCTGCTCCTGCAGTGCATCCTCTGATTAGTTTCATGCAAAAGATGTTCAATTTGCATGTCTCAGCTGCTCTGTCAGCAAATCAAATCACATGGAGAACAGTGAGATCCTGAACTTGAATGCTAATTTGGTGGCATCCTGAGATACTGCATGAATAGAGCACTATAATCAAAACCTATGGATCAAAAATAATTTATCAGAAATGCACGTCAGCATTTAGTCAAAGGTGTTCGGAGAGAATGAACAAGGTTTAATCTTAAGACTTTCTCATTCTCAAATAATATTGCAATATCTAGACATTTCAACAGCAGGCATACCTCAAGTCACTGTTTTTATACTTTATGTAGCAGAAATCTTTGGACCATTTTATATAAAAGTCTTCATTTACAGCCAACTGAAGATTAGCCTAAGCTTTGGCTATTCATTGATTACTTCTATTTCCACCACACATTGCTCACTTGCAGAAATTGAGTGAATTTTTGTAAGGACAATCATACAGTGAACTTGTTGATTATGGATTGGGCTACCTCTGATCAGTGGAAGTCATACTTCTTTAACTGATTAAAAGATAAAAATAGATTTTTCCAGGCTTTCTCTCACTGCATATTTTTCAGGCTAGATTCTAATTTCAGCATGACAATTTTACAGAGTGATATACTGCTCAATGTGGGAAAACGATCACTGACAAATAAAATTATTTTCTTTTTGTTCCAGCAGAACTAGGGAGGGGGAGAAAAAGAATGTCATAAATTTTAAAATTGGTAGAAATAGTAAGGAAGAGTTAATTCTGCATAAAATTTAATACTAGAATCCTCCAGATTTTGTCCTCTCCAAATGTCTACCTCATCTTAAACTTACTTTTTATCATGCCTGACGTATATTTGAGATAATTTCTGCATAGAAAAAGGGAATACAAAATAATAGTTAGCAAATAGGGGTAGACTGGTACTCTTCATGGGAAAATCTAAACCTTTCCCATTTTTAATCAGATGAAACTTTGCTTTCATTCCTGCTGTTTCTTGGCTTAAACAGGTTTTAAGGGATATGCAGACTCTTGGTGATAAACTCAGAATAAATTCAGACCTGCTTGCTGAGTATTTTCATTTCAAGGCAACAGACAACTGGACACACATTTAGCAGATTAAACTGTTAAATAAACCTACTTGGTTTTTCTTTTCTATACTGATGCTGCCAGCCTTAGAGGTTGGTTCAATGTGGATTTTAAGCGCTTCAGAAAAATCGCACAAGTTCTTTCAAACAGAATGGCAGGCAGCCATTTCTAACCATAACTACTATCTGCCTTTATGTCAGATGACAACCATACAAGACATCTCCTAGGTAAGTAACATTAAGTCCTAAGAGTCAACAATTAAGCAGGAACTAACACATTTTGGGTAAACCTTTCTGTGCCGCTTTAGTAAAAATAAAGGACTGCAAAAGAGATGTTTTAAATGTACAATTTTTAGATACTATTTTTTTTAATATTTATTTCATGTGCAAAGTAAACTTCACATTAAATACTTTCTTTGCATTAAAAAGAGACAAAAAATTTACCACAGAGAACATAGAAAGCTGTGAGGTTTTATTTAAATGCTACTGGACAAAACCTATCATTTTCCCCAAATGTAACTCTTCAGTCAATTACAAAATTACAGAAATACCTCACACTATTTACTTTCAGAACAAGGTCTTGTGGCAGGAATGAGCCCCCATACTTAGGTATATTTCTCAAAACTTCGCTCTCTGTCATTTTGCTTATATATCCATCTGAGTTCTAGTTTTATTAACATTACTAACGATGTGCACTGCTATGTCCAAGACAAAAGGAAAACCACAAAGAGTCATTTACCTTCTTTAAGATTTTAGTGTCATGTGAAAGAAATGAGCAGTAGAGCAGAGCAACATTTTTTTCTAAGTGTGATGAATCAAAAGACTGAATATTGGCAAATGTTGTGCCACTTTTCAGTTCTGCTGTACAATCTCATTTCCTGCTTCATGCCAGTCACTGTACTGTCACTGTACTGAATGCTGCTGGAAGCTTTCATTAACCAATTCAACGGTAAATTGTTTGTGCAAAACAAAGGCTATCGTGCAATAGCCAGCAAAATTTGAAAAGACATAATTAAAAGTAATGTGTGATTTTTAAGGTCACAAGTCATTCTAAGAGCTCTCCCCTGTTGTCTCCTCCTGGATTTTCAAAAGGAGTTTTCCTTGAAGAAAAAAAACAAAATGGAGAGAGTGACTGAGGGAGGGATAAAGCCTTATTTAAAAGTAGCAGCACAAAGGAGTGTGGAAGAACTCCAAGAGAGTGAAAATTGTCTTAGAAACTGTAAACAAAGAATGGTTATCAGTAGGAAATGCTTCAAGAATGCCATAGAAACAGACCAAATAATATTTTATGAATTGTCTCCTTTGAGCCACATTTTGTAGACTTTGAAATGGCCTTTGGAACACGTTTTTGAGATCTCCTATTGACAATAGCCAGCTTAACCTTTCTCACTATGCTAATGGTCCAAAAATGGTCTAAATGAAGAGAAGTAAATCTGAATGCAATGGTTTAGAGATGAACTCTCAGTGCCACATAGCTGCATAGTTTTGGCTTCACAGGTCTTATAGTCATCAGCCCTGGGATCCAATTTATTTGCTTTGCTCAGTTCCCAAACTTTGCGGGAGTTCAGAGAAACTGAGCAGACACTGCCTCCCTCATGCCCTGATGCTGCTAAAGGACTTTTCCTTTTAAAAGAAGAAATATAAAATCAATTTTAATGATTATGTAAAAGTACAGAAGCATGTTATTTATTTAAGAAAAAGAATACTTACAGTAAGTTTCATAGGAATGAGGGAGCTTGACTTGACTGGTGGAGATAGTCAACACACATTTAAAAATTCCATAGCGTCTCTCTGTTAAGATTTCCTCTACAAAAGCCAGTAGATAAGGACACGGTAAAAGAGCATTAAGGCTGTGAGTATGTAGAAATCCTGCACAGCTGTAAATAAGTATTACTTTTAAAGATTCTATGATTTTTGACAAGTTTAGGAAATTTACTTTCCTTTAGGGTTCAATAAAGGCAGGATACCAAACTCTGTGCAGCCCTATCTAACAAAGCACTGAAGCAAATGGGAAGAGTTCGGCTGACTTGAACATTTTTTTGCTGACTGCATCTTTGGTGATGGAATGGTCTGAGCTGGCTCCTTTGAATAACTAAAATTTTAAAAAGTAAGATCCAAGGCAACACAGAGACATAAAGAATTGCTCCCATCCTGGTTGCTCAGGTACTCTGAATTTGCAGAGGATGATTCTAATCTGAAAAACTGAAGAAAAAAACCTGCCATAATTTCCACTTTACTGATTTTGCAGAATCCGAATATGTCTGTAGAAATGAAACTTAACTGTGTGTATTTTTGAACTGTGATGTGTATAATATCAACTTGAGCTTATCAATTACTGGGTTTATACTTTTTCTATTCCCTGTTCTCAATAGAAGAAAAAAAAAAAAGACAAAAAGAAGACTGCTGTTTGTGCAATAACTCTTGTGCTCAACTGTGCTGCTATCACTGAAGCCTCTTTAGGAAAATCTCTTTCCATCAGCTAACCAGAGGAGTCCAAAATACATTTTAAAAAGATCGTATTTTAGGTCTACTTGCTTATTTCAATGGAATAATATTTCTTAAAGAAATAACAAGGAGATAATGAAACCCTTTCCAGTTAGTTTTCAAAACTAATTGCCAGAAAACATGAAGAGAAATGTTTATGAGTTGTGCCCCACTATGCAGCTTCACAGTAATAGAAAGTTTGATAATTAGTAACTGCACAGAACCATAGCTTAAATTATTTGAAGAATCTCTGCAGAGATGTACTTTACCTAAAACTCTAGTATTGATGAAATCGAAAACCTAACACAATTATATCTGTTCTAAAACACACAAGTGGTTTGCTGATGATGATCTAGAATGAATTCAAGCCTATCCTCTTAAATCTACTGATGACAGGGCCTCCATGACTATATTTTCTTATTAAAAAACTCAGTATGATCCCAGTTAATGATCCAAAAACTGCTGCAGGTTTGGAGGGTTTTCAGTTTGGTTTGTTTACATTTTTTTGTTTGGTTTCTGGTTTGTTTAATAGAATTAATAGGTATACAGTGGAAATTTACCCTCCCCATTTTCTTATGCAGGTTGATAATCTAAACCAGCCCCAAGCAGCAGGAGCAGTGAGCAGGCAAGTGTTGTCAGACCTCTGGCAGGCAGGACTGTCATCTATCCACACTGCCTTCCCCAGCCCCAGCAATCTCAGGGTGCATGCTTCACCTGCTACACTTCATGAAGGTATGAAACTCTGAGCCAGTCCTCCCCATCTTTGGTACCACCTCCCACTGTTTGGGGATTGACATCTTAATGCATCCAAAAGTGTGTGTGAGGTACTGCTCAGTAACCTTCCAAAGAAAGGAAACAACAAAGCAAAAGAAAATAAACAGAGCACAAAGTAAGCAAAAGAATGATTGCTGGTAATCCGAATGCTCTATCAGATGAATTATGCTGGACAAGACTGTGTCCACAGTGTCATATAAGGTAAAACTAAAACATAATCAGGACTATAACTTCCCAAAATGCTGTAAGTACATGGCAAGAACAAAGATCAGGACTTCTTTCTAACCAAACACAGGAATGCTCTGTAAAACTTTCCACGTGTCTCTGAGGCACTCAAGATAGCCCTGCTGTCAGAAGTGCTGTAAGTTTTCTTTGCTACTAAGGGTCCTTGTTTTATTGACTTTTCAATCTGATGTTTCACAAAGCTGGCTAGTGTTGCCCACTCACTGTTCCCAGGTCCAGGGTGAACCATGGTTCCTCCCTGCACACCTATGCTTGTCAGTCAGCTTTATGAACTAAGCTGGAGAAAAGAAGGGAGACAATAGAGCAGACTTCCAGTACCTGAAGGCAGCCTAGAAGACAGCTGGGGAGGAACTTCTGTAAGGGCTTGTAGTGACAGGACAAGAGGGAATGGATTGAAGCTTGAGGAGGGTAGATTAAGACTAGATATTGGAAAGAAATTCTCTAGAGTGGGGGTGGTGAGACACTGGAACAGATTGCCCAGGGTGATTGTGGATGCCTTTGCCATGAAGGTGTTCAAGGCCAGGCTGGATGGGGCCTTGAGCAACCTGGTCTGGTGGAAGGTGTCTCTGCCAATAGCAGGGGTCTTGGAACTAGATGATCTTCAGGTTCCCTTCCAATCCAAACCATTCTATGAACATATAAATCTATAAGCAGCACTTATGTATATTGTCATGCACTAAGTACAATATCCTTTTTTTATATCTCAATACAACATAGAGCAGACTAATAATACACTACTAATTAGGTCACTCTAATAACAGGCACAGCAACATTTGATCATTTCAATACAAATTTCATCTTATAAAAAAATTGATATTAATAAAAACAGCTGTCAGAAATTTGCTGTAGAAAGTCCTGAGGTTAAAGTTTGAATTTGTCCTCTCTAACATGTTATTCCTTTGCTTTGACTGGGCTAAGCTGGGTTTGCTGTTGAGAGAAAGATCACAGTATCACAGTATAGCAAGGTTGGAAGANTCCCCTGGCACAGCTTGAGACTGTGTCCTCTTGTTCTGGTGCTGGTTGCCTGAGAGAAGAAAGCAACCTCCTGCTGGCCACAACCACCCTTCGGGTAGTTGTAGACAGCAATAAGGTCTCCCCTGAGCCTCCTCTTCACCAGGCTAAACAATCCCAGCTCCCTCAGCCTCTCCTCACAGGGCTTGTGCTCGAGGCCTCTCACCAGCCTCGTTGCCCTTCTCTGGACACGTTCAAGCACCTCAATGTCCCTCTTAATCCTCCTAAAGTTCTTTAGGCTTTTCATCTCTCATTTCTTAGTGAAAAAAAAAACCAAACAAAAAACAATACACATTTTGGTTGTATACAGAGGTCTCTTAGGCATGTCATTACGGCTTGTGTGTTAATAGTAGATTTTAACAAACTATTAAAACATGTAACTGGCTTAATAGAGCATCTATTGTCAAATAGGGCCTAGTAAACCAAATGCATTTTTAAAGTTACTTTCAAATTATTAGCACAGTCCTGTGAATTGAATAATAGTTAAGTACAAAAATCAAAGTACGAAAAAACACACAAGTAGAGAAAATGGAGTCTTTTCTCCAGCAAAGCTCCTCTGCCAGCAGAAGTGATTTTCAAGCAGAGCTCCTCAGTTAAACCTCTTAAAGGAAGTAATTTTAAAGGAAAACTGCTCTCTCTGATATTACAAATAACACTACATAGGCACATACTGGAGTGAATTTATAGCTGTGTATCACTCTTGGGATTCTGCTTCTGTTCATAAACAACTCAGATACACTCTCATGGTTTATGCTGTTAGCAGAGCCCCTAGAGGGACTTAAAACTTTGTATTCGTGCAGCAACTATCCATTATGCTATATATTTTAGATGATGAAATTAACACCCAGGAGATACATTCTCAAAACATTACATGGGGTTTTAGCTCTCTGACTCCCCTTGATTTGAATGGCATGTGTGGTTAAACCCTTTGCAAACCTTTGAAAATTTAGCTTAAGATACTTATCTTAACATGAATATTAAGGTCTAATTCTCTTCCCTGAGGCACCATTGCTTAATCCATGTTCTTGATGCTGTCATCTTAGTCCTCCTGAAGAAAGCTCTTTCCCTCCCCATTCATCAAATTATTCAATTAAAAGCAATAGGACTACACCTATAAAATGATGCTATTCAGTAGAAGAATGGTGACAGCATTAATAGACACATCCTCAGAGTCTTGCCAAAGATTATCAGCTTACATAGTCCATGTCAATTCTACAGAAGAGATGTTTTGAATAAGATACTTATCTTCAGTTTGCAAAGGGCTGTTGTTTGCCAACACATGGAAATTAAGGGACTGAAATCTGTACCCAACCATAGCATGATTGTTCCATTTTTCTGGGACAAGAAATATCTATAAAACATGTAGAGATATCAAGACCAGTGTCAGGAAAATAGTAAACAGCAAGATGATGGACATCTTTAATCTCATGACACTGTCTTCCAAAAAAAACACAACCAACCAAACCAAACCAAACAAAACAAAAAAAGGCAAGACAAACACCATAAACCCATAAAAAAAGACATTGTCCCTTTAGATAAATATAAACCCAGTTTCAATTCTACTGTTGGCAAAGAAAAAAAGCCAAAGAGCCTCACCTATCCCTAAAATATGCAGCTATAAAACTGGAAATGTTTATAGGAATTCTGGAAAAGAAAGAGAGCATCCTCTTCTGTCAGTGCTCACAAATAGTAAATGAACACTCCTTCCTTAGTAGAAATTTGATGAGCTGTTTCATTCTTTCTAAACATTTCTTTCCTTAATGATCTGCACTATATATATATACATACACACACACATACACATATACACACACACACATATATATATATATATGTATGTATGTATATATGTAGACACATATATATTTCCTTTTGACTCTCTTTCTGGTGAAGGGGAGTGTCTATATGTGTGTGTGAGAGAGAGGGAGAGAGATTGCCATTGACAGAAAAGATGTCATCTCCAAGCAGCATGAACTCTTCCTGGTATTTTAATATTTTTAGAGACCATCTGGCCCTCTCATACTCTCTTCTTCCCATATCTTTTTCCGCACCATGGCCACGCCCTTGGTGGCAATATTGGCATGAATTCCCTCTCCCTCAACCCTATTTTTCTCATCTGAAAAGAGATGCAAAAATAAGCAACACTGGAAAAAGTTGCTACAAAAACTAGAATCAGCTTTAGTGGGGAGCTACACCTCAGTTCAGCAATATGACAACTCAGCTCTTCCTGATATCTTCTAGAGAAGTTTTTTGGTTCAGTGGACTCCTCTCCCCTCTTGACCCCCTCATCACACAACTATGGCATGGTACAAAATGAAGAGGTAGGGTAGAATGTAAGCCATTCTATCAGAGAACAAGGGTGTTCTGACTGTACCCATTCAAAACCAGATTGAACCCACTTTGGAATAATCAATGCGTCCTCTTCCATTTGGAATAAAAAGTCCATTCACAACTCGTTTAGGTGCCCAACCTACAGGCAGAAGAGGTAGAGAATTCTACAGGCTACCAGCAATACCATTTCCATAATTAAAGAACCCCAGTCAGTCTTTACAAGTCATTAACTACAAATATTGTCTTCTTCCTAGTCACAGACAGTGCAGCATTATTTATCAAGCCAGGTAAATGACTTACTTTGGTCAAAATCGAAATAGCTTTTATTATTAAGTAGCTTTTATTATGAAATTCTCTTAAGTAATATGCTCACAGTGGCTGCTGACTTCAAATTTTAAGTATAATTATATAGAAATTTGTGTTGCACAGAAGCTAAGAAATTGGTGGTAATTGCATTTGAAAAGGTTTTCTTGGATTTTTTGGGATTTTGGCCTTCTTTTTTTTTTCTTGTGGGTGTTTTTTTTTTTCCCCTCACAACAGTAATGCTTCTCAGATGTTGCACTACTTACAGAGGCTTTTCACAATGATGGTGAATGGTCAGCAGCACTTGCTTGTATTCCTAATGTTCAAAATAATTTAATGACAACCACAATTCTCAAAAGCCTTCAAAACTTCCTACAAATCCAAATTCAATTACACTAGTAGAGACTAATCAGTGACTACATGAGTGTTCTCCTGGTATCTAGGACACTTTATAGCCACAAATGCAGCACTTTTAAGTATTTTTCTCCAGCAGGGATGCTAAACAAAAAAAAAAAAAAAAAAATCACAGCAGATAAACTTGCTCACTGCAAAGCTGTCCCTCCTCTACATTTACTTTACCAGCTACAGACACTGTATAAAAGGAAGACAAAGCATAGATTGAAACAGGTGTCCAGGAAAACACAAAAATGCCGTGACAACTTTGGATACCAAGGGGACATGCAGACTCTACAAAGGCCATGATTTGGATTTCGGTAGCAGGAAGTGTAAGTAAAGGAAATAAAGCCTAGTGATACGGCAGAAGAACAATACCAAAATATCTGTGTAGCAAGTATGTGAAGGAGAAAGGAACAGAAAACCAAAAAATTAGCTCCTGCAACATAACAGTTTTCGGAAAAAAAACAAGCACATAAGCCACAGGCATCCATTTGTATCTTCAGCTACAGTGGTCACTACTTGCAGCTTCCATCCCTCCCTGGTGGTTAGCAGCTCTCTAGATCTGATGTTGGATATGCCCATCCATCAAGGGCCTGGATGGCTTTTATATGAAGGGTAATAAACTTAGAACAGCCTAACAAGGAGTATTGCATTATCCAAACCAGTGAGGTAACTGAAGGCAGGAGACAAAAGAAAGCGGCAGACGTGGTCTGGCATTTGTCACTGTCTACAATCATTAGTGACACAGGATTATAGAAGAAGATTACTGGAAGACATTAAAGTTTTACTGAAACATCTGAGAATTATATTAAAGTCATATTTGCAGCAATACACTTAGAGAAAAATTAATGTTCTCTCTGTTGCTGCAGGGAAAGTATAGGAGAAGCTGCAGGCACTTCAGACAGAATCATCTATCACTTAGCATCGGGACCTGGTTTGGAGGCAAGTTCTGGCCTCCCTCAGTTCCCAATAAAAGCCAAGGGTCCTTTATCCATTTAAGGCTAAACTTGTCATGGGTCTGGCATCAGCTCTTCTTTACACAAGGAATGAGAAACAGTTCTGACTTTTCCAGAAAAAGGAAAATGAACACCCATATTTGTTCTCCCTTGAGGAAACAAAATTAAATGACTGAGCTATGAAAAGAATAGCTCTCCCTGTGCAAGGGTAAATAGTGTAATCATTATATATAACCTGGGTTTTTTTTTTTCTTTAAAAAAAAAATCCTTTTCACTCTAATAATTTTACAGGATTTTATTGAAAACTTTATCAGCCCAGATTTCTGGCAATTGCAGCTTATTTGATGCTGCAAATTTAAACCTGGAAAAAGTAGTAGCTTTGTAAGAAGAACAGAAAATGAAAGCCTGAGGTGTTTATTCAGCAGAAGATGCACCTTGTTTCCTCCAATTTTGTAGACCTGCAATACTCCATTAGCAATCTAAGTTTGAAGTCTAATACAGTGCTGATTTTCCAAACACGTTCATTACACCTGGAGTGAGTAGCAGCAGGCTTTGTGGTCCATAGATTTGCACTGTCTGGAGCTCTGCTACACAAATCAGAGTTCTAAACCCCTGTGCTTCTCAACAGAGCAGGTATCAAGCCCCTCCACATTTTGTACAGCTACAGGTATGCTGGACTCAGACCTCCTGGCCATGGAGGGCTCTCCTTAGTAAAAACATTCCACATCAAAAAATGTGGTATTTTCCAAACTCTTGTTAATTAATTTCACAAGTCCCAAAGATACCAACATTTTTATTTCTACAGTAAGACACTTCAGCATGATGTTGAAGAGAAACTCCTTTCTATTTTCATCTCTACCCCAGCAAGTCTTACTTTGTCCCACTCCATGAAACTGCTAAAGAAACGCAAAACGTGATACAATCACTGCAAGTTGATAGCAACGAAAGACATTTCAGCCTCATCCAGCTGCCCAGTCCACGAAAGCAAAAACCTCTAATTGCTGAGAACGGAGAAATGTTGGGAGAGGCATTCTCTTGGTTCCTGTATTCAATGGCCTTTGCCTGGTGCAGCTTCTGATATCTCTATGTATCTTGCCTTTCCCTGCAAGCTTTCAACATCAACCTGAACCTGCCACACTGAGAGCCCTGTCCCTGCTCCTGCCACAGCCACAGTCTCCCTCCCACCCTGGGAATCCTTGGTTTGTGCTCCTTTCAAGTGCTATCTTGATTACAGACCAGTGCCAACATTAAGCAGCACTTCAAACTATTTGAGCAGCTATGGCATGAAGCCAAAATATGAGTGAGAAAATACTTTACGTGGGTGTACATGTGAGGAGTGTAATTTGAGGGCAACATGAAAACATGTGGATCTGTTTTTAAAGGTAAGGACATAAAGCCAGTTGGCACAAAGAAGTAAGCAATTTGTAAAATCAGGATCTTACTCATCTCTTTGAAAGATAAGCATGGCTACACTACTGAATAATTTAGATGCAATTTTCTAGCTGGCCTCTAGTTGTCCTTGTTTAATGTCACATTGAACATAATTCCAGTCTTAAGGAATTAAAAAAGTGCTATTATAGAGAGATCTATGAGTTCTTCACACAGTGTGAGCAAGTTTTAGCTTCTACAAAAATAAATGGCTAGTTTAGGTTCAGTTGTAGTTGGGGGGAGTGTGTGTGTTGTATGTTCATTTGGTTTTGTGGGTTTATTGTTATTGTTATTACTGTAAAAATTGTGGAAGATGGAAGAATTATTCTCTATATTCAGAAGCAATTCCTGGGAACTGGATGTTGGGAACTGATATTTCTGGGAGACAGGAGAGCCCGTGTAGTGTTTGCAGCTTCTTCTTTTTCCACAGCTTGTGTATTTGCATGCAATAAAATAAGTTACAAAAACTCTGCATCATTGGTTTCTGGTAGGATGTCAAGCTGTGATGTTATCAGAGTGCTTATAGACATCCAGAAAGATGGTAATATTGTTAAAAGAAAAGCCAGCAATGTGAATTCATAATAGCTTTCTAAAGACAGTGGAAATTTCACCTTTTGAGATAACAGGACTTGCACAAAGTAAGAATATACTGGAGAGAAAAATTAAATCAGCTTCCTCCACTCCTCCTGGAGCATGTCTAGAGGAGGGC
>WBNM01015173.1:7245-20342 GCA_013399055.1 Ramphastos sulfuratus | reverse complement strand
AGTTTGGAAGGAAGGAATTTGAATGGAGTTTGAAAGGAAAGGCAGATTGAGGGAAGGAAAGAATTTTGAAAGAAGGAAGGAAGGAAGGAAGGAAGGAAGGAAGGAAGGAGGGAAGGAAGGAAGGCAGGCAGGCATGCATTTGGGGAGGAAATTCTGGTAGGAAAGAATTCAGGAAAGAAGGAATTTGGCAGGAAAGAATTGGAAAGGAAGGAATTTGAAAGGAATTCAAGAAGGAAATCAGGAAGGAAATTGGGAAGGAAGGAGGGAGAGCTCTGACGTTGACAAGACAGGATCTGCATGTTGGTGGTGGAGCTGAGGAGTCTGCTCCTGTTTGCCTGTCACACAGCTGAGTGAGGTCAAAAGAGATGTCTCTGGCTGGCAGCCTGGGAATGGGCCTGCTCTTCCCACCTCCTCCCAGTTCCCAGCTCTAGTATCACCAGGAAAGCAACAGGAGGAAATGTTTCTTACCTTCCAGTATAAGGCTCCCAAAAGAAAGCCACTGAGAAGAGACAGCAGCGAGGTCAATGCTATGCTGATCCCCTGCAGACTGGAGCTGCTGATGAAGCCGAGGGCCTCTGCTGTAAGTGCAGATGAAGGCAGAGTTAGGGCACAAAACCGTCCTTGGGGCAGCTCTGTTAGCAACACCTACACATGAGCAGCTCAGACAGCAAGAGCAGCTCCTGCCAAGTGCTGTGGGCATCAGCTGAGCTTCATTAACAAGCTGACTGGAACTGGAAACTCTGGACCACAGGGATGTTCCTTCCGCTGTTCAACCAGCTGTGGGGAACAAGTCTAACTCTGATTTGCTTTTAGTTTGGTAGAGAATTTTATTTTTTTTTTTTTTTTTTCAGAATTTTTTCTCTTTCTTTTTGCAGAGAATTTTGCATTTCTTATTGCAGAGAATTTTCTTTCTTTTTACAGAGAATTTTCTCTTTTTGCAGAGTATTTTCTATTACCTATTGCATAGAATTTTCTCTTTCTCTTTGCAGAGAATTTTCTCTTTCTTTGTGCAGAGAATTTTCTATTTCTTTTTACAGAGAATTTTTCTACTTCTTTTTGTAGAATTTTCTTTCTTTTTTTCAGAGAATTTCTACTTCTTATTGCAGAGAATTTTCTTTTTCTTTTTGTAGAGAATTTTCTTTTTTTTTGAGAGAATTTGCTCTCTGTAGAGAATGTTCTCCCTCTTTTTTTTTTTTTAGAGAATTTTCTCTTTCTTTTGTGTACAGAACTCCCTCCTGATGTCCAACCTAACTACCCTGCTCCAGTTCCAAACCATTGCCCCTCATCCTATCGCCACAAACTCCTTTTCCAAACAATCCCTTCCCAGCCTTCCTCTAGGTCCCCTTCAGATATTAAAACACAGCTCTAAGGTCTCCCTGGAGCCTTCTCTTCTGCAGGCTGAACAGTCCCAACTCTCTCAGCCTGTCCCCACTGCAGAGGTGCTCCAGCCCTCTGAGCATCTTTTTGGCCTGCTATGGACCCGTTCCATCAGTTCCATGTCCTTCTTGTGCTGGGGGTCCCATAGCTGGACACAGCACTCCAAGTGAGGTCTCACCACCAGAGCCCCATCCACTTAGTTTCAGTTCATGTCAAGATTTGCTGTCTGCAGCTTGAAAGGGAGGTATTTTGTCAGTTGACAGGACAAGAACCAACCTGGGAAAGTGCAGGTGGTCAGACATAGAAATGAAAATGGGCTGGCAGCACCCAGGCATGTATGTGACTGCCCCAAACATCTAAGCACATAGAGCAGGACATAATGGCTCAAGCAATGTGCAGTTAGTACATGAGAAAGCCTCCAGGCAAGTCTTTCTGTTTAGAAAGCAGCATTCTCAGTATTAGGTGTCCCAAAAATGAGTTGATGTGGCACTCTGGGGCACGGTCTAGTGGTCATGGAGGTGTTGGGAAGAAGGTTCGACTTGATGATCCAGCAGTTGTAAAGGCAGAGCGTGAGAAGGAAAAGGAGGAAGCAAGGTGAATCAGGAAGTCTGTGAATGCAATATAAGAGAGATGTGGAGGTGCTGGAGCAGGTCCAGAGGAGGGCAAGGAAGCTGGGAAAGGGCCTGGAGAATAAATCTGATGAGGAGGGACTGAGAGAGCTGAGGATGGTTAATGTGAGGAAGAGGAGGCTGAGACGAGACCTCATTGCTGTCTACAGCTACCTGAAGGGACATTGTGGAGAGGCTGCTGCTAGGCTCTTCTCATAGGTAACCGGAGACAGAGCAAGGGGGAATGGCCTCAAGCTGAGGCTGAGGAGGTTTAGATTGGACATTAGGAAAAAGTTTTTCAGGGAGAGAGTGGTCAGGGACTGGAATGAGCAGGGAGGTGGTGGAGTCACCAACCCTGGGTGTGTTTAAGGATGGTTTGGATGTGGTGCTTAGGGCTATGGCTTAAGGTGAATCTTGTAGAGTAGGGCTCTAGGTTGCACTTGGTGATCCTGAGGGAACTTGCCAACCTGGATGGTTCTGTGAGTCTGTGAATGCCTTGGGCAGTACCAGAGGAGGTGCCGGATTTGCAGCTGTGCTGCACTTCAGACTCCAGCCACCAAGATGCAAAAGTGGAACAGACAGAAGCCAGCACCTCTGAGAGCTCTCACTCTGCACATTATGCAGGAAATCCTTAGCAAGTTTAGCTTGCTAAGGTAATGGTGGTTAGACAGTGGAACAGGTTGCCCAGGGAGGTTATGGATGGCCCCTCCCTGGAGATGTTGAAGACTGGATGAAGCCTTGAGCAACCTGAGCTAGTGGGAGGTGTCCCTACCCTTGGCAGGAGGGTTGGAACTGGAGGATTTTGAAGATCTCTTTCAATCCAAACCATTCTATCAATCTGTGAAATCATAGAATCAGTCAGTGTTGGAAGGGACCACAGGGATCATCTAGTTCCTACCTCCCTGCCACAGGCAGGGACACCTCACACTAGACCAGGCTGTCCACAGCCTCATCCAGCCTGGCCTTAACCACCTCCAGGGATGAGGCTTCCACCACCTCCCTGGGCATCCCCTTCCAGGCTCTCACCACCCTCAGTCTGAATCTACCCATCTCTAGCTTGGTTCCATTCCCCCCAGTCCTATCACTACCTGACAGCCTTTAAAGTCCCTCCCCAGCTTTCTTGTAGCCCCCTTAAGATACTGCAAGGCCACAATAAGGTCAGTTGGGAGCCTTCTCCTCTGCAGACTCCACAGCCCCAACTCCCTCTGTCTCTCCTCCTAGCAGAGCAGCTCGAGCCCTCTGCTCATCCTTGTGGCCCTTCTCTGGACTCCTTCCAGCACATCCACAGCCTTCTTGTAACAGTGGCTCCAGAACTGGATACAGTACTGGAGATGGAGTCTCACCAGAAATGAGCTCATCCGATGTAGACTTAGTGTAGCCTTCATGGGCACTAGGATTGGGATGCCAAGCTGCGAACAGAAGCCACTTAGCTCTGCAATGAAGTTCTGGAGCTGCTCTCCACCTTGAGCCATGGCTGCAGGGTTAGCAACCATTCAAAGCCCTGCCTTGATTTTTTTTTTTTCTGTGTACATCCCAAAGGAAATTTTCAGTTCACTTCTGCTCAGCTCCAACACAATTACCACACAAGATCTTATCTACAAAAAAACAGCAGAGCAGCTCTCACCTATTCATTAGGGGTTTGCCTCCACTCTGAAGTTGGAACACAGCACAGCAACACCAACTTCATTCAGCCATGGGTGAACCTTTCCAAATGGTTCAATTACTGAATTAAATGCTGCTATTCTTTGCTTAATTATAAAAGCAGGACTTCTTCCTAAAAAACCAGCTCTACCTCTTTGGCTGTTTACATCTCCTTTGAGCTGCTCAGTACTGAACAATAAAGATAAATTATTGTGAGGGAATGATAGAAGAAAGTACCACTAAGCTTTCCATGAAAACACAGATGGTATCGTGGAACTAAACTGAGTGAGGAGTGTTAGGAACAACTCCTTCAGCTCAAGCTTTAATCATGTGTGATTTACTCTAGGTGATCCTGACCTAGCAGGAGGGGCTGGATTTGATGGTGCTTTCAGCATAAAAAGAACATGGAACTGCTGGAGTGGGTCCATGAAGATGATCAGAGGGCTGGAGAACCTCCCTTATAGAAGACAGGCTGAGAGAGTTGGGGCTGCTTGCTGGAGAAAAACAGGCTCCAGGTAGACCTTAGAGCAGTCTTCCAGTACCTGAAGGGGCTACAGGAGAGCTGGGAAAGGACTTTTTATAAGGACTTGTAGTGACAGGATGAGCAGGAATGGATTGAAGCTGAAAGAGGGGAGATTGAGACTGGAGATTAGGAAGAAATTCTTTCCAGTGAGGGTGGTGAGACACTGGCACAGGGCTTGGAGGGATAGGATGAGAGGGAATGGATTGAAGCTGGAAGAGAGGAGATTTAGACTGAAGAACCCCCCCTATGGGGACAGACTGAAGAAGCTGGGGCTGTTCAGCCTGGAGAAGAGAAGGCTCCTTAGAAGACCTTAGAGCAGCCTTCCAGTACCTGAAGGAGGCTACTGGGAGAAAGAACTGGGAAAGAGATTTTTACAAGGATGAGAGATGATGGCTTTGAGCTGGGAGAAGGCAGATTGAGACTGGAGACTAGGAAGAAATTTTTGCAGTGAGGGTGGTGAGACACTGGCACAGGTTGCCCAGGGAGGCTGTGACTGCTCCCTCCCTGGAGGTGTTCCAAGTCAGGTTGGATGAGGCCCCGAGTGACCTGGGCTAGAGGGAGGTGTCCCTGCCTATGGCAGGGAGGTTGGAACTGGGTGATGTTGAAGGTCCCTTCCAACTCAACCCATCCTATGAATTCTGATGTTATGAAACAAACTGGGAAGGGTGGTGGTGTTTTGAGAATTTTATGGGGGAGAAGGTGGAGTGAGAAGATGCTACAGACTGCCATTCTACATCACTAGAATGAAAACAGCACCGCTGCCATTCATTAAGTAAGTAATAAATCAGAACAACCTAATTGTTCCACTTGGCCCTTACTTGGGGTAAGATTTTTTTGGTGTAGGTTTACTCCACCTTCTCCTCTATTGAAGCAGTTGAATTTTATTGGTGTAGAACAACAAAGCAGCCTTGAAATACGAGTCAAGAAATGGAGCAACAGCATGAAAACATTAAAAAGAAAGTAATTTCTATTATATTATACTCAATTTCTAGAGTAATTATTTCACAGATGGTTTTATTAGATGATGCACTCCAGGTATTGCCCAAAGTTGAGTTTAGAATTAAAAGCAGGTCAAGTTGTCTGCCTGCACAGAATTTATTCATCAATTCCAGAATTCATTAGGAATCTGAAGGGGTTCTTAGGCAAACTGAATGCTCCTAAAGTGGTCCTAGAAGCCACTCATTTTGGATAGCTTGGTTTAAAACTGCTTAATTATTAAACAGTCATTATTAAATGAAATGAGGTAAAATAAAATTAAAGAGGGTAAAATAAAATTAAAGAGGGTAAAGAAAAAAAAGCCCCAAAACCCCAAAACAGTAGTAGTGGTTTGTGTCTGGAGATGTTTTTTATTTTGTTTCGGGTTTGAAATGTGAATGCAGTGCTGCTATTTTGAGGAGAGTAGTAAAGAGCCTCTTGTGCTGGAAGGCTTATCCCTCGTGGTTCCTTCCAAGGAGGAGAGGGATGAAGTTAGGAAAGAAAACTTAGCAATCAAGCCAAGAGAAAATGAAAATCAGCACTGAAAGCCACCTTCAGGGAGGGAGAGAGATGCCAATAAATACACCACAGGTCCCTCTCAGCAAACAAAAAAACCCAAACCCAACCCCAACCAACCCACAACCCTCAAAACAAATAACTGAAGTGTAACCAAGCCAGCACCCAATGTCCAAATTAATGTAATTTAATCTGCTTAACAAGCCCAGCCTGTCCCCAGCCCCAGACAAGGCAGCCCTGGTGGCATTTCTACAGAAGGCTGTTAACTGCTATCCCATTTTCCAATCAATTGCTTAAAAGAATGCTCAATTAAAACACACCTGTACAGCATATGGCCAGCCAAGCCCCTGCATTATTTTAATCAGCTTCCCCCCTCTTCCCCCCACCTTCATTATCAGTTCCAGTTAAAAAACAAGATTAATAAACCTGCTTCTGTACTCCCCTCCACACCACACTGCTCAGCAGCCCTCCTCTTACTGTCCTGGGTCAAACTCCTTTCATCTCAGCTGCTCCTCTAATCTCTCTCTCTTCCTTTTGACTACTAGAACCATTCCCACTGCTTCAGGCTGCAAGCTGAAAATTCTTCCTCTGGCAGTGACAGCACCAAAAAAAATTATCACAAGTTTGGACCTGAGAATGCTCCTCAGGCCCCTCCCGGTGCCTCGTAATTGGCCCTGGGCTCATCAGTTTCTTTGCAGCCAGCTCTGTGACCTCTTGGCAAGGAACTTCTGGCAGTGAGATTTCTCTTTTGCAGGGGCAGGCTGGCAGCCAGGAGCCAGAGGTGGTTTGTTTTATTTTCCTTCCAATCTTCTACTCAGAGGGTTCTGAGGAATGATGACTTAAGACCTTCTCTTAATTAGAAAGCAATCAGGAAAGGCTTCAAATCTGACAGCAGCTGTAAGCCAACTAAGAGGTGGCAAGCATGGGGATAAAAACCTCCAGAGAATAACCAGATCATATATTCCCCAGAGAAGCAACTCAGTGGTATCTGTCGGGCTGGCAGAAGCTGCTGTTGCGCCCACCAGGCTACGTCAGGCTGTCTTCTTGCCTATGTCTTCTGAAGCACAAAGCCTGCCTGCTAGCCACACTATCACCACACTCCAACCCAAGAAGGACATAGACCTGCTGGAGAGAGTCCAGAGGTGACACAAAGGTGACCAGAGGGCTGGAGCATCTCTGCTATGGGGATAGGCTGCCAGAGTTGCGATCGTTCAGCCTGGAGAAGCCTCTGAGGAGACCTCAGAGCTGCATTTCAGTATCTGAAGGGGACCTACAGGAAGGTTGGGGAGGGACTGTTCAGAAGGGCTTGGAGTGATAGGATGAGGAGCAATGGTTTGGAACTGGAGCAGGGGAGATTTAGGCTGGACATCAGGAGGAAGTTCTGCACAATGAGGTTGGTGAAAGACTGCAATTGGTTGCCCAGGGAGGTGGTTGAGGTCCCATCCCTGAAGATATTCAAGGTGAGGCTCAACAGGACCCTGGGCAGCCTGATCTAGTTGGGGATGTCCCTGCTGACTGCAGTAGGGTTTGGACAAGATGCCCTTAGAGGGTTCCTTCCAACCTGATGCGTTCTGTGCCTGTGTGATTTAGATAAGGTGGATGGTTGTGAAGTGAAAGGGAGCAACTCTGAGAGACACAGTCATCCTGATGGACACACAGCCATCCTCATGGACACACAGCCATCCTGATGGACACACTGCCATCCTCATGGACACGCAGCCATCCTGATGGACACACAGCCGTCCTGATGGACACACAGCCATCCTCATGGACACACAGCCGTCCTGATGGACACACAGCCGTCCTGATGGACACACAGCCATCCTGATGGACACACAGCCATCCTCATGGACACACAGCCGTCCTGATGGACACACAGCCGTCCTGATGGACACACAGCCATCCTGATGGACACACAGCCGTCCTGATGGACACACAGCCGTCCTGATGGACACACAGCCGTCCTGATGGACACACAGCCGTCCTCATGGACACACAGCCGTCCTCATGGACACACTGCCATCCTCATGGACACACAGCCATCCTGATGGACACACTGCCGTCCTCATGGACACACAGCCGTCCTGATGGACACACTGCCATCCTGATGGACACACTGTCATCCTGGTGGACACACAGCCATCCTGATGGACACACAGCCATCCTGATGGACACACAGCCGTCCTGATGGACACACAGCCATCCTGATGGACACACAGCCGTCCTGATGGACACACAGCCATCCTGATGGACACACTGTCATCGTGATGGACACACTGTCATCTTGATTGACACATTCTCATCCTGATGGACACACTGTCATCCTCATGGACACACAGCCGTCCTGATGGACACACAGCCATCCTGATGCTTCCAGGAAACAGGAACAAGGGCTACAAGAACGTGGTTAAGCTTTAATCACCATTTCAGGAACCTCCTTTTGTTCACATGGGAAGCTCCAGAGGGTGTTCACCTTGTACACAACATCGCTAAAAGCCCCTGAAGCTTTGCTGCTTCTCTTCACCTTACATTCTTATCCTTATGACCTTGTGAGAGGCAATGCTGAGGCTCTCACAGTAACAGTTCCAAGGCTTTCTGATCTGTCAGTGACCTGCCATGTAATGCTCTGACCAAGACAGATGAGAAAGACAGAGGTAGCCATGACAGAGGGAAGATTCTAGCCTGCCAAAAGTGTAATGTTGTTGTCTTTGACCTCCACTTAAAGCATGCTGACTGTGGAGCTGGCCCTGATGTGACTCTAGCAAGCAAATATGGGGACTGTCTTCAGGTTTGCTGTCAAGCTTGAGACTGGGAGGCCTTTCCAAGGCAAGCTCTTTGTCCCTTCGGCTGCTGGTTTGGGATAGCTAGAGTGAGGGTGCTGGAGCCCTGGAGCAGGCCCAGAGACCTTGTGGAGTCTTCTTCTCTGGAGACTTTCCAAACCCACCTGATGCATTCCTGTGTGAACTACCCTGGGGGATCCTGCCTTGGCAGGGAGGTTGGACTGAATGATCTCTGGAGGTCTCTTCCAACCTCTAAAGTTCTGTGATTCTGTGATTGGTGAGACACTAGTACGGGTTGCCCAGGGAAGCTGTGGATGTCCCTTCGCTGGAGGTGTCCAAAGCCAGGTAGCAGGAGGTGTCTCTATCCATGGCAGATCTTTGAGGTCCCTTCCTACCTAAACCATTCTCTGAATCATTAACCCCATTTGCTAGGTGAATCATTGACAGTGCTTAGGTAGGGAGCTGTGTGAGACCCTTTCAGCCCAAGCCATTCTATGCTATGCTATTTTGTTCCTTTGGAGTCACTTCCTCCCCTGAGAGCTCAAATAAGGTGGCTGGGCCAGCCAATTCTGCTGAGGCCACACGGCTGGGGAGCCCTCTTGCCAGCCACAACGCAGAGCTCTGCAAGCTGGAGAGAGCTGTCACATCCTTGTAAGTCGATAGGATCTCTCCACTCTGATTAGCTGAGCTGATTGCCTTTGGTGAAGGACAGCTGAGAAACACATGGCACACCATCAGGCACAAGTTAACTTCCCATTAATTTGCACAATTAATGACATTCCTTCCCCCGGAGCTCTCAGAACCAGCCAGCTACCAGGCACAAACTGGAGACACATCCCTTAATGCAATCACTTGGTACTTACTGTTAGTGCCAGTGTCAGTGCCAATGCTGTCATTCCTGAGGGAGCTGGCAGCAACAGGAGGAAACAAGAATGGGTTTGTGACAGCGATGCTGGAATCTGCACGGAGAAGGAGGGCGTCAGCATTATGCTACTTCAGATCCACTTCTCTCCACATAAGGCTACTCTTCCCTCTACTATGGGGTTACTCTGAGGGAGCCAGAGGGTTGTTTCATGAATCTGGCTACAGGGTTATTTATAAAGTGGATTAAGCAAAAAAAAAAATATAACAAAACAACTCAACCCCAACAACCCCCAGGCAGGCTCATTAAGAGGCAGATGTGTCAACACACTGAGCTGCCTCTGAATAGCTGTTCTGGACCAGCAATTGCTTTCAAGTTCTTGGGTGATGGCACTGAGCTGCTCCTAGTTACTACTGGTGTAACTGTGCAGCTGTGCCCTTAGGAGCAGTTAATAGCTGTGGCTAAAGGGAGTGAGACAAAAGAGAGTACAACAGCTCCATGTACAAGAAGGAAGAGAATGAACTGCGGGAGCCTGGCTGGGGATTGTCAATGTTTTTTAAACTAAGTAAACAAGAAGGGTGGCTCTCTGCAACTCCCTGAAAGGAGGCTGCAGTGAGGTCAGGGTTGGGCTCTGCTCCCTAGGATCAGGTGGTTGAAGGAGAGGAAATGGCCTGAAATTGTGCCAGGGGAGGGTTAGGCTGGAGATGAGGAAAAATTTGTTTGCTGCAAGAGTGGTCAGGGATTGGAAGAGGCTGCCCAGGGAGGTGGTGGAGTCCCCATCCCTGGAGGGGTTCAAGAAACATGTGGACATGGCTCTTGGGGACGTGGTTTGATGGCCATGGTGGTGTTGGGTTGATGGTTGGATTTGATGATCTTAGAGGGCTTTTCCAACCCAAACAATTTTCTGGTTCTATGACTCTGGGATTCTCTGATTCTCTGAGTAAGGAGGTGACTTGAGGCTGCTGCAGTTTACAACCTTAACTAACTTCCTGTCTTTTCAGTAGCACAATCTTCAGCTGCTTTACTGCCTTGTATAAATTAAATAGGGCATTAATAGAAGATAAGGAGAACAATGTAAAAAGACAATCCAGGATGTACTTGGGAGGAAAGGGAAACAGAGCAGAGGGATGTGGGGTTATGTGGATTACATTAAAGAATGATGGCAGTGGCTTCACTGCCAGAGAGGACTCAACTCAGGACAGAAACACAAGCTCTGGTGTTGGTAGTGATTTGAACTGGCAGTAAAAAGGAGACCTGGAGGCCCAATGTCAAATCTTTGGCTTCTCTGATTACAGGGAAATCACTGACTGATACCTCTTCAGGTTCTCAGAGTCATCTTACCATTCTCTGGTGTTTCCACTGTGGAAGGCAGAATGCAGTCATTCTGATCCAAAGTGTCTGCAAACTCCTTGTAGACCTCAATGGTACTGTTAAAGTGCCTAAAAAACTCCTCAGGAATGAAGTGACCTTCTTCATAAAGGTGACCATTTTCTTTTACAAAATCCTAGGGTAAAAGAGAGAATTCAGCTGGAAAGGAGGTCGAGAGAGATGCTCACTTCCACACCTCAACAGATGATAAAAATATCCGAAGCTGACACGGAAGAGTTTAAATTTTTAACCTGCAGCAGACCAAGTTTGCAGCCTAACAATCTTCATAAAACATACAAGCCCTCTGATCTGAGGGTTTGAAGATTAGCTTTGCAAACAGAAATGAATTATTAATCCAGTGGTAGAAAATTGCCAGGGAATGAAAAGGAGACTCCCAGTTCATGCTGAAAAGAAGAGACCTTTTTCTTTCCCGACTTCCCTCATCAAAAAGCCAATTCCTTCCCCTTAATTTGCAACCTTTTTGTCTGAACACAGGAACACAACCCATAGCTATTGTCAGAAGTGCACAGCCACCAGAATACAATAGGTGGAATCCACTCCTGCACACCGCAGGCAGGCTGAGAGCCCTGACAATGTACCTAAAAATAAGAGAATGACTACAAAGAAGGAAGCTCAACCGCTCTGAGCTCTAACAGACAACTGTGCTGTGCCAGACTAAACAAGACTGAAGTCCATGTTAAAGACCATTGATGGTTATCTTCTCTTTTTTCTTTTCTTTTTTTTTTTTGTTTTTCCCCTTTCTACCTGACTCTGGCTTTCATAATGAGTATTTCATATGCCAGAAGGTCAAATTTGGCCTGAGGTGTCTCTTTTCTCCCAAGAAGAACATGAGTTAGATAAATACCAAGCAAAACTTGCTAGTTCTGTCTCCAAAATGATTTCATGTTTGATTCTGGAAGTGCTAGGCCAGATGATAATTCTCCTCTGAGGAGACGAACAGCTTCTTGTTTCTCTGAATTCCAGGAGTTACATTTCTTCATCCTCCAAATTAAACTCCCTCTTTCCCAACCACATCTCTGCTGAGGGATTTGAATCATCAGGACCAGAATAAAAATAGAGATACTTTGAAGATGGGCCAGGATTCAGGGTGAAGTGGAAAGGTAGGGAATATCCAAATCCTCTCAGCAATACAGTGGTGGAGTCACCACCTCTGGAGGTATTCCAGAGAGGTGTGGCCATGTCACTTTGGGACATAGTTTAGTGGCTATGGTGGTATTGAGTTGATGGTTGGACTCAATGATCTGAGAGGGCTTTTCCAGCCCCGACAGTTCTATGATTTTCTGATTCTATGGAAGTGCTTGGGTTTGTAAGGAACTTGCATTAACCATTTCAAATATCATATTGGTTACATAGAGTCATAAAATCACAGAATTAACCAGTTTGGAAAAGACCTCTGAGATCATGGAGTCCAACCTAACACCCAACACCTTCTGATCAACTAAACCATGGCACCAAGTGCCTCATCCAGCCTCCAATGTTTTGGTTTAGGCCAGAAGGGACCTTAAAGATCTTTGCTGAAGAGAGTGGAGATGCTGGTTCTTTTGTCTTTTGGCTAAATGGATTTCAAACCAGGATCAGAAAATAGGGATTGGATCTGTCATCCGTTCATGGAATGGGTTGCGCTGGAAGGGAACTTAAAGATCATTCAGTTCCAACACCCCTGCCATGGGCAGGGACACCTCCCACTAGCCCAGGTTGCTCAAGGCCTCATCAATATAAAAGAAAATAGATTTTCAGTCTCATGTAATCAGCCTAGTATTGGGAAGCCTTTTGGACAAAGTACTTCAAGAAACCGTGGCTTGTGGCAGCATCTCCCTCTTCATCTCCTTCTTCCTATCCCTGCTTGTCACCTTCCCCAGATGATGGCTTGAAGTTGTGCAGGGAGGGTTTAGGTTGGAGATGAGGAAGAATTTCTTTGCTGCAAAAATGGTCAGGGATTGGAAGAGGCTGCCCAGGGAGGTGGTGGAGTCCCCATCCCTGGAGGTGTTCAAGAGACCTGTGGCCCTGGCACTGGGGGACATGGTTTAGTGGCCATGGTGGTGTTGGGCTGATGGTTGGAGTTGATGATCTTAGAGGTCTTTTCCAATCTAAAGAATCCTGCATTTCTATGAATGCTAGCCAGTATTTGGCTAGGTTAGAAGGTTATGCTACTCTAAATGAGATTGTTTTAATAGATTTGATTCTTTCTGGATGTTACAAAGGTGCAATTAAAGCAGCTAAGGGATTAACTTAACAACAATACACACATGGAAGACGAAACATTTGCCCTTAAGGACATGAGGGATTTTGTCAATTGTCTTCAGTGGAACAAAACCTTTGGCTACAGAATTTATTTTTAATTACTGATAGACTGGTTAGAGCTGAGGAAGGGATTAGAAAGTTAATTTATCTATATTTATCCCCCATGGGTCTCTTCTCGGCCACGC
>WBNM01015171.1:120754-139646 GCA_013399055.1 Ramphastos sulfuratus | reverse complement strand
GGGGGGGGGAAGGGAGGCGGGGGGGCGGGGAGGGAGGTTACACACCAGGGCAGCGCCGGGATCCCTTCTCCACCCCGCAGGGAGGGGGAAGGGAACCTCCTCCCTCTTCCTCCTCCCCTTTTTTTACCCTTCCTCCTCCTTCTTTCCCCAAAGTTAAACTTCCTGCTCCCGGCCCGGCTGGGAAGGGGACGCGGAGCCCGGCCGGACTCAGCCCTCGACACACACAACAGCTGGAGCTGTCAAAACTTCCTCCGCTCGGCCTCGGCCCCGGCCCCTGCCGCCTCCGCCACCGCCGCCGCCTGCTCCTCCTCCGCCCCCGGGGGCTCTGCGCGGGGGGAGGGCGCAGGGCCAGTGTACAATGAAGCGGCGGCCGCCGCAGCCGGGCAGCGCAGGAGTCAGAGCCGCCGCCAGCTCCCGGGGCCTCTAAGAGAGGGGGGGCGCCCAGCGGCGGGATCAGCCGCCTCTTGCTCGCTCTCTTCACCTCGTCCGCCACCTCCCCCAGCCCCGACAGACCCCGCTGAGCCGGGGAGGGGGTGTTACTGTGTGTGAGACCCTTCCTTCCTCTGCGCTCTTTCTCTTCGCCCCCCGTTCCCCTCTTCCTGTTCTCCCCATGCTGCTCCCCCTGCTACCTGTGCTGGTCGGCGGCGGCTGAGGCCAGCAATGCGAGGCGGAGGTGGAGGAGGCGGAGGTGAGGAGGAGAGGAGCCGCGGGAGCAGGAGGAGCATCGGGATCCCCATCACCATCTTCATCATCATCATCATCCATGTGTCTCTCTCGTCCTGCTGACTAGGATGTCAACGGAGGACAAGAGTCTGGTGGTGGCGGTGGTGGAGCCGCCTCAGCAGCAGCAGCCCCCCGAGCCTGGAGCTCCCCCCCCAGCAGCAGCAGCCACAGACAAAAGACCTAGGGGCCGGCCTCGCAAAGATGGCGCTTCCCCTTTCCAGAGAGCCAGAAAGAAGTAAGTTCAGCGTTTGTGTGTGCGAGGCAGAGAGGGGCAGGGGGCAGGCGGCCAGGCGCAGGCTGAGCTGTCAGCGGAGACTCGCTGCTCGTCGCCCCCTCCTTCTTGCCTAATGCCATTTTGAGAAGGGCCCTTCTTTCTTCTTTCCCCTTTGCACTTTCCCCTCCTCCTCCTTCTCCTCCTTTTTCACCTTTGTCTTCCTCCGCCTGCTCTCCCTTTTCCACTTTTCTTTTGCTGTCCCTATTAATTTATTCTCTTCCTTCAGAGTTTCTCTTTAGCTCTTCCCCCTTCACCCTCTTCCTCCTTTTTTTCCTTGCCGTTGCACCTTCCCCTTTCTCCTTTCTTGGTCTCTTCTCCAGGACGCTCGGTTGCCTTTAGCGTCGTCTGGCAGTTACTCCCTGTGCTTGATGGTAGCTCCTCGTCGCTTTCCCTTTTTAATCCCCCCTCCTCTTTTTGGGAAAGAAAAGACAGTTCTCTGCGGGTGGCAAGGAGAACTCCCCCACCCCCACCCAGCGCAGGCGGGTGCGGAGGCGCACACGCGAAGTTGAGGCAGCAGTTTCTCCGCCGACTGCCCGACCGTGCCTGGGAGGTGGGGAGCGGGGCCGGCGGCTCTGGGGCAGCTGTCAGGCGGCAGCCTCTCACGGAGGGACGCGCCGGCGGGACGGTGCCGAAGCACAACAAACACAAGGCGGGGGGGCGGGGGTGGTGGTGGCAGGGGATGCCTCTTCTCGCTTCTGGCAGATTTCCCTTCACCGCGGCCTCTCCCCGCCGGGGGCGCGGACGTTCGCTGGCCCCGAGGTCCGCGGCGTGCTGCTGTCGTATCCCGTCCCTCTCCGCCCCGTCCCTGTGGGAGTCGCTCCTGACGGGCCTCTCCCTCTCGCTTTCCCTCTGCGGCCGCGCGCGCACAAGTTCCCGCAGCGCGGGTGCTAGGAGCCCATCGTGCCAGCGGGCGCTTGCCCCCTGAGAGAGGCGGGCGAACCGGCGGGCATGGCTGCTCAGCGCGGATAGGCGGCAAGGTGCCAGGCTGGGCGCGGAGAGGCCTCCTGGCCGCCTCGGTGTTAGTGCCGCTGCCCTGCCGTGTGCTGGCCGCGCGCCTTGGGGGTTATTTTTGAGTAGGATGGATCCTGCCATGGCATACCTGACGGCAGCGGTAATAGTGCAAAGCTGGGCGAGCGCATTGGGAGAAGAGCAATGGTTGTTGGCAAGACACCCACTGCGCTGTGCAGTCTGTCGGTGCCTAGGGGTCTCGGAGTTTGTTTCCCTTTGTTGTGAGGGACGCTTTCGGTTTGACGCCCCTCGAACTGTTCAGCCAGGTGAGCGCTGGCGCTTTGCTCAACGCACACCGCAGACCTCACCGTCAGCTTCTGAATCAGTCATTGAGGTTGGAAAGACCTTTAAGATCATCGAGGCCAACCATAATGTCACAGGCGAAGTCCAAAACACCAGCCAGACCTTCTGCTGGGCTGCATCTAAGCATAGGCAAAGACGCTCCTTTCCTCTGTTCGTTTTTACAGATATTTGTCACATAAATATCACAGGAGAGAGCTGTCATTAGTTCATAGCATAGGGAATATTTTTTGTTGTCATTGATGAAAGTTTCCCTTCAAAAAGATTAATGTTCACTCTAGGTTTTGATGGAGATGTATTGTTTGCAGCAACCTCTCGTAATTATTTTATATATTAGCTTGATACAAATTTTCACGTAATGATAGCTGAAAGTAGTTGGCAAACACACATAAAATTCTTCAGCTCATCTTCTTTAACCTTACTTTTACATACTTTGGGTTTATTTCTACATATAGAATCCAAACCTTGTGAAGGAAACCTTTGAATGGTTTATTTTAATAGAAGTTTTAGGAAGAAAAATGCGAATACAACTGAAATGTCTGCACAAAACCCATAATAGTGTTATTTGTGAAAATTTCTGTGCCTTGTAGACCAGTTTGAAGTTGTGTACACTCTTGATGAAAAACGGGTGCTAAAGAGGCATTTCTCTGTTCAGGTTTTTGGTGTCATAGGGATATTGTTGACTAGTTTTAGGAAGAAATTAAGTTTTCTGTAAAAATACATACATATGCTGACATGACAAGTGTTTATGTAAGAGCTGACAATGAAATTAGCTGAGACAAACATTAAAGTCAATTAATAGTCTTTTTCTTCACACTGTGATTGTTCCTGTCTGATGTGATGCTAAGTGTCTTTCTGCATCTTTATGGAAAACTTTTAATGTGGATAAAGGTGCTATGGCATAACTAATAAATACTTTTGAAACTGGGATTTTATTGAAAATAGTTGTATCCTAACTTCCACAGAGCAGTACAGACTGATCTTTTTTAGTTGCATTCATCTGGGCAAGGAAATATATTTTTTTTTTCTAAGTTTTGCTATTGACAAAATTAGCAAATGCAGAAATAAAATAAGTAAAAATATTTTTTGTTTCTTTATGACTGCTTGGTCTATCTTTCCTTTCAGTTCTGTGCTTTCCAGTTGGATTAATGTGCCTCATGTAAACCAGATAAAAGAGCATATGTCAGACCATTTTCTGTACTGTAATCACATGTCTAAATCACTATTAGCCAGTCAAATTGTTCAACTGCTTTATCCCATTATAGAAAATGTTCCACTGAATGTTCAGTCTAAGTGCAGTCTAAGTAACGATAAAATGAAGAGTCCTGCATTAAACCAGCAAAGCCAAATAGAATAATTTCTCAGCTGTGGATGCCTCCATTAAGGAGCAATGCCATATTGGTGAATGCTGTAGGTTGGCATTTTACCTTCTTGAAAACCATGTTTTTAAGCAAATTTGAGGAGTTTAAGCAGACAGATGGAAAACTACCTTGAGTCTGCTTCTGTGAGGTGCGAAGGATCTCAGCTCTTCCCAGAAGTAGGCTTATGCTGAGGGTCCAGAAGGTTTTTCAGTAGGTCTCTGTCATCTTGAATTTTACCTGATCATCAGTTGAAAGTTCCAGTGGTACTGTGGGCCCAGATACATGTAGGGAATGGCTGAACTTCCCTATAGGTGATGAACCAGCAATCAGTGGCATCAGTAACCTGGAGAGTTGCCCATGGTAAAGCATGATGCTAGAACAGCTTTTTGTTATTGTTTGAAGGATATAGCTTCAGAAATAGCATTGTCAGGAGGCTTCATCTAAGGTGAACAGTTCATTTTTATTATTTATATTGTAATTGTGCCTAGAGGCCAGGGCACCATTATACTACACACAGTACAAATGCATAAGCAAAGATTGCTTCTGCACAAACAGTTTCTTAATTTAAATGTAAAGATAAGACAGCATGTAAGTGTAAGAAATGTATTGGGAAAGCACAAGGGAGCTGTGAGAATGCTGTGACCAAAAGAACAAGTTCAAGTACTCTGGCTATCTCAGCATCGGTGAATGATTCACAAGCATCAGACTTGGAGGATATATTTAAAGGAGGGTAACATTGTCACCCTGAGGATTTTCACAGACAGCTTGTTTCCTGCCTGAAGTGCTAGACAAACATTTGTGTTTTCTTCCTTGCATTTTGACAACTGGGTATCTGTATAGAGCAGTGGGTCACATTTAAGAGGTAGAGATAGAATAGGCCATGCAGGGCCTTGAAATTGAGAGCGAGGAGGTTGCTCATAATATGGTTCATCAGGAAGGTGGAAGAACACAGAACTATAATCAAAGCAGTGAAGAAGGAAAATGCTTTTGTAGTATTGGCTTCCAAATGAATTTAAAAGGTGGTGAGATTGCATTTACAAAACTTAACAAAAAAAAAAAAAAATCAATTGTGGATGATACAGCGTGATGTATGGGAAAGAAACTTCCAGATATGTGATTTGAAAATAAGTCTTGTTGGTATTGTATAGGAAAAGTAGAAATAATTAGGGGCCATGTCATTATATGGCCTGAAATCTTGGAAAATTAAGTCCTGTACTTGAATGGTACCTGAACTCCATCAGATAATGAACCTGAAGAACAGGAAAGTTATCAAAAGAAAGGTTCAGAGGAAGAGCCTTGGTTCTGTTTTAACTACATTGTCATTGTATGAACAGCTGGGTACTCATGAAAATGTATCAGAATAGTATTGTACAGGTGCAGCAAACATTTTTGTAATCTGTTTTAAGTACTAGAGCTTTCTTAATCTATATGGGTTATAAGCAGCACAGATGTATCTTAGCAAAAAATTCAGTAGCAGAAGTCCCATTGATTGTGATCATGGGAACAGTTACTTTGTAAGACAGTGTCTAACATTATTTTACAGTTTATTGTCAGCATCCATCAGCTTTTGATATATGTTACAAATAATTTTTACAAATGTGTCTAATTTAAACCAGCATAGGATAATGATTTTTAAAGGGCATGGCGTTTGTGGAAAACTTTGTGTGTTCAATTACCTATGTTTTAGTTTTCACCCTAGTTTTTCATTACTGTGGCCAGTGTAAGCTGCAGTGGATTCTCCAAGACAGATAGGTTTGAGGACATGTAAGCATAGCATTTTTTTTTCCCAGAAAATGGTTGTTTAAGAATTTTTTATCATTAGTTCGGCTACATTTGCATTAAATAGGCTGATATTTAAAGATACCTACACTCGTTTAAAAAAAACTGAATATGGAAGATGGCTTCTCTTTATAGCTCATCTGTGTTTCTTTAGGTTGTCACACACCTTCTATGTGATACTTGTATCTTTACTTATTAGCCCCTTTCTTACTTCAAATGTAACAGTTGCAAATGTAATGCCTATATTGTGTTACACAATAAAAATGTTTCTAAATACCTGTTCCCAGTTAGGGAAAGTCAAGATGAGTCTTTGGATAGGCATTGTACAACTATTGTACAGTAAGGGTTAAGGTTTTAAAGCAAACAGTGCCCTATACTTCTGCCTGTACAAGCCACGTATCAAAATGTTTGGACAGAAGCCAGAAGGTAGGTACTTGATCACAGTGAAGAGATGAGGCATGGGAGCAGGCTTTCACAGTCAAGACATGACAAGGACTCTGAACACCTTTCTAGTCCATCATAGAATAGGACCAAGCTGTGTGCAGCATGGTCCTGTGGGACCTTTGGGTCATCTTCATTGCCAGCCCGTGCTTCATGTCTTCCTCCATTATATTCATATTACCAAGCAATTTTCCAGCTGTCTTACATAGTTCTTGTGTAGGAGCTGGGCTTAGACTGCTCACAATGCTGTTTTGCTCAGGAGGTAAATAACCTCTGGTTAGTTACCTCTGTATTAATCTTTTGATTTTCAGTTTGTGATGCAACCGATGTGAGGGATGACTATGAAAGTTGTTACACATAGCGGATGTTACAGAATTGTTTTATCACGTCATCAGAGTTGCTGATATGCCAGTTAACGTGGTGTCTTCACTTGCATTTTGAAGTGAGATTAGCTTTAATGCTGGAACCAGATATTATTCTGTAACCTCAGTCTAGTTTTCACAATTTGAAATTCTGCATTTGTAAATGATTTTTTTTTTTTTAAATATGGCAGTTGTTAGTTTGTCGGCGTACGTATCTGATCATCCATCGAACTTCTGTAGTGCTTGTTGTGAGAGAACCTTCAAGAGCTATCAGGCAGTATAGTGACAGACCAAGTATGATGACATTGTGAAATCTTAGTGCATTATGTATATTGGCCATAAAACATGGCTTTGCAGGAGTAGGAATAAGGACCCATTCTCTTGGTTTCTACACTCTAAGGCATCTATACACCAGATATCTTTTCATCCTGGAGACTTTTCCCAGCTTGAAACAATAAAATGCTTCAACTTTCTTGGCTTTGCTTGTTGATATTGTTTTGGTATTTTTTCCTCTTATTAGCATGTTCAACTCCTACTAACTTCTTGTCATTGTTCTTTCATAAGGTAAGTAATTGGAAATGGACATTTCTATTCTTTGTCGTCATTTGAGTTTAGAGATGGTTTTCAAAGGCAATTAGCTTGCTGAGAATAGGTAAGCTCTGCCTTTCTCAGGCTGGAGTTGGTTTTACTTTTGTTTTTTTTCTCCCTTGGCCCAGCTGTCCCAGGTGGCAGGGTCATGCAGAACTAGGGAAAACAGAATTTCCTTATCCACCACTATGATTGCTCCTTTATACTAACCATACACTGATGCTGTGGATTTCACTTTTTAAGAAATGCTATTCTAGGTGCACTAAAATGTTACTCAATGGTAAACAGTTAAGTGACTAACCAAAAAAAATATTGAAAGCTTTTTCTCTTTTCTGTCTTCAATATATTGAATTGCCAGTTCTTGCAAGATATATTATTCATACAGTTTGGATAAGCAAGATTTTACTGTAGCAAGTGCTGTTTGCTAGTAACTTGAATTGATTCCCCCCTCCCCCCTCCTTTTTTTTTTTTTAACTTTGTTGTTGTTTTTCTGTTTTTACTAGAAGGATGGAACTAGACATTCCCATTCCTGTCATTCCTACATTAGTCAAAATAAGTTTGGGTACTTGCTTCATGAACTACATTGAGTAAGTTCTTCTAATAGCGCTACAGGTGCTTGTGAAAGGAAATAAGATGAAGTAGGAAAAAAGCTCTTAAAATCTAGGATATTTATTACTTAGAGAAAACATATGCAGTGAGTGTTTGGGGTGCATCAGGTGGTTATTTTCTCTAAACACCATAAATCTTGAGCTGGTTCTGGCAGCCAAAAGAAGCAGCAGTAGTGCTCTCCCTCTGCTACCAGCTGTTTGTTCTGTCCCTTGTGCTGACCCAGACATTTGTATAGCCATGTGGAACTGCATTGGGAAACTGATCTGGGTTAAAACTAACCTGGCAAGGAAACGTGTTTGTGATAGCATGAGAGAGGAGAGACAGAGTTAGAGCTTTTGGTAGCACTGTCAGCTTAAAGTAGTATCTGCAAAGTTGCCTGCAGTTTGAGGGTATGTGGTTGTTAGGCTGACTCCTTTGGGTTCTTCAATATAGGTGTTCTTGAGATAGGAGATTGTGAGAGATTTTTACAGCCTGTAGATCTATTATATGTGCTGGTTGGTTGGTTGTTTTAAAAGGAAATGCTGTTGAGAGGGTTCTTCATAGCATATAGACAGACAAGTTTTTCTCATCTGACTGATTCCTGCCCCAAACAGTATTCATTAAATAAGGAACTTCGATTCTCACTTTGATCCTCAGAAGCATTCTTAAATTGAACATTCAAAGTACCCTAAAATAACAATGTAAGTAAAATGGTTTATATTTCTGATAGTCTAAAAAACCTCTTCCTGCAAGTATATCAATATATTGGCATTATAATAAAGTCACATAAGATTTTATTTCTTTTGGAGTATTCTTCCCTGTCACATTTTTCGAAGTATTTTTATTAAATCCCACATGCACCAAACCCTATTGCCAGCTGTTCCAATATAAATTTGTAATTACTAATTTTCAGATTTGTATTTGTCATCATTCTAATTGCTTTTCCTAAAGAAAATCCTGGAAAACCTATCAAACTAGGATGCACCCCCATGGACTTTTGGCTTTGGGTGGAGGGAGGGGGGGAAAAAAAGAGGCCTTTTTGGTCTTCTGCTGCATCATTAATGACAATCAATTCTTGCCAAATATAGCTTTAATTGAGCTATCAGGGAAAATAAAATACAGCTTCAGAAAAATGTAGCAGTTTTTAGTTTTTGTCTGCTATATCTTTATACTCCTTGGAGTATATGTGCAGTTCAGTCATTTGCATGACACAGTAAGACAGAAGGAATTTTTGGTAGCGAAGACGTGGTCCAAATGTGCAGTGTTTGCCGATGAACATTTGCTAGATCTTACGTGACCATTCAAGAGTACTGTCTGGAAGCCTTGGCTAATCCAGGTGACTTCTGGAACATCCAGGCTTCATGGAACTTTGGCTCTTCTGTTAATAGTGTCTTTGTCTCACAGTGAAGACTGCCTACAATGTTCTTAGCGAAAGTTTGCCCAACCAAACGTGGTAAGATGGTGTCATATTGTTAATAATAAAGGGAGGAAGCTATGCTTTATTAAAATGTGGGAGATTTATTAGTAGGCCATTTCATAAATAGTGTGAATTATTTATTTTTTCCCCTGATTAGCAGAGTTCAGAACCACAAATTCTTCTAAATAAAATGAACGTTTTTTTTGCTGTTTTGCTACAGATGAATAGAACTGTATGCCCAAAAAAAGACTTCAGGGTGATCTTGTTCATCCTTCTGTATTGTTTCTCTACCATTTCTGACAAATATTTCTCCAGCTTGCTTTTCAAGTATTTTTAAAATACCATTCCATTGCAGCTCTAGGCAATTGATTTCAGTAACTAGTTTCCTAAAGTAAATATTCTTAGCTGCTGATTACGGTGGTTTTGTCTTGCATTACTCACAGTTAAGACTCCACAGCTGAAATGGAGAATGATTTTTATAATAAACTTTTAGTTTTGCACTGAACAGGCTTGAATTCTACAGCAGCATAATTTTGGCTTACCTGATCCAAAGTTTGCTACTCTTCCCTTGGTTTGTATGAACCACTTTGCTATTTGTCAGAGTGATTTTTCTGAAGATACTGCCCTCTAAAATGCTTATAGCCCCAGCCTAAGCAATGTGTAGTATGTGACCCTTCCATTTGTGTGAATTCCCTCATGCAGGACCTGGAGGAAGGAACTTTCTTGTGATGTTCTCTTTGCCTGACAATAATTTGCATATAAAGGCATTGTTGCTGACTTGTCTTAGGGCGATTTCGCTAGGACTGTATTATGGAAGGTGGTCACTCCTAGTTCAGAGATTACTTCAGTTTGTGGCTGAAATATGATGTGTGTTTCTTTCCAGTCCTGCTGACTGAAAGTTCCCTGATTATTTAGCCTAATAATAAAATCAGTTTTTAGTATTAGCTGCAATAAAGCTGGTTTATGAAGGCTGAAATACAGAGAACAGCATTTGATCCTTTTGTTATCAGTTTGTTCTTTTTTAGCATTGTTATGTACTAAACTTTTGTGTTTTTATTCTTCTAAAATATTTCTGAAACTTTGTTTGCCTTTTATATTGCACAGTGGTAATAATGCATGCTGTGCTTTTATCTCTTTTGATTTTTATCCCTGACAGCTTATGCTGATCCTTTATATTCATTAAAATGCCCTTGTTTCCTCCTTAATATGATTCTTTTTAGTTTTAGACCCTTATTACTGGATGCTTTTGATGCAGCCCGTATGGCTTATAATACATTTTCTATCTCTCACTTGTGCTGGAGCATTTTGCCATTGTGTGTGTTGCAGTGTAACGATTACCAGTCCTCCTTTAAATCACATTCTCAAGAGATTTTTAGCAACAAGTTCAAAGACTTCGTTGAAATTTGCTTTTCTTATTTCAGTTAATTGAAGATAAAAATTTGTTCTCCTTCTACTGCTCTCATTTTTCCCCTTCCTTGGCACAGTGAATGCTTCTCGTTACCACTTGCAGCCAAATCACTGTACACATTGAGATGTTTAAAATGGAGCCTGCCCTAATAGAGTGAAGTGTGAAGTAACTGCTCTTCTGGCATCCTCAACTTTGTGAAACAGTTGTCCTCAACATTTTCACAAACATGTTGGACTGTTTGTTCTGTTATTTTGGTTTTCTATTAGATGTCTGAATGATGAAGGCCTCCTCTTACCCTCAATATACGTGCTCTGAAAGCTTCTGTTAAATGCCTCAAAAGGCTTACCGTCTTCCCTTCATTTGGTCAGAAGTTTTTTCTCTTCCAGCCTATCCAGGAGGTCCTTATTTCCTAGTTCCCATTTTCTGTTGCTTGTATTTTTGTTTCTGGTCCGACTTTTTTCCTTCTCCTCTGTTTCCCCTCCACCCACACCTTGTAATAAAAGCAAGTGAGTATAGTGTTTTTTTTTTTTGTCTTACCAAGGCCCACTGAACTGCATGAGATAAGAACCTCACTTACAAATGAGCCAAATACTTGTCCTCGTGAAGAAAGGCTCGGAAAAGGGAATTTTGAAATTAAATTAAAAATTAAAAGAATCATTCACTTCATTTTCCTTACATTTCACATTTATGAACTGGGCTAATTCATGGCTGTTCTTGTGTTTTGTATAGATTAGTGGCATGATTTTAGTTAGCAATAGTGTTCTGGCACCTAAAGCACTCAGCTTCTCCAAAGTGGTCATGTCTATGCTCATAAAAAAAGCCAGCTGGGAAGTCTGTTTGGAGTCAGTGGATGCCATCGTCCCTGTTGGCAGGTTATTGCAGTGGCTGCATGTACTGTTCAGACCTGAGCCTTCCAGCACTCTTCCAAAGGGTTCTTGGGATTGGCCTTGGCATTTGTGTGGGGCATGCACTGCTCCCAACACAGTTCATGTGTGGCTGCTTTGTTTGGGAGTCTGAGATAATGTGGATGCAGGCTTCTGCTAGTTAGCCTCAAGGCCAAGATCTCCAGTATAACTGTAATTGGTGGTTGGTGGTTTTGTTTTGCTTTTGTTTTTTAAAGCAGAAATTAAATGAAACCGATAGAATTCTCACCAGTTTTACTTTCAGCCTCCTGGGCAAACACTGTGCCACAGTTAACGTTCTCTAACCCATAGGGATGTAAGTTTAGGAAGAACAGCTCATAGCAGAATTGCTCTAGAGGGAGCAGAGGAGATGGGCTATAGAAGCCACAGGGCTCTGGGAAATGCTGACTTTCAGTGCTACTTCAGTCTTCTGACACACAATTTTTCCTAGTTCATGTTTTGCATAATTAACCTTGCATCAAGCATCCTGGTAGAGATTTATGCAAAGGAAAGTGAAAAACAGATTCAGCGCGAGTTCTAATTTATTTTTTCTGCCTATGTCTTCCAGAAACCATTTAGGAGAGAACTGGGCCCAGAAATGGGGGTGTGACTCAGGAAATAAGTAAATCTGTAAGCAAGATTGTTTAAAGAAGTTATTTCCCTAAGATCTTTCGTGTAGCAGTAAGAGTTGGCCCATGGCTGGCTGTTCTGTTGCATTTTTTGTCATGGAGTGGGAGAGTATTCTTTGTCCTTTTGAGCCCTGTGTACAGCTTGGAGATACCATCATTTCTGTTTCCAATATGTTTGTTGGTAAAGAATAAATACAAAAACTTGGTAAACTCTCTCATACACTTTGTGTGCTCTACATGTGGTCTTCTCAGATAAGGATATGCCAGTAGAACAGAACAGAGAAAGTACTGTTGATTGCCTGCCTACTTCGTGGACAAGCAGAAAATCTTGATCTCAAGGCTCATTAACCAGATACTGTCAGTGGGCATTTAAGTTACTGTCAGCTTACTATAAATATTGTTTTAAGAATATGTTCAATTTAGCTTTGTGAATGAATGTGTTCTTTCATTTCACTTGCTTTAAACTGTCTTGATAGGCAAAAAGAACCTATTTTAAAATTGTTAGCTTGACCAAGTTATTCTGAAGTTTTTTTTCCAACCAGTGAGAGTTTCTTCTCTATACTTAGTTAACATGCTCACACTTCAAGAAAGTGAAGTCAGCTGTCTTGGACATGTATAAACTTGTTGAGTTGAAGCTCAGGCTCTCAGCTATTCTGTATCTCCTAAATCTTCCTTGTTTGACTAGAATTTGGGACACTATTGTGATAGACATTCATTAGCTGGCTTCTATCATGTAAGGATTAGAAATTTTGTTAGACCAAGTTGAGTTTTTCTGTGTCATGGTTTGGGTATTTTTCTCCATACTTTTCTTCATGTTCCTTGATACATATCCCAAACTGAAACTGGGAAATTTACAGCTGCATGGATGTGACCACATCACATGGTGCAGGAGCATATTCCATAACAGATATTAGTAATGGGCCTTGGGGACAGGGCAGAGACTGAGTTCTAGCTCCTGTAGTCATGCCACCTAGGTTTCTTATGCAGCAGCACCGTGATGATCTAGTTTCTATATGAATTGTTTTCTTTCAGAGCTTTAAAAGAATAATTATAATTATTTTACTGCCTTAAAGGAGGTTACTGATGAATAGGAGGGAGCATATGCACTCTGCTGAAGTTTTGTGCTTAATATGAAGAGTTAGCTAGGTATCTGTGAAAGGCAATGCAAAAGCGTCTGATCACAGAGCTCCTTAGATCTATCTATCAGAAAATACTAGACAAAGATGTTGAGGTGTGATTTAGGCCATCTGAATATCACCTTTATGCCCTGATCTTGTTGTCTGTACTTGGGTTGTTTGGGACATAAGTTATTTCAAATAGTGTCCCACCATCAGGTTTCAGGACTGTGTTACATAGCTAGTAAATAATGAATTGAACCTCAGAAATATTTCTAAACCATTTTAGGATCTGACTCTATTGGATTTGCTTTGAGAAGGAGATTGAGCTGGCTGACCTTTGAGGTCTTTCCAACATGAGTTATTGTATGATCCTGTTCTACGAGCATCCCTTCTGATGGTCTTGTCCATTACTTGTGTAATGTCCATCTCCTATTGCTATTACACAGTGAATTTTGTGTAATAACCTTTATTTTGTAGGTATTTTCCTGTGTTGTTTCTTGAAAGACAACAATGTATTAAATCTCTTTGTTTCATTGTCTGTATTCTGCTCCCTCTGACACCTGATACTTGCATTGTCTGTTAGTCTGTATGATCCCACACATTCTAAATAATTACTTTTTTTTTTCCCCTAGAAATGGTGCCACCTGGCATTCCATGTTTTCTTCTTAAAGAGTATATTTAAGAGTTTATTTGCTAGAAAAGCATAGGGCTATTTTGATTACTTTAAAGAAAATATGTCAGTTTGTATTCTCATTGGATTTCCATCATGTACTGTTCCAACCAGTTTTGTACTGCCTGTGCTAGCAGCTGACAACACATGTCATTAGCAATGAGTCATTTTCTGATGCCCCCCAAATAATTAGCTATTGCTTTTTTTTTTTTTTTTTTTACATCTTTTTGCATCTTCTCAACTCATGGTCCATTCATCTACATTGGTTTTCAGTCCTTTCTATATTCATTTTCTCAACCCTTTATTTCCATTTCTGGAAAGCAGGACTACACTATCATTTCAGTTGTGCAATGCAGCACATTTTACCCACACCAGCACTTAGTGTAAAATGGACACAGGTCACAATATTTCTGTCGCAGTGTTTCTGTAAGAAAGGGCCACATACCATGCTGCTTCAACACCAGTTAAAATACTGCTCTTGGGAAAGCGAATGAGTGAGTAAGGAAAGCTGAGATTTCTAGAGTTAAGGTGAGATTTGAAGATCTATATTTACTTCAGATATTGTTGTCAGGAATACTTTCTTAAAGGGGTACTGCCTCTGCTTCTCCATTGATATCCCTGTTTGCATTGTGTTACTAGACAAGATCTGATGACACTTGATGAGCTCAGGCTACCTTGAGACCTGATGCTGATGCTTACCTACCTGTGCTGATGCTCTCTGGGAAGGTATCACCTATAGAGGAAAAAGGGCACACTCCAGCTTGTTTGGGTTTCCACCTTAAATTCACATTCATCAGTGAATTAAATGTAATGATAGGCTTTGTGTTGGAGTGTCCTGTTATGCCATCTCTATCACAGGGGTAATAACCTTTAGCTGCAGTATGGAAAGACATCATAGATCACTGGGAAGTAAGACACCTTCAGCATGTTCAGTAATAGTTGCTAAAAGTCTGTCTGTCAAAGCCCTAAGAATAGACAGAAATTGGTGCTTTCTATGTAGAAAGCTGTTTCAATTATCTAACTTACATTACTGTTCAGATTTTATTGCTAATAGCATGCTTGTTAGATATGACATCTTAAATGTAATGGCTTTAAATTGAATTTACAATAGTATGTAGTTAATGCAGAAAATATGTTTCTTTGCTGTATGACGTTCTGCCAGTCCATTTTGGGTTCTACCTATGGTTCATACTCAGAAGAAGAGAGTGCAGGGAAGAGGGAAAAACATGGTTTGGAAACTGGAACCTTTACTTTCATTTATATATATATATATATATTACTTTTAGAAATGAAATTTTATCTCCACAGACTGTATTAGTACGGGTTAGAAACGAAGAACTTCCAAAACCTTTCAAATGTGATAAAATAAGAGATCAGAGTCCTTCTGTTTAATCCATGCTTTGTCATAGATCACAAAGTATTCACAGAAGAGAGTGGTTCAAGCTGACACGTAGCACAGAAGTATAAAAGGGTACTAGATGGTAAATTGCCTTTGTGTTACACTAGAATTGCCAGGTGGAGAAAAAATTAGTTTCTTTTTTTGCTTGTCCTTTTGTAGCTAGATACTTTAAGCTTAATCTCACTTTGTGATTCTGTTATAATATTAGAAACCAAATGAAGATCTTAGAATCATCTTTGTGCATTTTAAATCAATGGAGTACCAAATTAAATGTATGACCTGGTAATGCTTCTGTTGTGAAGCCCCTGTCTCTTCTTTGTATATGTATTGCATCTGAAACTTGGATTAGAATGTATTTGAAGTGGTGATGTATCTGCATTTGAATTTCTCTTGTTTGCTGTGAGGTAGCATTTTCCAAAAGTTAGAAATTGTAAATAAGGCCAGTCACAAAGAGATAAGGCATGTTTCACTACATGTGGTGGGTTAACTCAGAGAGTTGTATCTATGAGTTAATCACTTGGAGTTTGGAAGAAAACAGTCCACCATATGCATAGACATAAGTTTTTATCTTAATCATTAAATCCATCGCTTATGTTGCTTACAAAAGAAAAAAGTCTGCCTTTAGGAGATGACTGATACCATTTTTCCCATGTACATTTTCTTGGCAGAAGTGTTGGCTTAAACAGTTTCTGCCTTGCCATCATGGTGACACACATTTTTGGAGATATGTGAATCAGGGCAGGGAATCAATACAGACAAAAAGACTTTGCCTTTATTCGTTGTCTGGCCTCACTGCTTCTTGCTGGGATATTTTGTAGTAGCAAGATCAACCCACTCATCTGAGTCACAACATGATCCAGCCTACAGCTGAACGGGTATAGTTCAGAGGTTGAGAAGAAGAGGCATGAGGTGGGATCAGCTGGAGTTCGAACTCTGAAGTTAGTCAAAACCTGCCTGTGCAAGTTGCTTTAGGTGAACCTGCTACGGCAGGGGGGGTTGAACATAGATGATGACCAGAGGTCACTTCCAACCCCTACCATTCTGTGATTCTGTGCTACCACAGGTGACACCCTACCCTGAGCTGTTCCTCTAGCTCATTTTATAATCCTACTGAAAGCCACTTCAGGGCAGTTGCTGTGGCAAAGGAGCAATTAGTCAGCATGGCTGGTGTTGGACTATGTCTGATTGTGCCAGCGCAAATTTAGTTTTCTAAGATTTTTATGGCAATTAATGTGTTGTACAGTAAAAGAACTAAATCTTGCCTATTTCATGTGAGGGAAAATGCAACTCCATGTTTGAAGCTTTGGGGAAGAATGAGGCCAGCTCATGTAACATCATACCTGTTAGCTTGCATCTTGGGTTACATGAAGACATGAAGAATAGGGAAAAGTACTGAGAGTGATTTATTATTATGATTTTAACCAGCTATTATTAAATTGCAACTTGTCTTGTTTGTGCTAACATACTTAAACTTGTCAGATGACCCATTACCTGGTGTGTTAAAACATGCCCCTTTTTTTTTTTTTTTTTTTTTTTGTGCCATTTGAAAATATATACAGGTTTGAGGTAGACAAGCAACTATGTGACTGTATGATGTGTCAATTATGCTGCAGGGGATATCAGCTCAGAAGGTACCACACCAGCATGGTGGTGGAAGCTTATGGAAGTAGACAGTTATGGGAGAGCTGATGTACAGTAAACCTGGTGCTCTGGCCTTTCCTAAGCTTACCAAGTGCAGAGACTCATTTAATATAGCTTGGAAAATACACAGCTTCTGTCCACACTTGGATATCTTCTTTGGTTTAAGAGGAACTTATTTTTGTCAATCTCAGAATGGCTGGTTAGAAAAATGTTTATAAATTTTGTGGAGATGGCGTGGCCAAGAGGGCTTTGTCCTGATGAAAACTAAAGGGCAATGAATGCCAAAGGGACCAGCCAAATGGATTATTGATATTTACCATCTTCACTAAGGTTTAGACTGACATATTTAACCTCTTTGCAGCAAAGCATGCTAATGCACCATAGGTGTGCTGATGAGCTGAAGCTGAAGCATGATAGCTCCATGTAGCTAAATATATTTAAGTCTCCATACCTGTGCTAACATGGCACAATGGCTCTTGTACAATAGTTACTTGTTTCTGAGTAAACGTGGAGATTTTTTTCATGTGAGTGCTTTCTTTAAAAAAAAAATTATCTTAATTTCTGGGGAATAGGTTTGATAAAAACTTTTCCTGTAGGTTGGGCACCTCAAGCATGCTTCAGTGTAGAATGCAGTGGTGGCACTGTGGGTCCACTCCCTCTGCCTGAGTAGTGAGTGTGGGGCTTGGGGGTTCAGTCATAGAGGTGAAATGGTCCTTTTGAGTTCAGAGTGTGTTTATGGAGAATTTTTCTAACCAGTACTCAAAAGGCAATACTGAGCTTATTTACTTGTCCACAGCAAACAGTGCCCTGGGTTAAGTGTGCTTAGTTGCAGCTTGCTGTAAAAGAAGAAAATTCGGCAAAAAATTCATATGAGTGAGAAAATAGACATAATGCATGGTCTTTTGTTTGGCAGATAAGTCAGATAATTGTCGTCAGTGTGTCAACCTGTGTCTGGCAGATGTCTGAAGTTTAAACAAATTTTAAGAAAACTTTAAAAAAATTGACAGAAGCAAAGTATTGCACAACAGCTGCTCTGGGGAGTCTGCGTGAAGGGAAATTGAACAAAGATAGTTGCATTACTACTTGTATTGGCAGACCAGTGGGTTTGCAGGTATCTATCAATATAAGTGAAACGATAGTTGCATAAGGGTTTCTTGATTTGTTTTTCTCCCTGTAGCAGAAAAAGAAAATTGGCAAGGACCACTTGGATTAGGAAGGAGCTGTTTGTAGAAGGACTTGCTTTCTTAGCTCATCCGTTTCAGATGAGGTTTGGAGAAGTGTTAGGTCAGACTGAAAAACGTTAAAACCGAGGAAAGAGGAAAAGGAACAAATCAGCATTTGAAGTCACACGGTAATGCTTCTTTTCCCAGAGTGACCCCGAGCAGCCAAGGGGGCTCCAGGGCAGCAGCCCGCACCTCTCGAAACCTCCTGTAACTTTTTCGGCTGCGCTGCTTTGTGAAATTGTAAAGTGGAGGTGCTGGGGGAAGGGAGACGGGGAAGGAGAAGGAGGCCGGGGAGCGCTGTCGCCCGCCTGCCTCGGGAGGTGTCTCGAGGACAGGGGCATGGGGGAGGGCCGGGGCCGGCTGCCGAGTGAGCTCGCTGGGACGCGCTGTCCCGGGGCCCTGCCGCGGCAGCTTCCACCAGCCTCCGGCCCACTTCGGTGCCAGCGCCCCAGCGTCTGTGCCGTGCCGGGGGTGCGGGGCGGGGGCCCGTGCCCGGGCGGTGGGAGCCTCCGGCGGGGGCGCTGCGCCGCCGNCCCCTTCTCCTCCGCTCCCCTCCCCCTCCGTCCTCCTCCTCCGCCGGCTCCAGCCTGGTTCAGGGAGGATCCCGGAGCCGAAGTTCCGAGGCGGTCGGAGCTGTGGCGGATCGCTCCCCCGCCGGCGCCGCCATGGGGGTCCTGTAGAGCCGTCCGGCCCCGCTGAGGCCCCGGGGCAGTGGCCTGGGAAGCGCTCCCATCGAGCGGCGGGTCTGGGAGGGGAATATGGCTGATCTCGGGCAGTGCTGAGCAGTTGGTGTCTCCGCACGGCGCTAGGCTCGGACTGTGACATGTAAATAACTTCGTTTTCCTCCGGATCGTACGGGCGGGTACCGATGCCAGCCCCTCCATTTTCCAGAGGGGATTTGTGAGAGGTTCCGCGGGGCCGGGCTATGCCGAGCAAAACCAATTCACCGGGGGTGAGTACGGCTGCCGTGGAACTTCTTTGTATTGAGGGGCAAACTGTGACAGCGGGCGTGCGGCCATCTGCGGGGGGATCCCCGGGGAGTGGCTGCGGGGGGACCCGCC
>WBNM01015171.1:37030-119551 GCA_013399055.1 Ramphastos sulfuratus | reverse complement strand
CCCCCTTTTTTAATTTTTTTTTTTTCTTTTCATTTCCTGGTGTGAATTCTGGAGTGATAGAAAATGAGACTGGATTTTTTTTTCTTCACTGTTTTGAAGTACTCTGTACACACTGTTTTTTTAATATGCCATTTTAATTTTGCATGATTTCAAAACATACTTGTATAGTGTTAATTTTAGGTGATACTCCCAGCTGCCTTTATCTATAGTTCTAAATTAAAAGAAAGAATAAAAGCACTTTAAAATATACAGTATCCCTAGTGGGTAATGGATGTTCAGATCATCATACATGATGATTTCTGTATATGCACTGAGCAAATAGGTCATAAGTCAAAGTAAGTGTTATGTAACTGGCTGGCTTTAGTAAACTTGATACACAGTGTAAAGAAAAAAGTCTATTTTGTTGTCGGTTGGTTGGTTGGTTTTGCTTTGGACAAAATGAAAGGCTGGCTGTCCCTGTCTTCGGTGGGATTACTTTGTAGCAGGTTAATGAATAAAGAAAAAACCCACCAACAAAAATAACCCAAACCAACAAAACAAACAAAAAAGCCCAACCTAAACAACACCCAGCCTGCCCCAGAAAACAATTTATGCTTTAAAATTATGATCCAGTTAACCTGTGTGCTGCTTTGTATTTTTCAAAAAGACCTGTTTCAGTCATGTACCTAATTCTGGATGGTAAATGCTGGATATTCACCCATGAATCATTAGTTAATACTGTAACCAGCTTCATTACATAATTGAAAAACATTCCTGAGTTTGTCTACTTTTCATATTTAACTTCACTGTTTTCTAGAATACTATTATTTGGTGTAGTCAAGAGTTATTGAAAGAACTGAATGGATCAGTATGAAAATAATTTGGATTTTTTGCATCTGAAGAAATAAAACAGCAGTGGGTTAATACTCCTATTGCAAAACTGAAACACATAGGCAGACATTATAAGATTCTCAGTGACTATATGAAATACTATATATTAAAGTAAACACAATTTCCAAGCTGGAGCTTACATGTAGGGGTCTTTGTGCTTTTTGTGCATCATGGTGATGTTACTATGTTGTGTTTGATGTTCCTGCACAATAAAACACACTGCTACAGAAATAAACTGCAGCCCCTAGACTGTTCAGTGCAATAATTTAACCATTTGCTTGTAACACAGGCAGGAGACAAGATGCACTTTTCTCAGTGCTGATGTGATCAGCTCCAGTGATCACTCAAATTAATGATCATTCAAATTAATGAATGCCAGCCATTCGTTAATTGCAGTAGTAATTTCTGTACATTTATTTTTAAAACTGTTTGGTGTGTACATCCATTGCTGCTTTATTGTGTCTTCTGATAATATACTTGTAGTTGAGTATCTGTAGCTTTTAATTGCTTACCTCTCACATCATCTTTGTAAATGTTTTTATGACTTCCTATGTTGTATCTGTTCTATGCAAAGTAATATGTTGTTGGCATTAAATCAAGATGTTTTTAGAGTTTTTTTTTTTTTTCCTCTGATAGGAATTGTTAGTGTAGTTTGGTATAATTATTTTGTCAGTCTGTGTATTCAGTTGACTTATATCCTTTTTCTTTTAAATTTTATTTTTCTTCTTTTCTTCCATGTTATTCTTTTCCAAACAGAAACTCCTGCAGAGTTTTGGCAGAATGTTCTTTGAGAGGTTTTGGGGAGGGGGAGGGCAAGAGGTGGCATTGTTGTCATTTACATAATATGCCAGGAGAATGTAGTTGCATCATGAACGCTTTCTTAATGTGATTGTTCATTAGACTTGCTTGAAAATGATCTCTTAAAGGTAAATGGCAGAGCAAAAATGAAAGCGACCATGTATTGATTTCTGCTTTTGTTTCAGGCTGAAAGGACTATTCAGCATGTGCTTTCTAGGGTATTTCCAGCCTCAAATTTAGTCAGCTATTTAAAAATAATGGCTAAAGTATTCTTTTATCATCACTGTGCTCAAATCTCACAGTTTCGCAGCCCTGTTTTCCTCTTCTGAAGTGTGGATAGGAAGCTCTTAGTGTAGAATAGTAGATACTTTGTATGCCATTCCTTGTAAAATATGCAGCCCAAGAAGGGAAACTGATTCTGGAGTGTTGTCAAAAGTACAGTCTAAATGAGCTGAAAGATACTTTTTTGTTTTATTTGGGCCATTCCTATTTCAGTAATTACTAAGGCTCCTGGAAACTCTGGGAGGTAGCATGTTTTCAGAAAGAAGCATTAAAGCCCAGTTTGACAGTGGGCCTTTAGCTAGTCTTTTATAATTCTGTCTTTCCTCTGTGAAATCCTTTTGGCATGGTGGTGTTCTCTGGCAGTGTCCCAGCATGTGATATCACAGATATCAGATGTCTTCTTGCGATTCGCGGCATTTGCTGTGCCGCAGTGGTGCACTCTGGGATGGCTTAGGTGAACCAGGAAATGTCAGAGAAATTTGGGAGGAGAGAGCTACGAGGGAGAAATAGCTATGTAGTGTTAGGAATAGGTGAGCACTTCCTGTTTCAGAGTCTTCACATCTTTGTGTTTGGTAATCCGGCCTGGAATGTCTTCAGCCAACAGAAGTGTCTTTGACCGAGTGGTCTTCACAGGGTTTTCCCTAACATTGGCTATAGATACATATCAGAATGAGTAGCAAAATAGCACAGTTAAGCTTTTTTCCTTTGGAAATTTGAAAAGTAGATCATAATTATATGTGGCCTCGTTAGGATTTATTTTCATCTCAAAGCTGAGGTCCAATGCCAGGCATAAGTATAGATGATACTGCACATATGGAGGATATTTGACTCCTCCATAAGATCTGTTGGAAGTTAGTCATAGCGCATTGCATTTCTGTCTGTCTCTTGGATGAAGTCTCTTTCTTGTCTCAAAATGTTACACAGTAAGTGTGGTTTGTGTTGATGGGGCTTTTGTAACAGAGCTAGAAAATGAAGTATTTCTCACTGGCTACTTTGACCCCATGGTTTCATCCTAGTTACCAGGTATTGAAAGGTAAATACTGTGTAACATTACTTAATTAGACACTCATAGAAGATGAAGACATGAGAGAAGGGTCTGTTTGTGTACTTATTTGTTTAGTCATGACTTGCACGTCTTGTGTGTAATTCTGTTTTGGGAATGAATTCTTTATTTTAGCTGTAACTTCTTGTGTTCCTTCTAACCACAGACACTCCATGTTATTGTTACTGTAGATCTCCCGTTCTCTTGTCTTCCCTGCCCCTCCCCCCCCCCCTTTTTTTTTTTTTGTTCCTTTCTTTTACTAGCCTTATTTTTAATTTTTTTCCCCAAATGCCCCAGTGCTGTAAAAAGGAAGTATTTATCTTTGGTATTTAGGAAGAAGTGCAGTTTATTCCTTCTTCCTGGTTTATAGTTAGGCTTCTGACCTAACCAGCTTATGATCCAAATTATAAATTGCTCCCCGTTAATGTCTAATATCAGATACCATAGAGAAAGATGTGGCAAAGTCTGAAGTGGGCAGTTCTGGAATAATCATTCCATGGGGCATCCCTTTGAGATGGGATTAGACCAGAAGGACAGAGAGCTGTGTTTTTTCCAGAATTCAGAAAACCTCAAGTGAAATTCTTATTTATGTTTATAGTTCTGCAGAAATCTAGCTTCTTCAAATCAATTGACTTGTGAGGATATTGAATTTGTCGGAATTTGAATGCTTTTTCCAAGCAGAAGGAGCAGAGTGAAAGAATGTGATGTAACTGGCAGAACAAAGAGAATGGGGCAGGGGGAAGAACGTGGTGGATGAGACTTACATAAGGATGGCATATGTGGGGCAATTAGAAGAAAGATTTTGGTTGGAGCTTTATTTTAGTCATCAGGCACTTCCACTTCAGTTGGGTGATTATGGCAATACAGTTTTGTAGCACTTTTGAGAATGAGTTTAACCATGAAGAAGATACTGGTGGTGGTCAGAGAGTGATGCATCAATTAGTCTGGAGCATTTTCTAATATTTTCAAAGGTTACCTGATCCGGGCCACATAATAGAAGGTGTGCTACGTGTTGTCACTGCCGTGTCAGCTTTGCCCTGCCTTGCCTTGTGTACAAAAGGTTTAGTCATAGTTGTGGCAGAAGTCATTCATTATGTATTCAGAACTGTCATAAAATGAGGTCTGGACTGAACAGTAAGTACTTTTGACAGATTTTCCTGGTTTGAAAAAAATCACTTTGGTTTCATGACATTTTAGGCTGATTGCACTTAGGAAGGAACACAAAAGCAAGGTAGAAGGGTTTTGGAAGAGTCATGTATTTGCAGTGATCGGAAGAGGGGAATTCAGAGTTGCAGAAATGTAATCTTGAAGACAGCTGGAAGATTGAGGATGAGAGGCATAGACTTTAGTCGTTTTCTTTCACCTTAATCCATCTCGTGCAATAGTTTGTCTTTCTTTTCATGTGCATTTAACCATCTTTTCTCTTCCATTTGTCCCTTACTGTCTTCTGCTTCCACCTTGCTAAAGGAAGCAGAGAGTTTTAATTAAAAGAAAAATAAACAGTTTAAAGAACAGTATAAGACAGTGTTACCCAGCTCTGGAAGTAGCAGCTACTACAATTTTCAGTCTAGTTCTTGAAATTAATAGTGAAGATTTGTAAGGTTGTTTCTGTGCATGAGGGTGCAGTCTTACATAAATAGATTCTTGGAACTGGACTGAAGCAGGAATCTGGTCTCCTTATTTAGCTTATGCATTAGTCTACTAAATGTCAATTAATTGAGTATATTTAGTTCTCCTCTCCCTAATCTGTTTGTCTTTCGGTAGTAAAATCCACCTAGGATGATGTAGAATGTTCAACTATGAGGAGTTCGTAAGTTAATCATCTTCTTTCATTTGCTGGAAACACGTGTAGCTGCTGAGTCTGTCTTGATGGCCATGATTCAGTTAGTGAGATGGTTATGCCATGTTTCTGTGGAAAGTTTTGGAGTTCTGCTGCTGAATCCATGAATACCTACTATTTGGGGCCTACTATTGCCTCGCTTGGGGGATGTTTTGAAATCTACTGACTTCTGTTTGGTATGTACCAGAAAGTCAGTGTTTCTGAACTGTGATGACTGGCCAGAAATGGTTATTGCCAGTTGTGACATGCACTGCCTACCCTCCTGTTGATGAAGATTGTTTGCTCCCATTTCATCTAGTGATAGCTGAGAGAGAAATGAAAATTGGGGTTGGAGGAAACTCTCCTTGTAATTGATAGACTTACATACAGCTCATATGTAAACAACCCTATATTATGGTCATGTATGTATCTCTTTTCTTATGGCTGCCTAACCTTCAAGCTCTGGTAGTGACAGCTTCACCAGTACTATGGAGGAGTTTTCATTATTGATGCCTCTGGATCTCCAAACAAAGAACTGTTAGCGAATAAGTACTGTATGGATTACTTTAATTATTAATCAGGATGACAGAGTATTCTCTAAGGTACACAATTCTGTTTCAAATACAACTAAGCCAATAGAAAGTTTTCCATTGAAATAAAATCGTCATGAGAGTAAATGCCCATCGGTATGAGTAAGAATTTGATAGTCCAGTTGTTCTGTCAGCTGTTTAGAATAGTGCTGACTGGTGCTTTGCATGATCAAAAAGTGTGGGAAACAGGATGCTTTAGAAAATAAAACCAAACCAGGTGTTGCAGAGTAGTTTTGCATTCTTCAGATTTCAAGAAGACATGAGACTAGTTTTCTGTCAGCCTAGATTGATGAAACAGTGCTAAGCTGAAGTCATAACAACTGTAAATTGCTTAAACTTGTTCTTGATTTCTGTACCATTCATTTACTGGCCAATCTTTTATTCCCACTGCTTCCAGACAATGACAAGAATCATAGTTCTGTTGTGTGCAAAGAACAACAACAACAAAACAAAGAAAAAACAAACCACAAATAGAAAAACAGAACCACCAAAAAACCCACAAAGAGAGAGATTGAAGAAAAAAGGAAAGAAAGAAGGGCAGGTTTTAAGCCACTTAGTGAGAACTGGGCTTATTTGACTATATTTTTCTTGAGCTAGACATGTATTTCATGCCTTGGAGACCCAGTCTAATGTCTGATACACAGTTTCATCAAGCACACAACAGCAGCCTAAGTACTGATATTATGTGTTGAATTTTATCAGAGCAATGTAGGGCTGAATAATTTGGCACATAGGAGTCCACGTCCTATCCTTGTACTTTTCACCATCTCCTGTGCCAGAGTTTTCAGGCCAGGAAGCAGAAAAAGAAGAGCTACTTAGTTGGCTCTCCTGGTAAGTAACATATTTGTAGCAGACTTGTTCTGGAAAAGGCTCTCTTGAAGATTGTCAGATTGCCTTTGTACTAGAAAATCTAAGGATTGGTTGTGGTATCTTGAAGTTGTAAGAATAACTTTTTTGCACTGTTCCATAGCATCCTCAGAGCTTTAAAGTGTTTGTGAGGAATTACAAAGGTGTGCTGTAGGTTGGTGCATAAAAGCAGCAGTGGTGGTATGTCTGTTAAGGCTGTACGAGAAGCAGGGATGGGAAAGACTGTTGTCACTGGGTAAACCAGGTGATCTTTTAGGCACACATAAGGAAATTTGTGCTGCTTTTTCACATAGTGTCCATCTACACCATAAGCACTTGATGTAAGTATAAAAGCACCTTCTTAATCTGGAGTATGAAATCAATTTGCAGAATCTTTTTGCTGGTTGCAGCCTATACTGAAAGAAGACATATCTTGAGATAAACTCTCCTGGAATGTTCTCTACAGTCCTTCCAATAGTTTCCTAAGCTGGCTAAATGAAGCAAACATTCTGCAGATCATCCTATACCCAGATTGTATCTGAGCAGCAAAAGTGAAATTTGCTAGCAGAGCTCCATGGCCATTCCAATAGATGCACTCCAAGGCAGAATCACCAAGATCATAGGATTCTGTGTAATACAACTTTGTCTTTTACCAAATTTCCTCATGAATGTTCATCTCGCCCTCATGGAAAGTGAATGGATGAAGTTAATCAACTTTTAAAGATGAGGATGAATTTGCCCACAGTCACTGAAGACTAACTGTTTCTCATAAAATTCCATCCTTAATTCTTTGGTCCTGGCATTCAAAGCTGCATGCCAAATTTATTCAAAAAGATGAAGCTGGGTACCATGGGATGGTTGAAGTCATGGGCCTGACAAATGACAAAACAGTCATGGACTAGTATCTTTCCTGTAACCCTGCCCTAAAGCTCACCTCTTTGTCTGCCACAGATAATAAATTGCCTCTTACTCCATCTCTTTTCACCAAGGGACAACCATCTTAAGAGCTTTCCCTCAGCCCTTTACAAGCAATGTCTGCCTGGCTTCACAGATAGGTTCACGGGTTTGTCTTTAAAGATTGAGGAATCTGCAAATGTGAATAAAAGTTTTTGTGCCAGGAGCTTGTTTTGTACTTAATCATCTTACTTAATCCAGGGTAGGGGGAAAATAAACTTCCACAAATCTCTCTCTGTGGTCTTTTAACTGACCTAACTGACCACAAGAAGGAAACAATTATAAATTCCCTAAAAAACCTGAGGATAAAATGCAGGTACACTCAGATTGGATATTATTTCAAATTAGAAGATAGCAGGAAAATGTCACTTTTCTTTCTGACATGACACATTGCATGTGACACTTAGGTTATTTCTGAGGCTGTGCAAGGAATTGGTGACTTAGAGCAATCTATTGAGCTGCCAGAAGAGCTTAGTGTTGCTTAAATGCAAGAAAAGTAGGTGTTTTTTGACAGTGAAATCATCTTGTTGAAAAGTATGATTTTATGACCTCAAGCTTGCTGTACTTCAGGTGTTGTTTTGTTTTGTTTTTTTTCACTCTGGTAGATAATGACCTCCTGACTTACAGCATAGGAAAATCTTTTCAATACAGTGTGGACAAAGATTCCAGTAAGCTCTGTACTGATTGGGGAGGTTATCTAGGATGCTCTGACATTTTCCTTGCTTCTCCCTGCCCTCTTCGTGCCTCCCACCCTGCAGAACAGATTCTCTGTATAACTACATGAGAGTTTCTGGAGGCCAAAAATCAGGAACAAATCCTTTAGAGGAATGAAAATGTTGTGAACCACTGAAGGCTTCATGATTTCGTGTTCACTACTTGTAGTGCAGGATGTTGAATGCGAGGCTGGAAATGAAGGTTAGTGTTGTCCAAAATCAGTCTTTAGGTGTGACATTAACTTGGGCAGTATGATGAGCTTTATTTTCCTAGCTCTTAGCTCAGAGTATATAAGTTAATATGGAGAAATTATCTTTTTCACAACAGCAGCTATACTGGGTCAGATCAGAGTTCTGTATATCCCTTCATCATGTTTCCTGAAGTGGTTAGTAGCCTAGGAAAGAAGATAAGGACAGGGTAGTTTTCCAGTGGTACTTCCCTGAACCACTAATTACAGAAAGTTGGGAAAGAATTGTGGGATTTCTGGAGTTGAGGATGGTATCTCTGTGTTAGATCTGTTGAGCATTAGACATCATGTTTGAATGTGGCCAGCCTCTTCTTGGTCACTGCAACTTTCAACATGCTGAGCATGGATAACAGTTTAACTACATACTGTGCCTTTTACTTGGGATCTTCTTGAATCTGCTAGCATCAGTGCCATGCAGTATGTGTTGGAAGAGAGAGTAAATGCCAATTCTGTGATCAACTTGTCAGTGTGAATCGTAATTATAATTATCAAGATGCATGGAAATGTATGTGTGGAAAAACCAGACTATGCTTTTCAAAGAGGTACATAAATATCAGAGATCTAGTTGAGAGCACCAGGTTACATCCAGGAAATTTTATTTAGACTGAAAAAACCAAAAGTGTTTGTCTGTGTAACATGGCTGCTTTTGGAAGGCATTAAGTGTCAAATGGTCTCCAAAAGCAGATGTCTGGACTGTTAGCAAGTTTTCTTGTTGTTCTTAGGGCAGTGCATTTATGACTTTTTGCAGCCTTACGAGAGTCTTGGGATCTTGCTTTCTGAGGTTAAATGTCTATGTTGCATAGCTTAGGTTTTGATTGGTTGTATTTATTATATAATCTTTGTATCTAGATGATGAACCTGTTTTGTGTGTGTGTGTGTATATATAAATGCACACACTATAACTGGACTTAATAACCCATTCTGTACAAATAATTAATGAGTTAAGGTTTCACACTTGATCATGCTGATGTCTGTGAATCTTCAGATCCTCAAAACCCTCAGTGCATTAATACTGTTACCAACCAAAGCTGCTGCAGCTTTATTAATCTTTCCTTCCTCAAGGGTACCGTAGTGGCCAGTTTGAGCATTTAACCACCAGATGCCAAGGTGACTGTATGGTACTGCAGCAGCATTTCAGTATCTAATGGACCAGGTCACGTGTAAACCCTCATTAAAATATGATTAAAGTATCCCCTTTTGTTTGTTAGATGGAGCCAAGCCCATGCTTTGTGCTGGACTCCCCATTATGTTTGTGCTGTGTGTTTTGCAATGTCTCTCTTGTTTGTGAGGCTGATTGTTCACCCAAACCCCAGCCCCATTCAAACCTCTGCTGAAGATGCCTGGCATTCAGCTGGCTTTCCGTTATTCCTCTCCTCTTACAGCAACTGATGATTAAATGCAGGGAGATGAAAATGGTGTCTGCTTTCATTTAAAATGTAGTCTTCTAAAGGGAAACATGAAATATGAAGCTCTTGTTGACTGGGAGTGTCTCATTTTACTATACCTTTCCTTAACTACCCAAGACTGTTGATTTTTTTGTTTGTTTAAATTTAATCAATAAGCTAGTCCTATAGTTAGAGAGCCAGCATGAATTATGTTGGTAAATTTGCATGACTACCTATGGCAGGACATAAATAATGAGAATAACAAACACTTAGAACTAAATAAAAAGAAAAAAAACCCAAAACCAAATAAACCCACCAACAGAAAAATCAAAAGGATTTAGTTATGCTAAGACCAGCTTCCATCTCTTGCCTGGAAGTAGAAAAGATTGAGCTGTTCTTTAGGTTTGATTTTTTGTGAAACATGGAAATTTGTGTGCTTCAATCTCAAAGGCTCATAGCATGAATCCACAGATCTTTGATCAAGTATAGCTTTGACAGTATGTGTGGAAAGCATAAACTTATTGGAAGCATGATATAATTGGTCAAATCCTGCGATCAGGGTAAATGACTGAAGAGGTTCAGCTTTCTTGTGGTCACTGGAATTTGAACAAATGAAGAGTATTATTTCCAGATCACCATGTTGCAGAAGGAGATAGAAAATGCTATATAACTTCTCAGATCTGGCTTCTCTTTCGACACTCTGTGGAATCAGATGATTTGGCACTTGTAACAACTGTGGGTAAGAGGCGTTTATAAGAAATAAAATAAAATGTATATGTGGCAGTGGTGGGGGAGGCGTCTGTTCTGAAAACATCTGAGATGCTGGAAAGTGTGTCCCCAGTGGGAAAGAGAAATTGCAGAGCTGGCGCAGAGGCTTGCTTCTTAGGCATGTGTGGCCATATTTAGAAAAAGATCAACACTAGAAACTGAATTATTAGAGAATTTAGTGGCTGGAGGGATTGAACAGAAAGGAAATTATTTGTATCTTGCCTGTTCGTTTGAATTTGGCCAGATGATAATGTGGGAGGGTTGCTAACTCTAGACAAGCTGCCTGTGCAAAGTGAATCTTAAGATAGGTTTCAGAAGGTAAATGTTTGTTTGATGCAAAAAGATCTATAGCTGCTGTTATCTGGGTGTGTATGTTGCTTCCTTCTACCTGCAGGTAGAAGATGAACAGGTGTGAGTGAGAACGACCCACTTGACTTATAAATGTGGTCTGGAAAGACCCAGTCCAACCCTTGATGAAGCAAAGTGCAGGAGGATGCTTGTACTGTAGGGTAGCACTGTGGGAAGCTTCTGGCTTCTAGTGCATCTTGCAAACACTCACATATATGTGTAAACCAAACAACAGCCAATTAAAAAACAACAAAACACAACACCACATTTCTTAGAAGCTATATATATATTTATATATATATATGAAAGAGCTGTCTTATTGGCAAGTAATTGTCAGTATAGCAATATAGTTCATTAGTTATTTGCACTTACATCGCAGGTTTTAGTTCACTATGGTTTGGTTGCAGTATGATAGATTATTTAAACAAATAAATTAAGTTTTGGGGGAGTTAAAGCAGTGCTTTTAAGGAGACAGCCAGAATGAACACTTTCAGAGTTTTCAGAAGTTAAACTCCCTCTCTGTCTTTATTTTTAAAAGATTTTCCTTTTAAGAAGTTATTTTACACTCACCAGGACCCATTTTGAAAGCCTTGCTTTTCTTGTTTTGGCAAAATACTTGATCAACACAACTGGCAAGGAACTGAAGTGAAGCAACAAAGAATTTCTGTCTAGCTAAAAACTGTATTCGAAGCCATCTTGGAGCACTTTTTGAACTAGAGTAGAAACTCTCTTGTGTAAGAAAGACCATTCAAGTTGCACGTTTTCCTCCCCAAAATTAGCATACCAGGATACTTTATTGCAGAGTGTTTAGAACACTTTGTACAAGAAATAACAGTAAGCTGAAGATTGCTAACTGAGGAGCTGTAATGATGCCAACTGACTTTTTTTTTTAATGAAAGCTTTGTATACATAACAGGATGAGTCATCACTGGAGAGTTCTGAAAGTGTTTGGCATCCTGAAGAATCCTTTTGTATGTCGCTACTGCACAAAAAAAGTATTTTTGTCATGATCTCTGCCTTAAGAAGTATTGCAATAACTGGAAGCTTTAGGGGAGAGTTTTCTAATGTGGCTTACATACTGACTTTCTATCATTGCTTTAGAAATATTTTGGTATTCTTACATCTTCCTGAATAATGGGACGAAAATTTCTAAGTAGTTCATTGGCTGTTAATATTTTTTCTTTGAGATGTGGCTTCTGACATATTTTTTTTAATTTGTTTTTAAAAGTGTGCATTGAAGCATGGTTTTCCCTAGCTTTCATGGAGCTTGTAGGACAATACGGTAACTTACTTGCTTTATTCAAACAGTCCCTGTTGTAAATCTCTAGTAGCCACTTGTTTTAGCTAGACTTCCTTTAAATATATTTTGTTTTGATACATTTGTCATGTAGAAGAGCTAGTTGGCCTTGGTAGTTGTGTTGTGGCTCTTAAGAAACTAGTATCTTATATAGGAAAAAACATTGACTTTGTACATTAAGAACATCAGTAGCTGTTGTCCTCACTCAGTGCAACTACTTGGTAAAATGAAAGAGAAACCTTTCTCAGTGTTTTAGGTGATTGCAAGTAATATATCAGACCATCATTGTATTTTACCCATATTTTTTCCTAATGCAGAGAAACCTGGTTTGTAAAATGTCCAAGTGTGTGCAAGGCAGCAGAAATGGAATTTTGCAGCCGGTGAAATACGATAGCAAATGTATTTTCACCTGAGATTTTTAGAAGTCTGTGAAATTTATTATTTCCTCCACACACCCCACTTCATTTTTTTGGCCACATATCTTATAAGATGTGCTGTAATTTTAATCAGTCAAAGCCATTGACAGATTATTTATGCCTTGTAGTAGCAATGATATAGGTACATTTATTAGGTGTTAAATTTAACCGTTTACATTTTTGCAATTTCTTTTGAATGAACCCAAATATGAAATTTGTGGCCGTGGAAACTTGAGAAAAAAAAGAAAGGAACAAACAAAAATTCCAGAAGAATTCTTGAAGAAGTCTTCAGAATTTGTAGGATTTTATCCAGGAAAAAACTGTAGAGCTTTCATAATAATTTAGAGTTGTATAGGCTTTTAATCTAAATTCTCTGAATGCTACTGATAACTGAAAGCACAAAAGACAGAAGGCAAAGTACAAGATTAATTATTCAGCACTACACATGCAAGTGGGATAGGTTTGAGTCAAGCTCTCAGACTCATGTTTTTATTTTACTGTGCCCATCCAAGGCTTAGCACTTAAACAGTTCTTTGGTTTGAAACTGAAACAACAGAAATTTATTTAGCTAATAAAGTTCATGTTTGGTAATGGTTTTTATGTAAGCTTAGAGATAGTTCAGTGGCATTGCTAAGCTAATGGTAGCACACTTTTTATGTGGGTTGGTTTGTGGGTTTGGTTTTTGTTTGTTTGTTTAAGTTCTTGTGTGTTACCAAATTAGTGTTATTCCACAGTAAATTAAATACCGGGTTGCTCTAATGTGAGGTGTGTCTAGTGAGACTTTCCAAGGGAAGCTAAACCTCAAATTTTGATCTCATTTTTGAAAAAGGTAAAGCCTCAATGTGCCTTCGAATTGAGATTTAGGATTGGGTATAAGAAAATAAGGTGTTGGGGTGTGTCTGTATCTAGAGGAGGTAACATTTTTGGGATTATTATTAACTTTATGTTTGCCTGTACTTCAAAAATAGTGTGATTCCTCCAACAAAACATAGTTTCCAGCTGTTCAGATGAAGAAAGCTTTCCTTATGGACATTGAACCAACTTTGTTACTTTTACTGTAGGACCCAGATACAAAGAAGAAAACTGTTATTTCTCCTGGTATGAGATGACTTTATGTGCTTCTTCTGTTGTGTGTAGGTCAGAACATTGGCATAGAAAATATCTCAGTGTCTGAGCTCTTCTCAGAGGTCTTGAGAATTGAAGTATTCTAGAATATCCATTTTCCAATGTGCCGAATGCTGCAGAGCCTGGATGCTGTTGTAGCTTTCTTAAGTTCATGGTAAAAAAAGTATTTCTAGTGCACTCTGTCACTGAAACAGAACAAAGATAGGTAGAAAAAGGAAAAAAAAAGTGGTGAAGATTTTTGAAGAACTGTTCCCAGGTAACTTAACCTGCCCATGTTTTGTTAGTGATGGAAACTTTCTAGTTAGCTTTATATCTTACAGGGCATTTAAGGCCACGACTGCAGAGATCTGTTCTGCTGGCAGCAGTGGCTTAGGCAGTTGCCTTTTATTGCAGCTGCTCAGCTCTGTTCCTCTGCCAGTACAACTGCTAGCATGCCTGCATGGAGAACCTGGCTGAGAACTTGCTTGTGACAGTATAACCTCAGTTTGTAAAGGGTACGTGCAGCTTGTGTGTTTCTTCAGGTGAATATTTGACCATTGTCCAAGTGCTGTTAGTTTTGCTTTGACCCCTCCTAGCTTTTCCCAGAAAGCTATTTTTCATGTTTCTAGATTCTCATAGTGAAATCATAATACTTAGGGAAGCATTGCTTTAAAGACAAGAGGTCTCACCAATGGCAATTTGATTAGAAATAGAGTATTTAGGGTTAATTTTGGTTTTTTGTTTTGTTTTTCTCAGAGTTGGATTGTTTGTTTTTCCTTAGTCTTCACGTTTTTTAGCTTTGAGGTCAATATTTCCTTTCACTTTCCATGATACAGTTTTAAGTTGGCAAACTTGTGCTTTTATATTTTTTTTCCCAATTAACACAATTCTTGCTAAAATTATAGACCTTGTACAATTTTAACCTTTGCAGGTAGTCTGAGATATAAAAGGGTTCACATGCGTTGAAAAAGAAGATAAGATTTGGTGTAGTATTAACACCTCGGTCATGTCAGTAACATATAGTCAGCAATCAGCTAGCTCCTGTTGTGCCTACATCTGTTTTACTTGACAATAAACTAACCCTTCCATGAGTTAAGGCATGCCATGTCTAGGCTGTACACTCATCACATTTAAATTATTCAAAATTACCTTAGTACTTTTCAAAAAGCTGAGATCCAGAAACCCAACTTTGGCTTATCTTGGAGAATTTTGTGCACAAAGGAAGAGAGGCTGCTCAAGTTTAAAAAATAGCTTTAGAAACCAGATTGCTCAAGATAACAGCTAAAGAATTTGTGTTGTGATGTGTTAGTGCTGAGCTTTTAAAGATGAGGAAATAAGTATTAATCGTATATTTGACTTACAGTGCTTGCAGCAGTTTACAAAATGATAGGTGCAGGTACTCTGTAAATGTTCTGTGGCAATTTGACTTAACAAATCAATATAAATTGAGCCACAATTCCAGTGTGGTTGAAATTGCTTGTATCCAAGAAACAAGGAACAAAAAACATCTAAAAGATTGGAGTTGGATAGAAACAGTTAACAGCAGACTGTAGGGATTAGTGTTGGGTTCATCCTTGCTGTTGTTAATGAGCTGGAAGGCAGTGGAAGCAGCAAGCTAATAGTATTGACAGTATGGAGGCAAATGGGTTTGTCAACACAAGGAGAGAGAAAGTGGAGAGGAACATAGGTTGGGAATATAAAACAAATGAAACAACCACTACTGAGCCCATATGGGTTTTCCAAACGCTACACCGACAATTTTGCAATAAAAAAACTTTCTGAAAGGAGACAGCAAAGAAATGAGTATTTCTTACAGGTTATATTTTAAGTGCCTCAAATATGTTACGAAAATGAATAGATTGCTATTTGTGGTATGGCTAGACTTGGTGTTGATAGGAACAACAGGCATGTTCAAAGGATAGTGCTGCTTTGAGAAAACAGCTAATGCTCACCTAAGTTTAAGAAGAACGTGTTACATGGGGAAAAAGTTGTTGGTGAAATTCAGTAGTTAAGAACTGAGCATATTTAAAACTAGCAGCTTCCTAGTTTTATATTAAAAAATATGAAATCGATTTTATCTTGTAGATGGCTCTGTAATGGTAACTGTGCCTTTTAGGCAGAGATTTTTAATGTATTCAAGGAACTTTGAAATGAAATCTAGAGAGGAGCGGGCATTTATATAAAACTGCCATTTCCTAGAAAGAATCTCTGTAGTCCAGGAGGATGAAGACATGTAATTGTTATTATCATTCCAAATAAATAAAAAAAATAAAAATATCCACTGTGGAACTGTCCCAAACGTAACCTCAGCTGCTCTGCAGACACAGACGTGGAGACCAGACTAGCAACATTTACCAGCTGTGTATAAGAGCTACACTGCACGTAAAGGGATTTCACATTTTATTATGTGGGAGGGATGATGTCAGTTTGGTTGATTATGCCCCTTTCAAACTGCTGTGATAATTACCTGCTTGTTACCAGAAGTGTCGAACCCATTTTCAGTTCTTGTTTGCTTTTGCTGTCATGCCCTAATTGCTACATAATTTTGTCCCTGCCAATTACTACCTTGGAGTTGAATTTTACAGTGAAAAAGTTGTAAGAAGCAATAAAGTAATTGTTTTTTAGATCTCGTAATTTCAATAGAATATTCTATTATGCTGCAAAATATATTGAAATACATGCTGCTTACTTCTGTGAGGTGGTGAAATCCCATGGTTCCCTCTGAAATCAAGAGGATGTGGAGGGTGTGACTTTGGGAGAGCAAGCCCCTTGCTACTCAGCTGTAGTATGTGCCTTGATGGTTAAATAGGCAAAAGTGAAGAGGTGTGGAGAATTGATAGGTTTGAACTTTATTTTGGTAATAAATTTATTTATTATATTCTATAGAGGCAGAAGCAGTTTAGTTTAGTGTGGTTTTTTTCATAATTCCTTTCCTTGCTTTTCATCCTGTGTTTTATCTAGCGTGTGAGTTTTGATAGTTGCCTTTGTAGATATTAAATCATCTAATATGGTCCTTTATCTGTGGTTTTCTGTAAATATGTAATGTAAATAGGTTTCATTAAAGGTGCTGGGCCTAACAGTGTTTTATATTCTGATTAAAACTATTGGTTTGAATTATTCAGTGGAACAAAGCCTACAGTAATTGCATTAAGAGCTGGCTGACCAAGCACTTTGTTGTCATTGGGAACTGTTGTTGCCTTGCTTTAGGTTTTTTGGGTGGTCCTCCAGCAATAAGGTCTGGTGTTCGTCAATATTAATAACAATTACTGCTGTTGAAATTTGTATATGGAATGACATGGATGAGCAGAGGGAAGAGGCAAAAGTGGGATTTAGTTTAAGCACAGCTAAGGAAGAAGCACAGAGCAAGGAAGAAGGTTGTTGTCATCATGTAGAGGTGTAGATAAGGGGCTACAGTCTGGAAAGCAGTGCTTCTGGAAAGAAATTTAGAGTGTTGGAAGTTTCTAGCTGTGTCCTGAGGTCTGTTTATCTCAGAGATTGTGAGATTGGCAGCTACCATTTTAGTCTGATTCAGACAGCCACAGCTGAAAGACTGAAATGTTGGCAAAAAGTCACGAGGCTGACCAAAGTTTGTAGAAAACTCAGAGAAGATTACTTTGGTGAGAAAGGCAAAGTTGTTCAATCTCTTAGGTTGTGGGAGAGTGAAGAATCCAAACCCTAAAGCTAAGTACTAGCATGATTATGGTGGATAATCTCTCCAGTGGAGAAAATACTGAGTTCTTAAGGACTCCCTAATGTAAAAGGTACAAAAGACAGTGGTTGGAAACTGAAACCAGAGAAGTTCACATAAGAAAAAAACGAGCCCAAATTCATAAGGAGGAACAAATGGCAAAAGTGAGTGCCTTACTGAAAGATGGGCTTCAATCAGTCACAGTTATATTGAGTGATATTTATGGGTATTAGACTCGCATGGGTAATGATTCTGGCTTTGTCCCCAGGCAGGCTGTGAGCAGTTGGACTTTGTTTCCATAATGCACTCCTTAGCAGTTGTTCCATACGTGGCGTAATGAGTGTTGAACATCATTGCGGTCAAGGATTCTTTTCACATGTAATCTTTCATACATTGATAGCAAAATAGATACAGATCCTAAGATTCTGAGGACAAAGTATACCTCAGTTGTAATCCTTTTGTCCTCATGAAGGTTTTCAGGTACTGTAAGGAGAAATCTCAGTGTGTAAAAATGCAGCCAAAAAAAAAAAAAAGAGCAGAAGTAATATTGTAACAACAAGTAATGATTTTACTGCTGAAATTTGTGTGGCCAAACTGAACTAGCCTTTGGTCTGTCCTGTCATGATACCAAGACAATAGCTTTATGGCTGCTGTGTTACACCTAGACATAGGTGCTTCCCTGGCTGTGTCATCTATGCAGAATGCTCTAAGTAGCTGCTTTAGAGCTGCTCTGCCAACTTTTGATACCTGGAAATACTCTTGAAAGGTTCAATTAAGATAATTTTTGAAGCTCTGTGGTCTGGTGAGTAGAACTGAGTTTTTGTGCTGTAAATGTTAATTAGAAGCATATGTGTATATGTAAAAAGCAAGCTGAAATAAAAGTATAAATATCAAAGAAGCTGTCATTCCAGAAGGTCTGTGCTCAGAAAAGATTAAGTAAATATACAAATAGTCCCATTATAAATCAGATTCAATGTAATTTCTGGTTATCTTTGTTGTTTTTTTCTGGTGACTTCTGAAAAATGTTACAAAGTCATTCAGAATGTAATTTCCAAATCCTTTTAGAGAGCATTGCTTACACCTTTACCAAAAGAAGCTTCACTCACTGTTTCCTCTTCTCTTTCCTATCACTGTTCCTCACCCTTACTGCTTCCAGAACAAACATCCTTAAACCTCCAGTGAGTGAAATGGAGTAACCGACCTGATGAAATTAGTTGTGTTTTGCTGGGTGTAAATTCAATCAATGGTAATTCTTAAACTTTGTTTTAACATTATTTATATGACTTCAGGCTAGCTGGGTGGAATTTGGAACGTGTTGACATTTTTCTTCATACAGGGCAAATTTCTGAGAATTAATTTCCTCTTACCTTAAAACACATTTCTTTGCCTGTTTAAATTGAGGTTATCTGTGGAACTGGAAAGAAGTTGCTGAACTTGAGGACCTTTCGCAATGCGCAGTGCAGTAAATGGAATAAGCTTATTGCTTGTGTCCTTGGATGATGGCCTCAAAGGAACTTGACCTGGAGGTATCAGTTGGTCTTCTTGGATGACTTCCATTGTAGTAGTTGCTGTAACAAGGTTCGCTGGATACATGCCCTTATCGTGTGACACAGATACAATTTTGTTTAGAACTGTGACCTGTATCGTATGACGTAGGCTGAGCAGTAGATCGTTCTTTTGGTAGCACTTCTGTTGCAGCCTGATCTCATCTCATGCTAGGCCTGTGTGAAGGAGGTGATCAGGTAGAACTCCTCTAGCATCAAGTGCTGGAAAACCGATCTATTTATTAACATGTCCTTAAAGAAAAATATGAAGAAAAGGGTAAATTATAGAGATGAGGTAATAACAGCTCTAAAAAGAATCCTGTGGATGTGTATGTTTTATGTTGATGGACAGAAGACTGGCATAGAGGAAAAACTAGAGGAAGTAGCTTTGTATGGTTTGTAGTGATGAAATTTGAGAACATCGGTGTACAGCAGCGATCATTGTCCCATGTCGAGATGGTAATTTAACAGTCCTTTGAGCAGAATCATAGAATCATAGAATGGTTGGAAGTGACCTCAAGAATCATCTAGTTCCAACCCCCTGCCATAGGCAGGGACACCTCCCACTAGTACAGGTTACTCAAGTCCTCGTCCAGCCTGGCCTTGAACACCTCCAGGGAGGGAGCAGCCGCAACCTCCCTGGGCAACCTGTTCCAGTGCCTCACCACCCTCACTGTAAAGAACTTCCTGCTAACATCCAGTCTAAATCTCCCCTCTGCCATTTTAAACCCATTGCCCCTTGTCTTATCATTGCAAGACCTTGTCAATAGTCCCTCCCCCGCCTTCCTGTAGGCCCCCTTCAGATATTGGAAGGCTACTATAAGGTCTCCTCGAAGATTAGAAGTTCTCCATTATAATTATTTGGAGCTATGTGTAACCTAGCTGTAATTGCCAGAAGGCAGATGTGTATCTTCAGGTTAGAGGAATCCTTTTCAGGAATGGGAGGGAAGAAAGGTGCTGTACAGTTTGCTTAACAGAATGCAGTATTTGCATCTTCTCCACACCCCTGGAGACTGATAGGTCTGTTTATATGGAAGCTTTTAACGTGTTTGAAGACTTGTGTGAGTTGTGACTGCGCTTGTGACATTGCTGATTATGCTACTTGTATTGTTTATATTTCACAATAGTATTTCCAGAGTTTTATTTACTCTGGTATAAAAATAGTTTCCATGATGTGACTTTAAGGATTTACTTCAAGTTTGAAAACAACTTTGTTAAAAGAAAAACAATTCTTGTGAATTATAAATGTACACTGACACCCATCTGATTACCCATTTTCTTTTTAGGTCTATTTTTGTTCTTCTGAGGTTTTTCCAAGCCTTCTGAATAAGTTCTAATGGATTTTTAATTAGTGAGCAGAACTTGTGGTTTTTTTCCCTTTGGCTCTCCCAGGTTTAGCTGTTTTATTGAAAGAAAAATATTTCATAATACTTGTTGACATTATCTGAAATAAAAATGCATTTCTTTATAAGGAGTATGAAGGGTGCTAACAGATGGAAAAGATATGTGGTGATATGACATTCATTTCTGTTGTGTTTTTTTTTCCTGTCTGAATCCATTCTGGATGGGTAATGCAAACTGTAGTTAACATACAAGAACTACTTTTCTTACATGACATTAATTAATTTGGGTATTATTAAGAAAATTGTATCTAATGTGTTCTAGGTCAGCATCTTGCATAAAAATGGGTTATTTATATCTCTTTGGATACTGCTCATCCCTTCATGTCTTCATCCTTCTAGTTTAAGCTTAAATGCTTTCTGGGGAAGCAGTGGGGCAATGCAGTGATACTGCTGCCTGCAGGTTGGTCAGCACCTTCTGTAAACAAAAGTTCAGGTAAAATGGGAGGACAGACACCTTCCTCAGAGAATCCTGTAACACATACACACACACACACACACACACACCTGAGGGGCAGATGTATGGAGTTTGGAGATATTGGTGGGATCAGAAATATTTTAAAAGTATAAGAATGAATGGAGTTACTTTCCATGTAATCTGCAGGGAGACTTGTTTATTGTTGAGTCTAAAGATACCAGTAAAGCTGATCTTTGACAAAAGATGCTGAGCTTTTTTTGATGAGAAAGCATGAGATGTTCTGAGGTGACTGGTGCCTTTTGGTAGAAAGCTCTCAAAACAGTGCCATGTGAGTGGTTTCTTTTAAATGCATTGATAAAATAGGTAAGAGCTGATTATATGCATCTTATTATTCAGTATCCTAACTGAATTAGCAATGAAGTAAAGCAATGGTTAGGGAATTTGATGATCACTGGTGTGCAGACTATCCTTGTTGGGTATAAAAACAAGTTTTGGAATAGAAAATGCACTATTAGATCATTTGGTTGTATACCTGCATTGTGTGTGGCTGGGTATTAAGCCAGGCAGCACAGCATAATCAGTGAGAATATTTAACATGATCAGACAAATGCATTTTGAAAGAATCTTCACAACCTTACCATGGTAAGACTCTGGCAGACTGCAGAGTTTCAAAAGGAAATCTTTGAAAATGACTCTTAATTAATGGTGCTAAAATTACAAAAATCTGTTCACAGAGACCAAAACTTCCTCCAAGTTCCAAGTACTTGGCAGCTGTTTCTCATGTACAGTGACTCAGACCTGTGGAATTTTATGTGCAGGATACTGAAATCACCAGCCATGAGCATTGCAGTCCTTACCATTGTATTGCCACCTCTATTCAGAAGAGAGTGGCAGACAAACCCTGCAACATATGAAAGAACGAGCAAGTAGATGGATAATTCTTAATTCTTGAAGAGATGAGCTTGGTGCTTTTGTGGGTAAAAAATTCTGGGCATCATGGAGGAGTTAAAACTTGGCATAGCTGTCGTCGTGGAGAAACAAATCTTGTGTTCGGATGGAAGTAGATGCTTACAGCAAAAAGAAAGAGTGTTTGGTGCAGTAGTATATTTTGATGCATTTTTGTTTATTTAAAAGAAGAATTGTGTACAGGTACAACGTTTGATGGTGCAGGTGCACACATGGAACTCTTGTAAACCTGTATTTCTGACAATACCAGTGATGCGTCCACTGTTCATGTTGCCATTTCATACTCTTTGCCTGTAAAATTAGAACATGTCAAAACATTTGGTGGTCTTGATGAGCATTACTTCTAAATTCATTGAAGAGTCTTGTGGTAATCCTTGGCTGGAAAAACAAGAATATAACCATTACCAAGTCTGGAGCCAAGTAGATATGCAGACCTAGCTGGGATTGATGCTACTGGCTGCTGGTGCTCCCAAAGATTTGTCTAATTTGATTCTGGGAAAGGTTTTTAGACAGTACTGCAAGTGCTGAAATTTTGGTGTGCTGTTCTGCATTTTGATAGTGAATATGTCTGAGTGCCTTGGTAACAAATGTGTTGAGGGATGGAGTTTGTGTAAAACTGCAAATGTATGTGGGGTGTCAGAAGGTCATAATTACATCAGAATTTTTAAATCATTTCTGGTTATTTCTGAAATTCACAGAGTGGTTAAGGTCTGCATATGACATGCTTTGTGCCACAGAACTAAGGGTATATACTGCCAGTCAGACTGTGAGGCTGCCTGTGAGTGGGAAGGCAGTTCTTGAGAAAGAAGAACTTGTAGCAATTTTTGATGCTGTATATTGCTGAGTTAATGTGACAGATATCTGACTAAAAGTAATTTCTGTTTACAGAATTTATGTATTTCTAATCAGTTTGAAGGGTAAAAAGAAAACTGATAGATTTGGGGGCCTATTCTGTGTTTTCTCACTCTGAACTGTCTTCAGATCTGAACAGTCCATACATGTAGATCAGGCAACCTGCCTTCATACTTTTCTTATGTAATGGTGTCATAGAAAGCTGTGCAGAAGTACATTGCAGTGTAGTAGTCCTAGCCTCAATACTTTGGTCTGTAATGGGCTGTACAGAGCTTTGATCCCACGTGTATTGTATGGGTTCATGTGGAAAGGTGGCTATTGTATGCACCTGCAGATGTCAACAATGAATCCTCCTGGTTTGGTCCTTGTCTGCTGTGACCCTCCATCTCTCTCTGATAACATCCTCACAGAGGATGTTCCCAAAGGGACAGCAAGTTGGGAGGATGATTTCATGGTTAGTAAGACTCTGTTCTGCTTTATCTTTTAGAATAGCAGTTCCAGACTCAAACTGAGCAACTATCAGGGAAGAACAGGGTAAATGCAGGAGATAGTCACTTTAACCAACCCAGCCTCTTCACCCAACAGAGTGCAGCTTCAGGGTCCTGGATCCAATGGGCTTTGGGAAAATCGAGTTGAGATTAAGATTTTCCACCAGTGAGATGACATTCCTCTTCCAGTAATTACACATTTTGGATTTGGGTAGACAGTTCTGGTGAGTGCCTGCCAGCAGGACATCCTATTTGCCTTTTCTCAGTCTCCCATGGAAAGTGCTTCTGCTCCAATATTGGCATTAGAACCCACATAGTACAGGTGACTATGCATGGGCACTCGAAGCTGAAAATACAGATTTCATATTTACTTAAAAACAGTAATTAATTTGGCCTTTAGATTGTTGTTAAAACTGAGAAATACAAATCTGTTTTGACACTAAAAACTTGTCTTGGGATGGCCTTTTTTCTTCAAGAGCCTTGCATTCATCCTTTGGTTTCCCACATATTAACTTGCTTACTTTCTGTCAACAGTAACTGCACTCTAGAATGAAAGCAAAGATGCATCTACCATATTCAGTACAAATAATCTTTAAAAGACTCCTATTTGCATTTCTTTTGACAGTGTAGGAAATCTTTGACAAATCTCCCTTTCACAGGGGAGTGCTGGAAAAGTTTAGATAAGAATCATCAAGCAGAGGCTAGGTCCGTTTTATGCTTTTACTCAGACATCCCTGATCTCAAAGACTATAATGTTTTTTTATTTTAGGTGCTCTCAGTGGTAACTGTATAAAATATAGATGTGAAAAAAAAAATCATCTCTGAACATGTTATAGCCTGCATGAATGAATAATGCTGAGGGAATGAAGAATGTCTTCTATATTGTTACTGGTTAAAGGAGATGTAAGATGGGAAGTGTCAATGTTTTGGTTTTAAATGTAAGCTGGGTCACTTCCCTTTGCTGTAGTTATTTATGAAAAGGTTGTCATGCTTTCTGTATTAGAAATATTAACACTTGGATTGTACCAGTAGTATATTTTTGAGATCTTTTAATAATGAAACTGGAGGTTAAGTTCTGTAATGAGATTGTAATAAGTCTGGTTCTGTAGATGTAAACCAAAAAATGGTATCCTACAGTCTTTCACTTCTTCCTGTTACTAAGATGTCAGCGTTTTTTCACCTTTGCATCACTTAGGGTGTTTCTGTTGCACATTTTCCCTATATATTGGGGTCCTTCTCCCTTTAATGTACATGTAACTAATATAAGAAGTAAATACAAATAAAGAACATGTTGATGGTTTTGAGGTTTCTTTTATGTAACATAAGAAAATGTTGAGAAGAGCAAGTGCAGAAAATATTTTCAGCAGTTGCTGATTGCTCAATTAAAAGACCCAAAACTTCTTAAGATCTTTTACATCAGACTTGGTTTGAAGATGTAGTCAATAAGATAGTGAGTTTCCTATTCTAGGCTCGTTAGTGTTTAGAGCTATTGAAATGAGTTCTAGCTAGCTGGCATCTGCCTTGTGTCCAGTGCCTCAGCTCTTTTTTCTCAATTCTTCAAAGTAATAAAGACCTCATTGAAAAGGAGCGTTCAGAAAGTGGGAAAAAAATCTCTTTCCTTGTAGGTGTTTCCATGAATTGATTCTTGCTTGCTGAGATTGCTTTTGCAGAGGGCTACTAGCTGAACCCTAGATATTCCTGTTTGCATGTCGAGCTTGCCTTAGGTTCAGCAGCACTGGAGCATGTGCTAAAAAGGTTCTTGGAAGGCCTGTGGCAGCTTTCACTTGTGGAACTCTCGTGTGCACATTAATTCATTACTAGCCATGCTGATGGCAGCACTAATTGAACCTTTTTATAAATCATTCCTGTATCATTTTCCAGGGTAAGGCTGTGGACAGATGTTCATTTAACAAGACATCTGTGCTGGTTTAGGATGTTACTGTATCCCAGATGTTACACTGCTTTTTAAGGTTATTGGCCCTGTTTCCTATATTTAGTACCATCATTTTGCTCAGCAGTTTGCAGAGTGTAGGAAGGGAGGTGGTTTCTCCCCTGGATGATCTGGAGGTTTCAGCATTTGAGAGAGGGGAAGCTCTGGAGCAGTTTGTATGACACATTCTCATAAGCCTGAAACAAAATACATTGGAAGACCTGAACAAGTTGTCACCTGATTTTGTCGGTAGCAACTTGGAACTTGCAGAAACTGGTGCTGGCAATAACTTCTGGGTAATCACAAACTAACAGCCTGGCAGTGACAGGCACCTGGGAGTTGTAGCTTTGCCAGTTAAGTCACATGGTTCCAGGAGCTGTTGGCCCATGACCTTATTCCTGATCACTTTATGAAAAGAATGAGTAAGATCCAAGATCTTAACCTACTTGGCACTTGTCAGTTGGTGCTACTGTTGTCACCTTCAAAAAAACCAAACCAAACAACCAAAAAAAAAAAACCCAAAACAACTAAAACCAACAACAAAACCCTCTTGAACATGTAAAAAGTGTCATGCATTAAAACAAAAAGCAAACAAACAAAACCAACCAACCAACCAAAAAAACCCAAAACCCAAAAACAACAACAACAAAAAAAAAGAGTAAAGAAGTGGTATCTGGTTACATTTCACCCAGCACTGTGTAGCTGTGCTGCTCTCCAGGTAATTCAACAGAAGCCACTCAGGTGCCTGGTGATCTCCCACTGTTAGTGTTGTGATCAAGTCTTTAAGACAGCCTCAGCAAGGCTTTCCCCAGGCAAAGGCTCTGTGTAATGCTCTGTTGAGTCCTAAAAAAGGACTTTTTGGGCTTTTTTCTGGTGGGCTAAATTTAATTAGTTGTTTACTCAGAGAAGAATTATGAGACTTTTGTTTGCTGTGGTGTATTTAAAGATGGAGATTAATGATAGGCACAAGCTAAGAAAGTGAACTGATAACAAATTTAGGAGTAGGTCACAAAGGATTTTGATAAATGCAAATAAGATTTGCTATTTTATGCAAATATTAATAAAAATGTTGTAGAGAGTAAGTATATTCATCTGGAGTCTTGTATACATTAAAAAGTATAGTTTTTTGTTGACTCTGTTTCATGAAATGCTGAATGTGCATTAAACACTTAAAGAAGTTACATTTCTCTCAGTAGATCTGTTTTTTCTAAACATAAATAGATGTGCTTTTATTTTTTCCTTCTAAACTGAACTCTCTTGTAGGAAAAAAAGCAAGCAAGAAACCAATTGCAGAAACCTTGGCAGTGATTCAGCCCGTCTACCAAACCCACTGCCTGTTGTACTGGCTAATATTTATTGTTGTTTTCTTGTAGAGTCTGTATTGGTCAGGCTCTGCCTGTACATTTTGTTCTTAGTTTGAAAGCTGGAGATGTGGCTATCTGTGTTTGGTACTTCTGCTGTTGTGAGCTGATGGAGTTCCTGCAATGATATGTAAGAGCAAGATATAGTTACTCCTCCCAGTAAGAAAGCTTTGGATTGAGCTTCAAGATCTAGAACAGAACTGAGATGATAATGTTCAGGGTAGCAGTTAGAGTTCATTACTGGCTGGCTGCATGTGGGCAAAGGGGAATAGGCACTGGGTATTGTTCTGTAATTACTTTAAGGCAGCAAAGGTTGGCCTTGCAACTGTCTAGCCTCAGCGGCCTTTTCACATCCTCCTCCAGAAGGATGAACTTCAAAAGAAGTAGTCTTTTGAAGGAGAAGAACAGAGCACAGGTTGCTTTCCTTACTTTATCTATGGCAGAGTGAAATAAGCAAATAGCAAAACAAATATTTACAGGATTTGTCAGTGGGAAAATCTAGTGTTGTACAATCTAGCCAAAGGCTTTGTGTATGGCACTGTTAAATACAATGTATAAACTTAATGCAAATAACTTAAGACAATCCATTCTTATTACAAATGTTGATTGCAGAGATTAGGTATGTTATATGGCTTTCTCAAATGGCATTTTCTGTGGAAACAATGTATAGTTGTCAGTGCAGTGTGTATTTCACTGTTGTGACTTGAATTATCTTCTTCTCTAAAACAAACATAAATTTGTGGGCTATAAAATCTCTTCTGATGATTGTGAAATGAATGTAACTAGTAAAAATAAGTTAATTATATAATGCAGGTTTTTTCCCACCACTTCTTCAGTTTTATTTAAAACCTGCACAGCCTTGTGAAGGCTTTTAGAATATTTGAGGGAGGGGAATGGCAAGAAAACACCAGACGTGGTTGTATCTTTTGCTGAAAGAAGCAATTATGTTTAATTAATTGAAACCTCTGAGTTTCCTTAGTCTTAAATAGATTGCTAAAATACGGTAGGGAGTTCAAGGAATGAATACAGCTCTTGTTTAAACAAAATGTTTAAAAAGGCTTTGTGAGCTACTTTGTGTTTAATACATGAAATGTTGTTTTAATAGAAAATCTAAAGCCGTGTGTAAATTATTAAGTAAACATAAACAGTCATCATCTTCCACTATCCAGTGACCTTCACCTACAGGGTTGTGTTGGAGAATACTGAAATGAGATACTTGTGAAGGAAGCAGAATTATCATTTACTTTTGTGATGATTTCAAAGTAATCCTGTTTTGTACAAACTTGTAACTTTGCATTGCAGACAGTTGATAGAAGAATAATTGGGATAGGATTTAGAAATAATCCCTGTTATTAGCTTGTTATGTTCTGTAAAGCTTTTGAGCATTTCTGTACCAAGGGAAGTGATTTCATTTACCTTCATTTATGAAGAGAAGTAGCTTTCATTTGGTGCTGGCTGGTGTGCTGGGATCATGGAATCACAGAATCACTGCAGTTTGCAAAAGACCTCTAAGTCCAACCGTCAACTCAATGTCACCATGCCTACCACCTCTCTGGGCAGTCAGTTCCAATGCCTGACTACTCTTTCAGGGAAGAATTTTTCCCCTGGTATCTAAATGTTGTGAAGAGCAGCAAGGAATACAATCCATGGATGCCCTTGTGTTCCTACTCAGCTACAGTGTTTTTCCAAATGTTAGAAGACTGTTGCCTCTTTCTTCCTGTATCTATCTTTGCTGGCAGAACCTGTTTAATACAGTCATGGAATGCATTGGCTTGAAAGGGACCCTCAAAGATCATCTTGTCCAACCTCCCTGCAGTGAGCAGGGACTTCTCAAACTAGGTCTTTAACAGTTCTGTGCAATGAGCATGATGTTCCATTTGCTGTATGCCCTACTCTTCATTGCAGATGGGAATAAATCTGTCTGACAGTCTCAGATGCTGCTGTGGGGGACATTGGTGGCCTTCTCACCTTTCCAGCTTCTGAACAGCTCACCAATCACTCTACACATAGATGGGCTGACAAGGTGGCTGAAGGGAGGAGTATAAGAGTAGTTTGTTCTGAGGTTCCAACTGTGTCCACATTTTTCATCACTGTCCTAAACATATTTCTTAGGGATGCCCAGAAAAGTCCTTCTGTCCTTCGTCTTTTCCTATTTGTCTCTTTGCCACAGCTCCTTTGTAAACTTGAGTGGCTTTTTTCAGGCTTTGGTTTAAACCTCATTTTAATTCTTCCTTTCCTCCTTTGCAGACACAAAACTGATCCCAAAATATCTTGTTAGGTAGTCCAAGGCAGTCACTCTTTTTCTAGTAGGAAAGAAGCATTTGTAGATGCAAAAGGTGGTTCCAATTCTGTGATGTTACCCTCTTTGATCAATGATAACCAAAGGTAAAGTTTATGTTGTAGCCCATTATTAGTAGATCTATTTCTGTGGAATTAGATTGGATGGATTTAATTATTATAACAGACTGTACAAAAAAAAAAAAAAAAAAAAAAAAAGGGAAATGCTGGGTTTGAAATAATTAAAAAAAAACCAAACCAAACAACCTTTTCCCTCCAACGTAGAGCTAAACTCAAACCTTTCAGAATCCTGCATGAAAGAAGAACTAGAGCAGTTTTGTTGGAGGGAGGCAAGCAGGGTGCCCGTGTGCTGGCCTGCACGGCATCCTGATTCAAGGCATGTTGATTGGGTCAATGGTTGCCTGGGAGCTCTGGGACATGGAACTGCTGAGATGCCCCAAACTGCTCAGAATTTGTGTACTTGGAATGAGAAGCTCCCTGGGTCTCCCAGGCTTTCCGTCAGCATGTCAGGCAGGTTGCCAAGTAGCCTGAAAATTTGGGAGGCAAGGTGCCAAGCTCTTGGCTCCTTTTCAAATGGGCTGCTGAACAGCTGGGAATCTGGATGCTTGGGCTTCTCAACAGCCCACTGCGTTAGTTGCTGAAGAGTCAGGCAGGGGAAAAAAGGCTGAAAGTAGAGACACAAACCTGTCTGCTTTTGGTCAGACCTTGCTTGAAACTGGAACACATCTATCAGGTATTTCTGTTTTGATGTGCTGTCCTCACATGATGACTTTTCAAATGTGATAACATCTAGTCATCTCTCATAACATTTTATTTTATGTGTCAAAATATTTTCTTCACTGAAAATAATACATGTTTCATTTGAATTGCTTTACCATCATTATTATTCCATACAACTGGCTTCTAAGAATGCTGTCCTGGTTTAAAGTGAGATATAGTTAATTTTCTTCTAGTTTGGATTTACTGTGAGAATAAGGGTGATAACACACTGATGTTGTAGTTGTTGCTCAGTTGTGTTTATGCTAAGGATTTTTCAGCTTCTCACACAACCCCACCAGTAAGCAGGTGGTGGTGGGGGGGAATGATAAGAAACTGAGAGGACAGCTGGCCAAAACTTGCCCAGGAGATAGTCCATACCATATGATATCATACTAATTTATAAACTGGGGAGGATTGGCCAGTGGTTGCTGTTCAAGAAGTGCCTGGGCATTGGTCAGTGGATGGTGAGCAACTGCACAGTGCATCGCTTGCTTTGTTCTAAGTATCTTATCTTTGTTACTACTTTCCCTTCCTTTTCTGCTCTATTAAGCTGTCTTGATCTCAACCCACAAATTTTTCTTCCCCGCCAATTCTCTCCCTTGTCCCACTTGAAAGGATGTGGGGGAGAGGGAGTGAGTATCTGTGTGGTGTTTAGCTGCCTGCAGGGTTAAACCACAGCAGATGATCTGGTGGGGACTGGTATCATTTTTAGTGTATATAACTCCTGGCTATATTTTGGATTTGTGTTCTCCCACATCTGTCTGTAGTTACCTCCTATGTGGAGCAAACAGGATGCTTCTATCCTAAAATTGTATCAATTTCTGTACTTTTGGATCAGTAAAAGTTTGTTACTGTATTTTTTTTTTTTAAGCATAATCAGAAAAACTTCAGAGGCCAACTGCTGATTCAGCTGTACATTGTTGAGAACAACCTAGAGTGGGGAAAAAAGGGGAGGAAACTTCAAATCATGGGTTAGCTTAAATGTTACGTAAGGTAGGGCTGACATTTATCTCTCAAAATAATACCATTTAAATCCTAATTTAAATTTCAAACATCAAAATTTTTTAAAAATGCTTTCAGTTTAAAAAAAGGTTTTTTCCCTTCTTATGTTTGCAGGCCTCGGAGTAGAGGAAAAACCACAGTGGAGGATGAAGACAGTATGGATGGTTTGGAGGCAGCAGAAACAGAAAACACTGTGGAAACAGGTGATGAGTGATGTTGATACTGTCTGGTTATTGCTTATCTCTTGGAAATGCATTTAATTATGAGAACTTTGGCAGACGGAAAGATAGACCTTTAGTTTTCTAGCACAAGATGTACATTTGGACAGATAGAAAAGAAAAATAGCCTGTATTATTCAAACTTGTATTAATGAAAGTTATTTGAACCTGTTGCTTTTAAACAGTCTAATGGGAATGTCTTCATAGTGTGTTATGTAGAGGCTCTTTTACCTGGTTTTATGAGTCTCTATCTAACAAAAGTGAAAGCTCTGAAGCAGCAGCTGCTGTTTTTAGAATACCTCTTTTTAGAATACCTGCCAAAACACAGTATTACTGACTGACCTGTGCTTTCAGCTGGCTGCAGCAGATTATATACAGATGGATAGTGGGGATAGCAAAACATGAATGCTTCCTAGTGCTGCTTGGGAAACAAGATAAATCTCTGTGCTTGCTCTTGTTATGATAGTTCCCAAATACTCCTGTTACCAGAGGGATCTCATTGTACTGGACTGAGTACTGTTGTCACAGACTGTGATTTCTGTTCTGGCAGGTTAAGAGTCTGAAGAGACAAGCAGATGAGCTAACACACAAGATAAAGGCCATGGTGAAGAACTGTCATCTCTTTGCCAGGCACATGTCTGTAGCCATTTGCCTGTTTTTAACCAGGGACTGAATATATGTAGAAGGATAAAACCTGCCAGGAAGGATGGTACCATGGCCAGTTGGCGGAATTTTGTTGGCTTGACAGAAACAAGTCTTAAAAATGCATTGAAACATAAGGGTTTATAAATTTAATTAGATGAGCCTATATGTGTAATGAGCAAAGTGGAAGGAAGCAAGAGACACTAACAGCAGAAGCTGGTGGTCAGGGCAGCAATTGCATGGAAATGCCAGCTGAGTGTAGAATTACTCTCACAGCTGCTAAGTAAAGGAGGTAGAGTTGTGAAGCCCTGAAAGATGGAGACAAGAATCTATGCCTAGTGTAGATTTATAGGGAGAACAATGAAGGACTTCAAAAGAGCCATTTTGCAGCAACATCTTATAGACCATAGAGGAATATGTTTGCAGTAGTGGAAGCTACAAAAGAGAAGGCTAAAATTACCAAGTGGATGGCGGTTGAGCTTCCACTGTGTACGCAGGTCTCTTGCTTCTTATGTGTGAGCTGGTGAATGGTGGTGAAGGCTTTGTACTCAAGGTTCTAGGCTTTGGGGAGGCTCATGAGTGTTTAGTCACAACTTTTGCTGAATTTAAGTGTTTTTAATGGTTTATGGAGGAAGTCTATATTAAAGCTTAATGCAAGGATGCTACATCATTTTATTCTGTCAGTTGCTTTTCTGTCTTTGGTAATAAGCTGCTGGTGGTTGTGCCTGGCCTGTATTTTCCAGCTTCTACAAATAGGTAGTTACCTGTTATTAAAGTTGGAAGTGAAGAAGTTGTAGCCAGTATTGTCTGTAAAAAAAAAAGATGAGTAGGGGAAAGGAAGGCTAGTTCTAATTGTGTCCTATATTCTGTTTATTGCTCTTCCTATCCCATGTGCTAGAAACAGTCTTATGAAAATCAGCAAAGGGGCCAGAAAGTGTGGTTATAAGTGGTAAGTTTTGTACGTTTAAAATATACTTTTAAAAATGCCCCAAACTGAAAAATAAATTCAAGCTTAACATCTGCTGGTACACTACTGTGTAGGGAATCTAGGATAGCTTTATCTTCTTTGGCTTTGCATGTCATGATTAACAAAGTTCTTCAGCAGAGGTCTGAGAGCAGGTTTTACTCAGACACAGATGGTCATTTTTAAAGCTCCAAGGGTGCATATAGATGTATCTCCATTACCCTTCATCAAAATCATCCTGACTGTCACAGAGTGCTGATGCTCATTTCTGATGCTGCTGCCTGTGCTAGGAATCCTGAAAGACAAAAACTCTACTGGGTCTGCTGCTGGAAGTGATACACCATCACTTCACTGCTGAGCCTGAGATGGTTTTGAAAACTGTACTCCTAAGTGAAAAGAAGCCTCGTAGAATACAGTCATCTGAAATCCCTTTTTGACAGGGGGAACCAGAATAGAACTGAAGAGCAGAGTCTCGATCAGTCTGATAGAGACAGAAAATAGCAACTGTATTATTTCAAAAGTTGATCAGCATGTGACTTGAGAGGGGTTTAATTGTATTAATTGAAAAGGCTGCTGTCTTTAAAACTTAGAAGCACTTACCTGTGTTAAAGTGTGGGAGAAGGAGGAATCTTGGTTTGTTGCTTCATGTGTGACTTAATCAGATTGAAGTATATTTGTGTTCCAGTTTATGAATTTTTATTTTGACTAAAAAGGCTTTTTGTTTTATTTTCTTGCAAAAAGTGGAGCTGTCAGCAATTTGCTGTAGTAGTTGGCAAACCAAACCACAATATCTTAATATCTTGAAATTCTAAATGAGATCATCTGAACATACGAAATGTGCAACTCTTGACATATTTTGTGTTTCTGTATTTCTAGCTTTTTTTCTATTGTCTGGTTCATGTGCTGAGCATAATCAGGAATTCTTTACTCTGTGTGAGGCCTTTGTTTCTTGTTTGGTTTATTTATGGATTCTAACTTTGCTGATCAACTCTTTAAAATTAATCAATTTTCATAAAATGTGAGAAGTCCATGTCTTAAATTCAGTGTATTAAACTCTGCTTTTGGGGAAGAGAACAATGCCAGAGGAATGAGAACTTCCCTCACAGGAAGGGAAAAAGATGATGCCCCATATAATCCCATCTAGAGGTGTTTTCTAGGTGTGAAAACTGGTTTTGGGCAAAAAGCAAGGAAGGATGTGAAATACATACAGTCTTTCAATTTGTAATGTGTAATTTCTGTTTGCACTCTACTCTGCCCTAGTGAGGCCATATGTGGAGTATTGTGCCCAGTTCTGGGCTGTCCAGTTCAAGAGAGACAAAGAACTATGGGAGAGAGTCCAACAGAGGACCACAAAAGTTGCGATGGGTCTGGAGCATCTCTCTTATGAGGAGAGACCTGGGGCTATTCAGTCTGAAGAAGAAAAGACTGAGAGAGGATCTTAATCAGTGTCTAAATGGTGAGAGGCAAGAGGATGGGGCCAGTCTCTTTTCAGTGGTGCCCACTGAGGGGACATGAGGCAGTGGGCAGAAACTGGAATGCTGGGCATGAACCAGAAATTCTATCTCAATGTCAGGAAAAACTTCTTCACTGTGAGGGTAGCAAAGCATTGGACCATACTGCCCAGTTGTGATTGTGGAATCTCCTTCTCTGAAGATTTTCAAAACACTCTGGACATGATCCTGTGCAACTTGCTTTAGGTGACCCTGCTTTAGCAGGAAGATTGGACTAGATGCTGTCTGAGGTCCCTTCCAACCCCAACCAGTCCGTAATTCTGTGTAATATTGCAACAAATGTTTGCTAAAAAAAAAAATAAAGAGTCTTCCTGAAGTGGCTTTTTTGTATTGCTAAGACACAGCCATTTTAATGGCAGTCCAGGAAAAGTTGCTACCTTAACAAAATTCTGTAGTGTGATATGTAAGAAGAGGCAGAATTGAAAGCTAAGCAGGATAAACTGTGTGCTGCTCTGATCATTTCAGTATGGGTTATTATCCCTGCCAACTATAGCCATGTCTGAGTCCTGCCCATTTTCTGCCAAGTGCTATGTTTGCTTTAGGATAAATTGAATGTAGAATTCTTAAGGATGGAAAGAGAGGAGAGATTTGGAGTTGGAAAAAAGGAAATTTGGAAGGAAGATCTGTTTGGAGGTAACTCAACTTTGTTCTAAAAGATAGTGCTGGTAACTGCTTCTACTCTATCGCTAGACTCTCAGCTTCCTGTCCACCTCAAGATAGACTCCTTTGCTTTGCCCACCTGCTCTGTTTCTTACTGAATTCTTTTTTTTTTTTCTTAGTGATCATTTTGCTTCTCGGCTTAATGTAAAATGCTGCTGCTGTGTCATTAGTGACATGATAATGGAATTTGCATTGACATTACTAATCAAATATACCGAAAGAGTAGCATGTATCTGCTGTGCCTGAACCCTGTTTTCCTCACTGAAAATGGTCCTGTTTTGTGTATGTTTTAGTTCTATGGATCTGCCTTAACTTTTAGTCATGCTATGTTGAAGCTGACTCTCCAGTTGTGTAGATGAAATACTGGAGACACTGAGACCTCAGTTTACCTAAGCAAAATCATAGTATAAACCAGGTTGGCTTTGGGGTTCCATAAGAATCTGCTCTGCTAACACTTTCCTAGGTCAGAAAGAAAAGAGAAAAAAGTAGCAGGTAAAATAAATTTATACCACCTGCAAGTCAGGGAAGACTGACTGTAGAAAGTAAAAACACTCTTAAACAGTAGTCATGCATGTAAAAGAACCACAAGGGGAAAATCTTTGTCTTAACAAAAATCATTCCCAAATAGCTGTTGCTACCTGAGCAAGTGGTGCTATAGTTCTTTCAAAAAGTGCAGTAGCTTTTATAAGTCAAAAAAGAAGTAAAATTCTAAGAATTACTGAGAGTGGCTTAAGGAGAAAAAACAATCAGTGTGTTTTTTTTTTTTACTGTCGCTTTATGAACTACGCCATGACTGCATCTTGAGTGCCAGGTGCAGTTCTACTTCCCTTTCCAAAAAGATGTAACTGGGAAAGTACAGGAAAGGCCAACGAGTATAAGAAGCAGTAAATAATAGGAGAGATCAGTTAAGGTAAAAGCATTCAATCTGAAATGACATTACTGGAAAGCAGTTTAATAGGATCCTCCAAAATGATCAGTGGTATCAGATGATCTCAACTGTTTCAAATGACGAGAAAATCAGCAGGGAATGTTTTGCTGCAGGAAAATTAGGGGACATAGATCATGTTCAGAGCACAAAGGTAGGTACATTTGCACTCAACATCTACTTAAATTATAGAATTCATTGCTAGTGGATGCTTTGGCCATGAAAATTGTACATGGGTTTCAAAAAGACCCAAATATATTAATGAAAATATAAGCTGTTGAATACCCTCCCTAGCTTAGGAAGTCCCTCAGGTGCCTCATTGGGAGCTAGTTTAGAATGGCCAAAATTATTGTTTAAATGATCCTCCATTGAAAACCTCGTTTTTATTTCATAGCTGGTACAAAATCTGCACAAAGTTATTCTCTGTATAAAATGTATTTAATAAATAATTCTATCTGAATTAAAAGTATCAAAATATACACTGAAATGTTCCAAAAAGAATAACCACAGGCTTTCTTCTCATCTCTGTATAACAACTCTCACAGTAAGTAAACCACCACAATGTCCTTCAGGTAGGAAACAGTGGTGGTTGTGAAAGAAAATACTTGTGCAGCACTTGCAGAAAACAAGACACTTCTGACACAGTTGCACATTTTATTGTTGCAAATAAAATTTCAGAGTGTTGACTTAGGATGGAGAAAGGGTGCCTATTTCAGTAGAGAAATGATTCTCTCATCTGGTTATTACCATTGCACTCAAACTTCAGTATGCTTTTCCCGCTCTTACTCCCATGGTTGTGGTTTTAGCAGGCATGAAAATGTGGCTACACACTCAGTGCAGCCCAAGTAATGGTGGCATCAGCAGCCATCAACTGCTGTGTGACTTTCAGTGTACCTTGGCTTGGCTGCAGGCGATCTGTATGGGACCAGTTAGCTACAGCATGTCCTTTTCCCCCCATGTTCAGCTGCCAAAGCCTGTATGTGAAAGATTTTGGCACGTAAGTGTGCCAGTCTGAATTCCTCAGAGGAGGTGATGCTTCTATGATATTGTGTCCAGAACAGTAACAGAATTATAAACTTTGACTACTGGAAACATACTTTGTTCCTAAATGGGGACAACTCTTTTGATGGCTTCTGTGGATAGGAGCTTTATTCCTTGTGCTTTTGGAGATTTTACTTAGCTTTCAGAAGGCCCTTCTGTCCTCGCCAATAAGGTGGGGAACAAACTCTTGGTGTAATTGTCTTCAAATAATAAACACTTTTGAAATGGTATGTTTTCTAGTATTTTCTGAATGTTTTAATAAAGGATAGTGACATTAAAAAAAAGAACTTAGAGACATTTGGGAATTGTGCAATTAGCTTTTTTAATTCTCAATTCCCCCACCAACTCATTATACATGGGCAAGACCTTCTTTGTGACAGAATCAATCATGAAAACAGGATATAAAATAAAGCCTTACATATGAATCTCGAAATGAGCTTCACATTTATTAATCATTCATGATTCCTTCATTCCCAGAAGCCTCCAAGTAGGATGTCATAATGAAGTCTGATGAACATTCATTAAATACAGTGAAAAGCAGTAAATGTATTGTGCCAGATGCTTCCAAGAACATCTCGGAGGCAGCAATGAGTGTATCTGCTGTCCCTTTGCTCTGCCAGTGCTGGATTTCCATCCAGTTCAACTCCATCCAGTTCAAAACACACAGCTTCTGTTCTTCCTGAACATTCTGCTGCAAAACTTTGCACAAAGCATGGCATGCACAACTAGCAGAAGCACTATTTTCACACTGTGTGGTGAGCACCATGCTTTCAGTCTTCCAACGGCATATTGAGACACAGTTTGGTTTATTGCAGAGACAGCAGTTGAGATGTTGTTTGTCTCATTTAGTATAATTTGGGTCCCTTCTTTTCTAGAGAAGCAAACAGCAGGGGGAAAAACACCATAAGGATGCAAGCTCATATAGTTGTAGTGTGTAGTGAAACAATCTGTGTCTTCTCGCACAGTCCAGGGTTCTTGAAGATGAGTTAGTGCCCATGAACTTTGTCTTTCCAGTGTAACAGGTGTAATGGGTGCCCATTAATGTATAATGAGGTGAAAGCTGGCAAAGAGTAAATAGCTTTTGCTTACTTGAAAGTTCCTGCGGGCACACAATGGAGCAGAGTTCCTGTTGCGAAGTTTAACTAAGCTAAATAAAGTTGACAAGATGGTTCAGAGCAAGGCCACTCTTTCTGGTAGTCTTCTCTTCACTTGTGGTTGTCCTGAGTTTTGTTGTAGCTTTTGGTTTAGTGGTCTGGTGTCTGCCTGTTTTGTAGGTGTTTATGTTTTGCACTATTCACTGAGGTTGTATTAAGAAACTTGGAAGTTGCACAAAGTCATCCTTCAGTTCCAGCATACTTTGGAAATATGCTGTGGAGCATTATGAATGGTTCTGCTGGACACTAATGGTTTCAGGAATCCTTGTCCAGGAATGATTGCAGGGTTGTTTGTTCAGACATGCCAAAAAGTAAGGGTGTGGAGTTCTGTTTTGTTTTGTTTACTGTATGGAGCCCTTCACTGTGGGGATGCATTCCCAACAGGATATTTATTTAGTGTCAAATGGTTGTCCACAATTAATTTTTATATATGTGTGTGTGTATATATATAAATATGTATGTGTGTGTATATATATAGATATATATGGGGGGGTAGGTATATATTAAAAAAAAAAGAGTGTGTATATATATATTTATATATGGGGTTTTTTTAGGATAGATTGGTGGAATGGGTTTAACATGAGCCATTTGGCTTTTGGAAAGGTAGTAATTTTTTGATGTTTCAGATGTCCAAAAACATTTCAGATGTATGTATGTATGTATGTTACTGAGTAACTTAACTGAAATAGGTAAAGCAATTCTATTTTTATCTCAGCTGCAATAAATATCTGGCACACTCAGTCATGAATAGGAATTTTGTCTTCTTTTTTTCCTTAATTTTGTGCTTCTCTTCAGTATCTTAAAGCCCTCAGCGAAGGTATCTAAAAATGTCATACATTGTCATCCTAAATGAGTTCACTCTAGGTTAAAGAATAATTTTACTTCAGTTTCTGTATATCAAACAAGAAAATGTCTCCTTCTCTGCATGCACTAGTGGGCATATAATTTCAGTATTACAGACCAAGCTGTGCAGTTTTACATTCTGAGACTCTTCCTCTTGTATAAATAAGATTAGAGCTTGTAGCAGGTTTTTGAGTGCACCCACCCATGTCGCGGATTCCTCTACCATCCATGTCTCCACTTGGATCATTTATCCTTCCCAGTATTTGATTATATTTTGACATGTTGTGTATTAAGGTTTTTAAAAAAGTGAATGTGTCTTCCACATAAATCTTCTAGGTAGGCTATTGGCTTTACTCTCACTAGACTGTTTTGAAAGAGCTGTGTGCACTGCCTGCTTAGCTCAAACCCACCTTCACTGGAAGTTCTAGGTGGTATGTGACCCAGGTGTAGGTCCTTGGTCTGGCTCTGCTCTGGGGACAGATGTGGCAGCTGTGGGCACTGATCTTAAGCTGGATGTGCCTAAGAACAGAGTCCTATGATTTTTATGTTATTTGGGCTTCAAAATCAGGGCATGAAGAAGTGTGGAAATAACCAACTTTAGTGCTTGACAGTCTTGACCCTTGTTCCTGTGCATTGTTGCACTTGGGGCAGCACATTTCCCTGTCCTGCTGGCAAATCCCTGAGTCATTGTGCAAAGGAGGAAATCAAATTGGAAGAGAGTTTAAATTACACATACAGTGGCAACGTGGTGTTTCATGTTTCTAAGCAGAAATAAACTTTTCAAGCAAATAGTAGCACTGTCAGCTGTAGGCCTAGATATTACTGTCTAACAAGTAATTAAAAAAGATGCTGCAAAAATTGTTTATATTCCTGTACTTCAGAATGAAGTTTAAACTGGCATAAGCTGTGTCCTTCCTTCCTTCCTTTGCCTCCTCAGCCCCGCGGTGGCACGCAGTTAGTGTAATCAGAAATGAGGTAGTACTGGGAATTGATCAAATTTAAAGCTAACCTGGGAGGAAAAAAGGTTTATTATATGCCAGATTAGTGTGTTCACCCTGATATTTGTTCAAGGATGACAGAGCAGGCGCACAAGAGCAGATCTGGGGAGAATGACAATGTCTAGAACTGCAACCTCATATGAAAAGAGTGTCATTGACCAATACTTCCCCTGCCCCATTCCTCATTACTTATTGAACATCTTTAGTCCACAGTGGTATGTTGTGTTATGGAAACAACTTGTAAGCATTCAATTTATTGTTTTAGCTAGATGTGAAGGGTAATATTTTCCTGCTCTTGTTTTTGTTGTGTCTGAGAACATAGTTACGTGCGTTAATCAGTCTATAAGTTAACCGGATGTTTGCAGCACAAGGGAAAGTTTACAGATGTTTTTATAGTCTAAATAAATTAAGTAAGTCAATATTATTCTTATTTTTAAACAGAAGTCAAAGAGCAGTCTGCAGAAGAGGATGCCCAAACCGAAGCGGACAGCACCAAGCAGCTAACACCAGTCCTTCAGCACTCAGTATCCGAGGAGTCTGCAAGCTCCACTGCTTCTGTGGGTGTGGAAGCTAAAACCAGGTTAGTGAACAAGGAGGCTGGTGCCAAGCCAGGGACACAGGGGTGGGAGTCAGGTCATGTGGTGCAGAGCGCTTGGCGCACAGGCTTGGGACATGCTACTGCTGCTTTGAAGTGCTGGCAAGAGCAGCCTGTGCTTGAGACTGATGGATTAACTGGCACGTAGGGAGACCAAGGTGGAAAGCTCATTCCTTGAGTGTTGTCCACAGATTACACTGGTAAACCTTGGAATTCCAGCATATTAGCTGTTTAAATTAAAACAAACTGAAGTGATAGGAAATAAAATGTGATTACTGAAGCTTCCCTACTGAGAAAATGGTTCCATATAAAGTGATTTCTGAAGTTTCAGCTTGTATGTCTATATTTTCAGGAACCACGTGAAAGAAATCTCTTGTCGTTTTTACAACATTCTTCCTTATTTCAGAATGTATAATACAGAAAATGTTTCTAGTCGTTTGGTTGCTGTTCTTTTTTTTAACATTTTAGCAGTATAAATTACCCCCAAAACAGTTAAAGTGTTAATTACATTATTTGAAGGAAACCAGAACATACTGCCTGTGATTACTGTCGAAAGAGTGTCACTGAATTCTAGCAGGGCTTCTCTGTTGAAGCCCTGGTAACAGCTTTTAGCCCAATAGTTGCTGCAGAGATTGCAGTTACCAGTTAGCAGTTACAGGTGTAATTATATTTTGACAGACTTGACGAGAATTGTCGTCATCCTTTTACTTTCCTCCTAATCCAACACAGAGCATATTTTCCATGCACAAAAAATTACTTCATCTACTTGCCGCATACATAATTTTCATGTTTTACATGCTTACAATCTTCTTAGGTTCCAAGAAATACATTCTCTGACAGTGAATTTTGGTTAAACAGATCTTGTGTGTATACCTGAATGAAACACACAGAAATGTTAGTTCTAAAAAGAATTTTCCAAAGCTGGTATTAAATTGCAATAAATATGTAAAGCAACTTGAACAGCTGGTTTAGGTTTCTGTTTGACCCTGATTTGGATGATGTGCAGAAGTTTTAGCACTCTAATCCCCTCTGTTCTTCTCGAGGTTACTTTCTTGCTGTTGTTGTCACTAGTTGATCACAGTGCTTTCCCCTACCATAAATTTGTTTTTTCAAAAGCTGAGCAAGTCTTCTAAAAATGTTCTGCATGGCTCTGAAGTAGCTCTTGTTTGCCCTTCTCTTCTTTCCAACCTGAAGTGTTGACTTAGCCTTTCAATCTTGTCTAATCTATTATAGGCCCATTGCTCAGGCTGATCAAAGCATAAAAACCCTAAGTACTATTAATTTTTAATTAATTTGTCAATGATCAGACTCTGTCTCTGATATTTTTTAATTAATTAATAAATGTATTAATTAATTTGAAGTCATAGGTTTCTTTGACTTCAGGTAATTCTGATTTCAGACTGAGATGCAAGTTTAGTGTTATCTGTGGAAGTCACTGATGACTTCATAACAATGGTGGGGGGAGGGGAGGAAAACAGATATTAGAGTTTTTTTTGGCACTGTGTCTTGAAACCTAGCAGAAGAAAGCCTCTTCTGATCTGTGACTTCTTGATCAATCATCTGTATCATTGTCTGTGGTGTACTGACACTACCACTGTGCCATGCAGGGGTAGGAGGCCTCAATTCTGAGTGGCTTGGCTCCATTCTTTTAAGAGAAAACACAACGTGTGAGATAACACATGCTGGTGACAGTCACTCATGTAACTGTGGGCTAACATATAACAAGATTCAGGATAAGGTGTGAGTCCATAGAGAATTTAAACCTGTAACTTGGGGAAGTAGTCTTGAAGCTGATTTCCAAACCATTCATAATAATCAACTTCATCTCTTTTCTGTAAATTAATCCAGTGAAATATTTAAACATTCAGAAAATACTTCAGGCATCTGAGACACAGGAGAATTATGGTACTATAACCCACAGCACAGAAATTGCCTAGAACTCAGAAAAGAAGCAAAGCCTCCACCAGAAGTAGATGCAGATGTAGGTGGAGCTACTTCTGCATCAATTTTTTTCAGAGTTGAGTATAAGACAGTTCTGTGTTTTTGTCATTGATAGTGAACATCAAGGGGCTGGAAAAGCACAGGATGTGGTACATAAAGTGAAGTATTTTACATGAAATAATTAAAGTATTTGCTACTGCAAACAGGTGATTTGACATAGTAGGATATGCCGGAGGATTCCAGTGGCTGAGAGATTAACCAAAGCTTGGCTGGGGTGATTTTTTTTGTGGATCCTCCCTGACACTGGAGCTAAATAAGAGCATTCTAGAGAAAGCCTCATCTAGTTGGAGGTGTCCCTGCTTACTGCAGGGGAGTGGGACAAGATGACCTTTGCAGGGCCCTTCCAACCCAGTGCAATCTGTGAATCTGTGAAAGGCAAGATAAGTTGGTCAATGTTGGAACCTGTCTGAGGTGGGATATGGGAGTCCAAGAGAACTACTAACTGTGATTGGAATTGAGGTAGGAAATTTAGTAACAGATTTTGTTAACATTATGGTGCTGAAAATGTGATGTTCTAAACACCATTAAAATAAACAGTATCTAAGCCATCTTGGGGTAGGAAGGCTGAAAGGGGTGAGGGGGGTGTGTGTGCCTGCTAAGAAGGAATTGAGTTACTGACCACATGTGGGGAGGGGCAGTAACGTCAAGCAAAGATAAACTATCAAGCCTGGGAGTGGCAGAAGTAATGCTGCCAGCTCTTATATATCATGAGCGTCATGAGTTTTGGAGCTTTTTCCTTTGGTTGTTCCCTTTTTCTTTTTATAAGCCTTGTGAGAAGCTTCTGTCATCTTGGGAGTGGAATCCAGCTTCTTCGAAAGGAATCTGCTCCCTTGGTTTGTGCTGCCTGCAGAGAGCAGGGGAAGTGCAGCCCATGAGGCAGGCAAGCAGCCAGAACCCGGCTGCGACTTGCAGCAGAGCCCACTTCTACCTTCCTCCTCTGCTTCCCACATTGTCAGCTCCAAACATTAAAAGCTAGCAGCTAATGGCCTAGAAACACAATTTCATAGAAGAACAAAACACTTTTTGATTCATTTAGCTTTCCATCTACTTCCAGAGACTGCAAATTTCATTAATTGCACATTTTCAGACCTTTTGCCATACTCATGCATTCTTAAAATAAATAAGTAGAAGCTGAGATTTTCACACCGTTATTTTGATTTTTAGTGCTTTGGTCTGCTAAATATCTGCTCTTGTGAGACTGTCACTAAAGCTACAAAAAAAAAACCCCTGGCCACACACCTTCCTGCTTTCCTGCTTCACTTGTAATTGGACAAAGCACGTAATTTTCATTCCAGGCCAGTTGCTCTCTTCTCCCTTATTTTGCTGCTGCTGCTGCTGCGATTAAGTTTGAAATCTGGAGATGGAGGGCTGGAGTGCTTTATTCCATCAAAAAGAAGTGGTTGGTGGACATCTGTTGATTTTTCTGAACAAAGAAAATGTTGAAAAAGTAGCAGCGAACTTCTTTATATATATATATAATCTTCAAAGAAAGCACATTATAAAACTAGCAACACTCAGTGGTCAATGGGACAGAGTCTAGCTGGAGGCCTGTAACTAGTGGAGTTCCCCAGGGGTCAGTACTGGGACCAGTATTATTCAATGTATTATGATCTGGATGAGGGCATGGAGTGCACTGTCAGCAAGTTCACTGACGACACCAAGCTGGGTGCAGTGGCTGCCACAGCAGAGTTGTGCTGCCATTCGCAGAGACAGACAGGCTGGAGAGCTGGGCAGGGAGAAATTTAATGAAGTTCAACAGGGGCAAGTGTAGAGTTGTGCACCTGGGAAAGAACAATCCCATGGATCAGTATAGGTTGGGGACTGACCTGCTGGAGAGCAGTGAAGGGGAAAGGGACCTGGGGGTCCTGGTGGCTGGAAGGATGGCCAAGATCCAGCAGTGTGCTCTTGTGGCCAGGAGGGCCAATGTTGTTCTGGGGTGTATCAGAAGGGTGTGGTTAGTAGGTCGAGGGAGGTTCTCCTGCCCCTCTACTCTGCCCTGGTAAGGCCTCATCTGAAGTATTGTATCCAGTCCTGGGCCTCCCAGCTCAAGAAGGACAAGGAGCTGCTCAAGGCAGTCCAGTGCAGAGCCACAAAAATGATTAAGGAAGTTGAACGTCTTCCTTATGAGGAGAGCCTGAGGGAGCTGGGGCTTGTTAGCTTGGAGAGGAGGAGACTAAGGGGTGACCTCATTCATGTTTATAAGTATGTCAGGGGTGAGTGCCAGGAGGATGGAGCCAGCCTCTTCTTGGTGATGCCCAGTGACAGGACAAGGAGCAGTGGGTGGAAGTTGAGGCATAGGAGGTTCCATGTGAACCTAAGGAGGTGACAGAGCACTGGAACAGGCTGCCCAGGGAGGTTGTGGAGTCTCCCTCTCTGGAGACATTCAAGAACCATCTGGATGCATTTCAGTGTGATCTGCTCTAGGTGATCTTGCTCTGGCAATGGGGCTGGACCAGATGATCTTTTGAGGTCTCTTCCAGCCCCTGACATTCTGTGATTCTATGAAAAAGAAGTTGTGGAGTGGCAGAGAGTTGAGATCATCTGGACAGTATAACACTGCAATGGTGGAAGGAGAAGGTAGATCTTTAGGCAGGAAGGAGTTAGATAATAATTTTTTTAAACATATTTTTAATATTAAATATTTTAAGGTTGCAGAATCAAGCACATATTGTAGGAGATACCAGTATTAAGATTAATTTTGAAATGATTTCTTTTCATGCACATGTGATACGTGCATGTAGTTTTACATGGATGATTTTCTACAAGAATTCCTTCTGCAGAGAAATGGACCTTATGCATGAAACAGGGCACTTGAAATCACTGTAGAGTTCCATTACACTTTCAGATCTGATACTGTAAGCATTTACAGTATCTTCCTCTGAATTCAGTGATTGACTTATACATCTGCAGAAGTAGAGATAACGTTTCTTTGTATTGCAAAAATCATACAATCATAGAATGGTAAGGTTGGAAGGGACCTCAAGGATCATCTAGTTCCAAACCCCTGCCATAGGCAGGGACACCTCCCACTAGTACAGGTTACTCAAGGCCTCGTCCAGTCTGGCCTTGAACACCTCCAGGGAGGGAGCAGCCACAACCTCCCTGGGCAGCCTGTTCCAGTGCCTCACCGCTGTCACTGTAAAGAATTTTCTCCTGACATCTAGTATAAATCTTCCCTCTGCCAGTTTAAACCCATTGTCCCTTGTCCTGTCATTACAAGACCTTGTAAATAGTCCCTCCCCAGCCTTCCTGTAGGCCCCCTTCAGATATTGGAAGGCTGCTCTAAGGTCTCCTGGAAGCCTTCTCTTCTCCAGGCTGCAGAGCCCCAACTCTCTCAGCCTGTCCTCATAGGAGAGCTGCTGCAGCCCTCTGATCATAAATAAATAATTAAAAAATAGTGAAGTAATATTTCAGCACTCTATCAATGACCAGTCTAGCCCAGAGTGAAATTACTGATTTGGTTTGCAGAGCACAATTTTAATGTTGTCAGCAGGTAATGACTAAGACCACACACTGTAAAATGAGAAAATAGTTCAGTACTTATTGGCTGTCCATCCTGTCTGTTCATGCATTGACTAAGGAAATGATCTCCAGAAGAATTTGATAATGGGTTGTTGTTGAAGCAGCTCTACCTCAGATTCATAGGGCAGGGTGGAGATGACCTTTGGAAGTCATCTAAGTTCACCTCCTTTTCCAAGGCAGATACCTACAGCTGTCTTTCCCAATGGAAGCTTACATAAGCTACTCTTAAATCTTCCCATAATAAACCCTCCAGATCTTACCCTAAACAACTCTCTTCTTCGGTTTTACTGTTCAAAACACTTCCCTCGCATACAACTTACACTCTTCATTCGGGATTTATCCCATCATCTGTCAGGGATAATGAAGGATAGATTTGTGCAAAAGGCTCTGGACTTATTTCCCCAGCATGCTTTACTTCATAACAAAAATCCCAAATTTGATCATTCTTTCTTTGTAGCTGATGTTTTCTGGAGCTCACTGTTTCAAGTTCTCTCCAGATGGTCCGCATCTTTCCTGAAGCGCAGAAGGCATATTCCACAGTGGGACCAAAGAAAGGTTTCACAGGGACCCTTAATCCTTTTCTTAGGTTGAGCAGTTGACATTGTGACCATAATGTGTTTGATGTTCCCATGCAGAACTTGGGCATGGTGAGATTGGACACCCATGATCAATGACAGTCATGACCAGGTCTTCAAGTTGTACCGACCTTTGCTCTTTGAATTAATCTTTTAAGTAAGATGGTCCGACTACAGAAATCCTACTTAGAAACATCTCCTGCCATGTGTGAGCAGGTGCTCCAATTTCTGGCATCTCTGAGCCCCTCACAGGGGCAGTTTTAGTATCTCTCCCATCCTTCCAAGGTTGTCTTCACCTGAGTCTGTCCTGCTGCTTACATGCAGCTCTCCCGCCTCTGGTGGGCAGCAAGCCCAGTGCTGGCAGGCCAGCTCTGTTTTAAGCCAGAAATCTTCTTTTCACTTAAAATGTAGCTTGTGGGTCTTGATTTGAATTTACAAAAATGGTACAATGGTGCATCTTCACTAAGGAGAAAACTAATTTAGTCTTCAAATAACACAACATAGAATGAGAGTGGTGGCAAAGTAGTTTGTGCATTGGCACAACTTGGCATAGCTAAATACTAAGTCTCCTGTAGTGATTAATTTAGCCTTTTAACATATGTTAAAACTACTAACAAGGGTTAGATGGAAGAATTCTCAAGGCCAATTTTCAACAGTCTTCTTCACTAATCAGTAGAAATGATGCTCTGAAGTTAATTTTTTCTCCCAAATATTCCATTTTATGGTGCCGAGCTTAATTTTAGTTGTGAAAAAGAGATGTTAAAAACATTTTAGGTTTCCGCAATAACTTTGCTGACACAACTCAAGGTTTTATGCCTCTCAGTTTCATCTTTCAAAAATGCAAAAGTATGCATGCAAAAGTACATCCTGGAGATATTTCCAGATACTGAGGAAAATAATTGCCACATTTGTTTAAAAACAAACACATTCATATATTCCCTCTTTACCTTCTTTTTCAAACCAAAATGTGAATGAAATAGATTTTTATCTGTGGACGTTCCAATTTTTTTTTTAGCAATCTTTGTATGGCAAATGGATGTAATGATCATATGTAACTTAATATTAATTGTTAAGGCAATGGCTGTAGCTGGTGGATCTGACTGGAATTGCCATGCCTTTTTTTTTTCAGATACAAGACATTGTCTTTTCCCATTGACATGGCCTCTGCTTTTAATGAGAGTGATTAAAAAGGCGAATGCACAGTAAAACTTTGGTGTCCCACAGTAGGCTGGGAGGATTTTGAGAAAAGCTAAGAGGAAAGCATCTCTTCAGCTGAATTAATGTATTTCTCTTGCTGTTGACAGTTTTGTTCATCTCTGTAGGACACTTGGTTTCCCCTGTGCACGTTCTCCTGAAACAAGGAGACTTTTAACAGCTCTTTGCAGAACAGGTGGCGGCAGGATCCTCTGTCATCTGCCTCTTTCACCATTCAGTACTAAAAGGGTTGTATAACTTTAAGCATCTTACCAATACACATAATTAACATGGGCGACTTGCTATCTTCCTTGGCATTCAGCTGTATGAGGGTGCTAGAGACATGGAAGGAAGTTATTCCCATGGAAATGAGGAAGGGTTATTTATTTATTCCCCTAGCTATATGCATAGATTGCAGGTGGATGACAGTGCCCCATGTCATTACAGACTGCTGTGCCTTCTACCCAGGTATGACAAATAGGCAGGAAAGTCAGAGGTCACATCTGGTACTGTTGAGGATCACACAGATTCATGTGGACCAATCTGAAGATTCCCACCAGCTGCAGAGTACAGTGCTCACACAAACACAAGTGTAGGTCCATGAGATACGGGACAGTGCATAAACAAAACGTGGTTACATAAGTCAGTCTGCACATCTGCTTCTTATTATCAAGGAGCCTTGACTGACACAGGCTACCCCAGTATCGTTTCCCATCTCAGAAGAATCCAAGAGGGGCTTCTGCTTACTCTTGGGAGTGTAACTACAGAAGCACTTGGTGTGCTGTTAGTGTTGGTAATCTTGAGAGTCGGCCTTAGTTCTGTTTGAAAAAACGGTGTTTGGGCTGTCAATTTTACCTCAGTTCTCTGACTGAGTATTTGCAAGCAAACCAAAAAATGCTTCTCCTCTGGTTATAATTTATTATTGTGCAACTAGTTGCCCAATACTTCATGTGTTGAAATGAGCTCCTTTCAGTGGGAAAGGCTGTGTTAGAATGAGTCCCAATGGCTCTATGTCTTTGGTCAAATAGTTACTGCTCTTCTGCTTTGCTCCACGATTAACTGGCTGGAGGGCATTTTGTTTTCCTTTGTTGGGATGTGGACTGGGAAGGGTTGTAGCATCTTAGATTCTTGTCAAGGGGTTGAGTAAACTCTGCCTGAGGAAAGGGCATTGGCCAGACAAACTCAATGAAGTAAGAACTTGTAGAAGAAAACCTCTGTGGCAGAATTCTGAGATCTGTATGTTTCTTGACAGAAAGGGCAGCTTTTGAACAAGATCTGACCCTGGATGGCTTGGTAGGACACAGACATAAGCTTCAGACATTATTAGCCTTATTGCCTCTTACAGCATGCCCCAAACCCAGCTGTATTTCTGGTTGGTTCCAAACATATTTTTTGCTCTGTGTTATGTGTTAAGATTTATGTGCATAGAGATCTATGAATGTATGGGGCGAGGTGGGGTATATAAGCACCTACTGGTAATAAACCACATATGGAATTTTAAACGTGTATGGAAAGGTAGCATTTTTTCTGGGAAATTTTAGGAATTAGGTTGATAACAATGAAATCATTAATAATGGTGAATTTGTCTTTTGGGTTGGAGCACCATAGATATATCTTAAATGGATTACTGATGAGCTTTCTCTTTCTTTTTCTCCTTAGTAACATATAAAAAGATACGTGACACATCATCTCTTGCTTGTTATCCCATTTCGAATTAGCCTGTTCTGAAAATATGCTAATTATGATAACAGATCTAGGATTTGATCTTCAGAGTTGCCAGTATCTCAATTTTGTTATCTTCAATATGAGAGCTCTTCTTGCATCACAGATTTAGATCCTCTAATTGCATATTGACATATGGAAAGTAGATTTGTAAGTACTTTTTGCAATCCTCAGATGAAAGGACTAAAAAACTCTACCTTCTGCCCATACAGACATAACTTAAAATATTTACTGAGCACTTAAACCTAAAAGGCTAACGTGAGGGAAGTGGCCACTTCATACTGCATGACGGATCAGCAGAGGGATGTGTGGGGAAGCAGACCACTGTGGCTTTCTGTGGAGGGTCATTCCAGCATCCAGATGCTAGGCAGGGCATATGCTGCCACTCTTTGGGGTTTTTTTTTTAGTTTTGGGGGGTTTTTTTAGGTATTTGTTTGCTGGATACATTTGAACCCCTCTGCCTACCCTGCTTTCAAGTGTGATGTCTTTCTTTTCCTCTTTTATAACCCCTCCCCTTTGTCTCAGCCCCACAGTCTCTTGGGAGTGGCCTGGGAATGTTCTGCTGCTCCTGTCCTTAACTTCTGCATCCATGTATTCACAAACCTTTACCAAAACGTTCCCCTAGCTCCCACCGTACTCGAGCACTTGCTTCAGCTGCTGTCCCCAGCTTTGCTGGAGCAGGAGCACTAGCACAAACCATATGATTCCTGACAGCTTCACAGCTGTCCACACCATGCTGCAGAGTAGCTGTGAAACTCGCTGCTCCTGTTGTTTCACTTCACTCTGCCTGCAGAAAGCTACTGCTGGAAGTTGTGATACTGGAGCTGCCTTATGGGCTCCAGAAATATCTGCTTTACCCCTGTATGCCATTTTTCAAATAATACTGCTTTAAAAGGTAGTTCATTTGGGTTTTGTTTTGAGTTTTGTTGTTGTTATTTGGTTGGTTTAAATTACTGGTTTGTATTTCTCTTTAATAAACCTTAACAATATTGCATGTTTGCTGTGACTTCACTTTAAGGAGCTTTGTTTATTTAGTCATAATTATCCTTGAGTCTTTTAATGAGCAGTGATAGTCTATCCTAACAGGATGTATGAATAATTATTTACTCCACTGTGGATAATCCTGTGTTTGTAACTGGTGTAATTTATATACCGTGCTGCTGCCTGTTTAAATCTCTTAAGTCTCCTCACAAGTCTCTCTTGTCTCAGCTAGCATAAATAGCTTTGCTTTCCCTTCCTACAAACTCTGCCTGCAAGGCCAGATCTATTTTCACTGGTAGTCAAGTAGTTATGCTCACTGATATACAAATAAATAATTGTTTGTTACTCCAATCCATTGAAGAACAGCCTTAAAATAGACGTTTGTACTGTTTAACTGAAACTATTAATTTCTCCCCTTCCCCATTCTTTTGCTATGTTTATCCTTCTTTTCTGCCTATGAGTATTTTCTGACAGTACTGTGGTATGGCCTTAATTTGAGTGCTATGAATGGGACCTGTCTTGCCTGCCCACCAACCTGCATGTCCCCAAAGATCTCTCTGCCTTAGGGAAGGTGCAATCATACCAATAGAAGTATAATATTATTTATGTATATATATAAGTATTATTTCATTCTGGGCTTGTGACATGCTGCTCCCTTCCTTAGTATCTGTATTACCAGTACCCTAGAAGCAGAGCACCTCAAAGGCATTTTACGTACTCTCTTATTTTCCTTCTTTTATAATCTTTCAAGCATTGCTCTGTGATGAGGGCAAAAAGACCAATCCCACACTGTGTTAACCCAAATCTAAGGGGTGTTGCTGGGTTCTCAGGTTGCTGCTGTTCCAATTTGGAATTTTCTACTTCTGCCTTTTTCTGTGGCAACCTTTGTCTTGCCTGGCTGTAAAGCACAGGCTGCTCATTCCACCCTCCCTGAATTTAGTGAATATTATACAGTTTAGCCTTAAGGCTTTCTCTTCCTTCCACCTTACTTCCTTCCACTCACCCACCCAACACAAAGTGCCTCAAACCCAAATGTGCCACCTCAGAGATGCATTGAAATCTATTTATGGGATCCAGGCAAAACCAAGTCGCTATCCAAGTGCCTCGTTCCCTGAGGCATCTTTTTGGGGTCTTAGGGGGCATAAATATGAAGAAAACAGAATTGCTCATTTAAGCATTAAAAAAATGTGTTAAATGGCCTTCCTTTAATGCAAACTGCATTAGTTGCAGAAGTTCACATTTTAAGTTTGTGGATATGTTTATTATAGAAATATTTTTCAGTAGCTTCCATATGATGTGACACAAGGAGTGCTGTCAGAGCTGTCATTTTAACACTGTTGCTATGTTATGCATGTTAAAACATAATTGCAAATGGTGCAGGGATATTGGAGCGGTCATAGTTCTGGAAATACAAATTTCTTCTAAGTAAAACTTGCAGGTATCCTTTAGTTTTTAAAGGAAATCAGATTTTGTTTGTTTGTTTTTAAATAAACAAGGATATTTGGATTTGTGCTTATTATCTGTCCTGGTATGTATGACTATAGCTATTGATGTGATTTTTGTCATCATTCTAGTTTTTTTTCTGATTCATTAAAGCTTTTGGTGTATAGTATTTGCACATTGTTACATGTAAGATGTATATGCTTACAGAAAGGTGTATGCTCTCTATTCAAAAAGGCAGAGCTTTGCCTTTTCATTGATGGCAACACTGAGTTCTTTTAATGGGTGTGAGGTGCTAAGTTTTTCCATCTCTTATTATCTCCTGTTTTCTGAGGCCTTTCAGCAATGCAGAATATTTGAGCAAAAAAGTTATATCAATCACTTGAATATTGTATGTGAGGTCTTGTTGTTGTTAAACATGCAGTTTTGTGAACAAAGAAGTTCTTTTAATGTAACTTGAAATAGTGTTTCTGGATGCTGAATTCCGATACCTGACAGCACTTGGGAGCTTTTATTGTTTTATTATAAAGGGTTAAATTGGCGTGAAAGTTGCTCAGTGATGGTGTATCCTCTGCTGGTTTCTCCCCCCTCAAATGAAATAATTATTTATTTTCCCTTTCACAGCGAACAACTCTGCGCCTTTTGTTACTGTGGAGAACGGAGCTCATTAGGACAAGGAGACTTAAAACAATTCAGTCCAACTCCTGGGTATGTTGTCCCATGGAAGAACCAGCCTTTAAACAAGAGTGAAGCCAGCGACAGCACCGATGGAGCTTGTGAGAGAACTCAACGGCAAAACTCAGTGCCACGCAAACAGAGAGGACAGAAGAAGTAAGACAGCTCTACGATAAATGCTTTTTGTTTGGTTGGTTGTTTTGCATGAAGTTCAGGAAACATCTTTACACATACTGTACTGCAATAGTAATTTGTATTTGGGAAAATGCAGGCCATTTTGGGGAGAAAAACCTCACTGACCCAACATGCAGGCAGTGAGGCAGTGTAGGAATGGCTTTCTCTGCTTTTTAAAAAGTGTTTGGTTTCTCCCTTCTAGTGAGAATTGACTGTAGAACACAGAAAAGACACAGCTACTGCAAAGCACAGATCTGCTTGTGTACAAGTATGCACAAGAGCAGATGATAATGGACTGCTGACACTTCATGTATTTTGTAGATTAACAAAACTGGAAGCCTCTGCCCATCTTGGTGATGCTTTTTTTCTTTTTGCTCTCCGCAGAGATGGCTCTTGTGGTAGCGGCAACGGTATTATTGCAGGCACATAGCATGTGTGTCCTACTCTTCAGCAGTGGGTTTTATTGGCAGGTTCCCCAAAAGGGTGGGTTTTGCCATCAAAGAGCAGTGTTCTGAGTTTTTCAATGTGCCTGAAAAATGGCAAGGGTGTACACAGGTCTCCAGTGAAGGTTTGCCTGTGTTTGTCTGGCAGTTCAACTTACGATGTGACTGATCCGCAGGTAGATTTAGTAACACACCATGAGATATTCTGTAGGTACAGGGGTTCCGTCACAGAATCACAGAATGGTAGGGGTCAGAAGTGATCTCTGAAGATCGTCTAAGTCAAACTTCCCTGACAAAGCAAGATCACCTAGAGTAAATCACACAGGAACATGTCCAGGCAAGTTTTGAATGCCTCCAATGATGGAAACTCCAAAACCTCTCTGGGCAGCCTCTTCCAGTCCTCTTCACTATGAGGGTGGCATTTTCCCCTTATGTTTATGTGGAATCAGCAGTGTTCCAGTTTGTGTATATTGCCCCTTGCCCGGTCACAGGACGCCACTGAGAAGAGTCTGGCTCCATCCTCCTGACACTTAACCTTTAGCTATTGATCAGCACCGATCTGATCCCTGCTCAGGCTGCTCTTCTCCAGGCTAAACAGCCCAAGGTCCCTCATCCTTTCCTCCTAAGACTGATGTTCCAGCACCGTGGGCTTGCGCTGTACCCCGTGTCTAGGCGTGAATGGCTCCGGGTCCGCAGCCCTGGAGGAAGCGGCTCGGTGCTAGGCTGCGGCAGGCGGTGGCCGTGCGGGACTGCGGGAAGCCGCCAGGGCCGGGGCGGGCCCCGCCGCGGAGCGCCGCGTTGGAGGCTAGGGATTGGCTGCGGGCCGCAGGGGCCCCGCCGGGGAAGGGGAACAATGCCGGAGACGGTGGCAGTGCCCGCCCTGAGGCGGGGCCCCCTGAGGGGCCGCTGCCTGCCGAGGGGCCGGGCAGGCCTCCGCTGCTCCAGGTCTGACCTGCAGGCCGTCTGAAGGGGTTTAACTGCTGAGTGCTCGGCTGGCGCTGTTGAACTGTACATCTCGAATGCATGAGAAGCTGTTGGATGTGCTTTGTGCTTGCTGGTGTTGCACAGGTACACACCGTGCGTCTGTCTAGTAATGTCCGTGGTGTAAAAATGCACGTTGTCTAGTGCCAGGAGGGAAAATGGCTTTTCTAAAGCTTATGAAACTAACCTCATCCTCTTGGACAGCTACTTTACTTTATACATATGTGCATATAAATGACATAAATATAAAGGATCAAGATAGAAAGGGGTGAGAAGTGTTTCTGTTCAGGATGAAATTCTAGAGTAAATGGAGATGTTCTTTAAATGGATTGGTTTGGTCTTTCAAGAAAGCTTTCATAGTAGTGGAAGTGCCTTCTCGATTGGGAGTTATTTTTTTCTGAATGTTCAGTAGCAGGCCAGTGTCAGACGTGGCTCCACTGCTCACAGGTGTTCAGGAACCAGCTTTGTTGAACAGAATGGGTTAATGTAATGCTTTACTAAGGGGAATCTCGATGTTGATAATGTCAGGGTTAACAGATTTGTTGGTTTTTTTTATGTTAAACTTCTGTGATGAGCTAAGTCAGTAGTGGTGGGATTGTGAGCTCTGAGCAAGTGGTTGGAGTTGATGGTCTCAAAGATCTCTTCCAGCCTCAATAGTTCTATGATGCTATGTTACTGTGGAATAAATTAAATCTTCGGAGATTTCTTTTGTGGTGCAAGAGTGAAGTTGCTCCTTTCCCATAAGCTAAGCTTTTCTTACGTGTTTCTGAGTGTATTTGCTGAAGTAAAGCATGCAGTATTTCCAGGAAGGCAAAGTTATCACCAGTTAAAATTCCGGGGCTTGCTATATATCTCTTAGCTTATTGGTGGTAGGTAATTTTTCAACATTTTTCTTTAGAGGTTTTAAGTGGGAGAGCAGTCATGAAAGAGAGGTGGTTTTGTTTTGTCTCAGCTTGGCAAACTCAGAAGTAACAGCAAATGCATACATTTGAGGGGGAGAATAATGGAAGTTCAAAGAACCTTAATAGAAAATGCAGCACTGCCTTTCCAAACAGCTGATGTGGAAGCATCAGAGATCAGTAAGCCTAATGCACATCTTTAGATATCCAAGATATATACATGGAAAAAAAAGAAACGTGTCCTGAAGAATCGAAAGACAGCAAGCTGGGGAAAGGGGCATTTTACCCAGCATTTATTTTAAAATGATGTTGAATGGCAGCTTAAACTGAAAACTTTGTTGTTGAGAAGACTCTTGGACTAAAGTATTCAGAAGAAAGACTTGCTCGTATTGATTTATATTTTACCTTTGGGAAAAATTGTATTCACGTTTCCCAAGTGTTGGTTCATGTACAAGTATCTAGCTAATTGAACAAAGAATGTGGTCATTTCTAAGTCTCTTTTTCTGCTTCTCAATACAGATCTCGATCGAGTATAGCATCATGTACAAGTGTAAGCACCCAAACTGCTTCTGACGATCAGGTTGTCAAATTCTGGGATGAACTCAGTTTAGTTGGCTTACCAGATGACATTGATGTTCAAGCCTTATTTGAGCCAACAGGTAAGATATGTCACCATTCTCCTTTGTTGTTGTTGTTTTCATCCAGTAGTAGTACGGTAGCTACAATGGCAGTGAGTAAAGTTTTTCAGCTATTGATTTTTGGTGCTCTGCTGTTTGTCAAGTGTTTGATGGTGCTTTCATATCTTTTGCCAACAGTACATGGTGGTCTTGTATAGTCTCTTCTTCAAGTACTGGACAGCAGTGGTCAGCTTTTTATGCGGCAATATTTGTGATGTACTGCTGAATTGATGTTCAAGTCGTGATATCTTCAGTACCACCAACCTCATCAAGTGGAAAGGGGCCCATGGCAGAGGGATTGGAACTAGATGTTCTTTAAGATCTCTTTCAACCCAAACCATTCTGTGATGATCAGGATTCTATTTTGGGGAGAATAGGAAAAAGAAACACAATTTAATAAAATTGTTAAAGTCCTAATCCTGTAGCTTTACCTAATCTCTTGCTGTTAATGTAGAAATAATCAGAAATAATGGAAGATTTAAAAGAGAAATAAATCAGAAATCATGGAAGATTTAAAAGAGCAGTATTACTGGAACTAGACAGGCATTATAAACTTACATGTTTCCAGTATCCACAGGAAGTGCCACTTCCATTTTTCAATGTTAAACAACCAACATCTTTGTTCACTCTTGTGTCCAGTTGCTCCAATGGATGTGTTGCAGCCCTTAGCCACTTGCTTCTCAGAAGGTTTTGTCTGTCTTATTTAGTTTCACATCTGCTCTTTGGTTTTCATGGAACTTCTTTTTTAGTCAGTTATTAAACAGGTTCTATGTCCAAATGATTTGATGCCAATAATCCACTCATATTTTGCCTCAAAAATGGAAGTGTATTTATGCAATAATATAGATGTCCTTCTTTCATGAGTGTGGAAACTCATTTCAAAGTCTAATTAAACAAAAAATAAATAGTGTGTGTTTTTAAATAGTTTTATTATAGTGTGTGTTTGGTTAGGCAGAGAAATTTATCATCCAAACTTTTAAAAGTTGTTATTATTCATAGTTGACTCTTCCCAAGTCTGCCTTTGGACTCATTCACATTGTTTTTCCCAGAACTGCATTAGAAACTTATTTTCATGGAATCACAGAGTGGTGGGGATTAGAGGGGGCCTCTGGAGATCATCACTCCCTTTGCTAAAGCAAGGCTGCTTAGGTCAGATTGCACAGGGTGGCATCCAGATGGGTTTTGAATCTCCAGAGAAGGCAACTTCACAACCTCTCTGGGCAGCCTGTTCCAGTGCTTTGTCACCCTCTAAAGCAGTTTTTCTTTATGTTCGGATAGAACTTCCTGTGTTCCAGATTGTGCCGATTGGCCCTTGTCCTATCACTGGACACCACTGAAAAGAGTCTGGTCCCATTCTCTTGCTCCTTGTCCTTTAGATATTGATAATATTCCCTCTCCCCAGGGCTCTCTCAGCCTTTCTCCTTAAGAGATGCTCCAGAGGTACCTGTTGAATTCTGCAAATTCTGCATTTGTTATGAAGATAAACATTTCTGATTATATCTCTGTAATGTGTTTATTGTATCAACACTGTTTTCTCAGTCGTTTATGTGGTGTTTCTGTTCATGCTCTGTTCTGAGCTTTGAAAAGTTTTGTGTGTAATTCTAAAGCATTGTGTGAGAATGTTCTACACGAACATACAGATCTGCATCCAGCCCTTGGGAATCTGAAGTTAAGGAGTACATGCATAGATAGACACTATTTACAGTGCAGTATAAGAACAAGTGTAACTGTGTGTCTGCCTCACACAAACATGGCATATATGACTATGATTATCTATACATCTCACTATTATGGTTACAGGATCATACATCTGAGAATTAGATAAACAGAATGTGCTGAAACAAAAGAGGCAGATGTGTTCTCCAAAAAAGGAACTTGCAGTACATTTAGTGTCTGGTAGTAACTGCAATACATTCAGTGTAGGATAAGAAGGGCATTAAATGTTGGAGCAAGAGAAAAAGCAGGAAGAGAGACTATTCATTTTATCTGGCAAGTATTTATTACTAGAGCTCAGTTCAGTATTTACAGGAAGTGCTTGACAGAGTTGTAGAACCAAAGCTCCTTTTTCTTTCATTATGCATTAGGTCATTGCTGGGCTCATCACCGCTGTGCGGAGTGGTCATTGGGAGTCTGCCAGACTGAAGAGCAGCTATCGGTGAACGTGGACAAAGCTGTTGTCTCAGGGAGCACAGAAGTGAGTAAAATGTCTTGAATGCTTAAGTGAGTAAGAAAATAAGAGGTGGGGTTGAAAAAAAAAATAGACTAATGCAATACAGAGTATGGCCAAAGATAAACACATAAGGATCTCTGAGCTCACGTCTGTGTTTCTTTGGACAGGTTTTCATATCATTTACTGTTGCTATTTATTTAAAAATGGTTGTGGTGTTGCATGAAATGTATCATCAATTAGTTCTGAAGTCACTAGAATGTAGGAAGTACCAGACTGATGAAAACAAAATACAGAGCAAAGAAGAATTGAGATCAGATTAGCAGATGCTCTATGTGGTAGAGGAGATACTTGTTTTACTAGTTGATATTCTGAAGTTACATGGCTCAAATATAGTAAAATAATTGTTGATTATTTTCATACTGGCTTCTGAAAGCAGGTTGGTGTAGAAAACCCACAGAGCCTATGTTGTAACTTTTAAGTATTGGTAGATATACAGGTATAAATACTTAGTCTTCTAACGTAAGTACCTTTGAAAAGGATGGTGTCATATTCTGACAGCATTTTGAAATGGGCATGTTGATTTTAGCACATGTAACTATTTTTTTTCATTATCTTTGATTTTGTCTCATAGATTAATATAATAGGTTTTTTTTTTCTGTATTAATCAGACATGCTACCAACAAATCTGTGCAGTTTTTGATATTTCCCCCATGATTGTACTTAAGCTTATTTTTACTTGATTCCTCATGTTTTTTATGCACTATATTAAAATTAACAAAAAAGTTGCAGATACCAGTAAATATTCTTCATTGTATGGGCTAAAAAGCTGCTTTTCAATGCAAGCCATATAATACAGCTTTCCATGCACCTTTTGCTCATGTTGTTAAATGCTTTGCTTTGAATAATTTGATTTCTGTGTACCTACTTTCAGAATAAAAGACTATTAAGAATTAGTTCAATAGACAGTATTAAGTTCTAGAGGAATTTGAAGATATTAAAACATTTGTATGTGCTTGTCTATGTATAGAAAACACTAATCAAAATCTCATCAGATTTGGTTACTTTGTTTTTAAAACTTCCTGAAAAGTTGTCCCCTTTTTGGCTGATGGTGGTAGTCTGTTGTCATTTTGTAATCAGCTCAGTCCCATCTTTAGTCACTTTCATTACAACATTACAAATTCTTTCTGCAGTACTCAAGCTTGTGTTTTCTCTGTTGAATTTCATCCTATTTCCATTATTGCAGAATGCTTCTTTCTGTGTGGCACCTTCCACCTCCCCTGTGCCTCTGGGTGCTGATGCCTCCTCTTCATGTCATCACCGCATTTTAATTTTTGTGTAGATGTTTATAAGGCAAATATTAAACTAAGAATTTTTGAAGAATGCCCTGTCACTGATGTAACAGTTTCCATTCCTGCCATGTCTTTTCATGTGCTGTTCTGTAGCTTCTCTGCCAACCTTTTCAAATTTTGCAAATAATTTTTAGATAACCCTGTTGCACATTTCAGTGCAATACAGAGAGATGAGAGAAATTTGAATCAAATGTCATTCTACATATTTTCTGTTCAAGCTATTCTGAAACTGTCGAGAAGCTTTCTTTGCTGTAATACAGCAGTCAGCCAGCAATGAATGACATTGGTTTGGCTATTCTCTTTTATCCTTATCATGACATCCCAAGGGAGAGCAGAGTAAAACCACAACAACCAAGATTGATTTTGAAGGAATAGCTGGATGAAACAGGACATCTTTATCCCACAGTAACACCAGTGATTTTTTTTTTTTTTCTTTTAGTTGTTTTTTTCCAAAGAAATAAAGAGCAAACTCTTCTGTAGTTCTCTGTTCCTGATCATGGAGCAGCACTGTAGGGGTTGCTCAAAGAGTTTGTCTGTAACTGGTTTGGAGCCCAGGCAATCCTGTGTTTGATTGTGGCCAGGCTGTAGTGCCTGGTAATAATTTTTTTCACTGCTTTAAAAATTATCACTAAGCTAAAGAATGCACAAAAAATATAAGGTGCTGCTTATCATAAAAGCTTAAAGTAAGAAACTTTCTTTGCATGAGATCTTTGATAAAGTTTTGAATGAAATGTGTAGCAATTAATTTAATGTCTGGCTTTGCATTGGCAGCTGCTTGTGTTTTATTTTTGCTAAAACTTTGGGTTTTCTGATGGGTTACTGCATTTTAGAAGTACCATTTCTATTTAAATGTTCTGAATACTGTTGGCAGTGCAGATGCAAATATGTGCTCAGGGCATACAGAAAAGTCATTTAAACAATAACAATCTGTATGCTGTTTCCTCTACTTGCCACCAAGTTTGCTTTGGGTTTTGTTGTTGCTGTTTGCTTGGTTGGGAATGTCTGTCTTCTTGGAAGTCCCACTGGCATGACTTGGGTTTATGATGTGGTCTGCAGCAGTCACATACTTCCTTAGCTGGGAAAATATGGGGTTTGTTTTTGTTTTTCCCTGTGTTCATGTACAGATTAATTTTTGACATGTAGCAAACTTATACTTGACAGTATAGTCCCTTGGTATAGGTCTTCTAATTTGCAGAGAGCATTTTGAGGCTGTTCTTACCTTGAGTCTCTCTTTAATTTGTAAGTTACATTCATGTTTCTCATTAGTTTAGATTGTCTATTGTTTGCAAATCTGTTTTAACTGGATGTGACAGTGTTTCTTATTACTCTGTTTACCACTTGAGATGTCCTTTGGCTTCACTGAACTTGTGATTGCATTAATAAAGCTTGTGTAGACATATTTCATTGACCTATTCCAGAGTACATATGTTAATTCATTTTGGTTTTCTTCTGGGCCTGTGTTGCTGAAGGTTTAAAATACAGTAGTGTAGACATCTTAGTGTCTGTGCACGTTTCACAAAGTACCCTGCTTTGCATTTCTTTTTTCTTCAGTTGTTTCTTTTGATTCACTCATTTTGAAGGCCTGGCAAAGACGTCTGACCGGTTTGTTACACGTATTTGCATCTGGATAGATGACTTCTTTTGACTTTTTTCAAGAGAGAGATTTGCTTCTCTTCAATATTAATGCATGCACACACATTCATCTGTATATGTGAGGTGTTTGAAATCTTGTGCATCGTGTTACTTTATACCAACTGGCAAATGAAAGCTGAAATAGACAGTTAGGTTTATGGTGGTGGATATGTCCTAGCTTATATGGGATACTAATGGTAACTCATTGCTTGTCTAGCTTATCTTGTTCATCTCTGCAAGTGGGAGTCATGGAGTTGTGGATTTTCTTGAAACCACTTTCTAAGTTTCAAAATTTGTAAGAAAGAATAGGTTATCCAGGCAACAAGCAGAGTGACAGAGCTTTTCTCAAGATGATTCTTTCACATACTTCCCTCTGGAGTTTGCACAGTTTGTAAGTTAAAGAGTCGGACCAACCAGACATGGCAGGTCTTTCCTTCACTATTTTCATAGCTCTTCATGGGATTTTGGAGTAATTTTGTTTCAGTTTCTGAAATAAAAGAACTCTTCAGAATATAGACGGGGGAGAAAAAACTTCCAGTGATTTTCCTGATTAAAAACTTAACTAATTTTTCTTATAATTTGTAAGTGCTCTACTCGTTACATGAAAATGATCATATTAAAGACACTGTCTTATTGTCAGCTTTATGAAAATAGACTTGTATCTGTAAGGTGTTTCTACAGATGTTTGTGGCAGTGTGAAGATGCTGAGATACAGACTGAGTAAGAGAAACCAAGCAATGGAAACTTACTGAATGGAAATCAGAGCTTTTACTGGAAAAAAAAAAAAAAAAAAGATAAGGACAAGCAGAATTTTCTGCTTCTTCTTGTATTTCTGGCTTCAGTTTTAGGCTTTCTTACCTATGCTGCTTTTTGATATATGGAAGTGTGAATTTACTGGGATTACTGTTTAAAATGGAGGCCTTTAGGGCTTGCATCTGCTCAGCTTTTAACAAGAGTGGTTTCTGAAATATTTTCAGGTACTTTAAATACTGCTTTATAATTTCCTTGTTTACTTTACGTATGCTGTTTCTCTACAGTCAGCCGAAGAAATAATGACATTTACTGCTTGTCTGCCTTACATTGTCTAGCCATAGCTTTTCTGGATGCTACAAAGTTCCAAATAAGGTGGACTTCTTTTTTCCTCCAATATTTAAGTAGCTCAGTTCAAAAAGTGTACGTAAGGAAGACACAGTAGATAATGTGTTTGAACTACTACTGAGCAAACTGTGTGCAAGAAAGGAATGCAGTGGTAACTTTCCCAGCCAGCTTTCTCTTCTGATAAGATGTAGGAAGCAGTTTACAAGTCTGGGAGAGTTTGTCAAGGGCATTAAAGTCAGGGAAAACAGTAAACCAAAAGGAGGTTCCTATCTACTTAAAGTCTGACTAGGGAAAACATGATAGTAACAAATTGTCTAAAGTAGTAATTCCAAAATATCATAATCCAAAATACTCACGTTTCCATTTCGTAGAATGTGGATTTCTGTTTGCCTTGAAATTCTGTTAGCTCTTTGCAATATTTATCTACTCCACAGCTTTCATTTTTTCCAGTAATAGCCAACTGTTTCTTCAGGACTGAGATGCTTAGAATCATAGAATGGTATGGGTTGGAAGGACTCTTTCAGCCAAACAACTGAAATGTTGTTGTCTTCTCCCACCCATTTTTTTTTCCTTAGTTAATCAGGGCAGTTTCTTCTCTCTGTACAAGACAGCTGTTGTCTGATCCTGCTGAGTTTCTGCAGTCAGTGTTTGGCATGTTATCACTGCTGAGAACTATAGAAGTTGTTGCTTCACATAGAGGCGAGCTAATCAATATTATCTTGCCTTGCTCCAAACAATCTGCTGTTTTGACACTTCTCTTTCCTGTAAGCCCTTTTCACACGGTGCACAATCTTGAAAACTTTTTTTGAAGGCAGCTTCCCTTGAATTCTGCCAGCAGAGAGAGGAAATTGCACTTTTGTAGGTGCTTCAAAGTTGGGGAATTTCAGAAAGTTTGCCTATGAAATACCTGACTTAAACTGTTTCGTAAAGCCTTTCCCATCTACTGTTCTTAATTCTTTGCTTAAAACTTTCTAGCATGACTGTAGCTAGACTGTAAGGAAACATTTTAAACGTTCACACTTTTTTGGAAGTGTTTGTCTGTATTTTGAGTGTATCTTCACCCCTCAGCCTCAGTACCCTTCTCATCTTGTTGAGACTTGCCCATGTTTTTAATGTATGTCTGTATGTTCACTTGTGCTGCTGCTTGAAGCTCAAAACTGATTTGGCTAACTTTGTACTTCCTTGTGTTGTTCCTTGTATATAAAGCTAAGCTTTATATACATCTTAATGCACTATTAACTTCATACACTGTGGGTGATTGTGGCCATGTAGCCATAGCAGTTTTCCAGGTAGATTTACTTTTTGTCATCATAAAAACCATATCTGAAAATGTATTTAGATGGCAGAATCCTGAAGGTAGGGATGCTCTTGGCTTCTTACATTTCAGCCTAGCTGAACAGAACATGTAGTGATGTGGGGTGGGTTTGTTTGTTTATTTTTTGAGAGTGCAGGATTTGCACTTCTTGGATGCTCTGAAAGCTCCCTTCATTGTTGGAAGAGTAATTCTTGAAGTTAGAGAAAATTGCATAAAGAACATAATATATCATAATTTATACTGTTTCTGGGCAGATTTGCCCCTCTGGATTTGCCCATTTTTCAAGGAGAGGCTTTGTAATGTGATACTGAAGAGCAGCTCTGTTATTCAAAAGTTCCTCCCCCAGCTCTTGAGGTTTTTTTTAATGGTACTTTTGCACACATGAGGCACTTGGCTTCTCTTTGCCTTCCCTGACTGCAATTTGGGAGTGACTACCTGGCTGCTATATGGGAGTGGTTTCTGATTTTATCTTACTGAGGGTTTTTTTTGCCCCAGTAGCTGCTTTTGTCCTGCAAGTGAGGAGGAAAGTACTGCAGGAAGTATTCTTCCAAAATAACATCTCAACTTTTTTTTTTTGAGTTGCCATCACTTGAAGAAAGATCTAGAGAAAGACTAGGGAATAGTGACAGTTATGTATGCTTTTGGTCACTTCAATTTTGTTTCTGGCATGATTTACAAATACTGTTAACAGTTTGCCAGTGGAGGCTGTGAGGTGTTTCAGTTTTCCATGAATTTACTTCTTGGTAATTTGGAATTTCTCTAGAGATTTGTAGCCATTTCCCTGCCAACGATGATGAACTTTGTACTTCAAAAAAAGACATAGTGACTAAGGGTACAGCTTTGGTAGCATTTTTAACACTAAATTATCTTCTATGAATTGCTCTGTTCTGGAATGCTTTGGATTTTGGACACCTAAATCCAGGTCATTTGTGTCTTGGATAACATGAATCAGACAGTTCCTACAGGTTGTTAGTGACATCAGAAACACTACATCAATTATTTTATAGCTGTATTTCCCAAGCTCTGCTGAGCAGCCACAGTATCTTAAAATCATTATAGTTGGTTTTAGTTTACTATGTGTAATTCTTCTGGAACACTTTTGAACATCATAAATGATGTCAGTACAACTTTGATAAATCTATTCAGCCTCAAGAGCTGCCATGAGACCTGTATGTGAGTTCAGTTTTTTGCAGGTCCTGCAAGCAGATATTTGCCTGCTTTTACTTTGCTCATGTGACTGTATCAATGAGAATAATGATTAAATCATTTGAACCAAGAAAAGCTTTACCATGATGTACTGTTCATTCAAAGTTATTGTCCTGCAGCAGCTACTTTGAAAAGCACTCAGCAAAACAGAGGGCCCAGGCACAGGGAAGAAATGACAATGGGCACACAAGAAGGAAGGATGACATTTGAAAATACTAGGAGTATTGGAAAAAAATCACCCTTTCCTCTTTTCTTGTCACATATCATGAATCTAGGAACTAAAGCAAATAATGCATAATTTAATGCACTTTACCCTCTAAAACCTAACCACTTACCTTTTTTGCCTAGTAGTTATTTTTAACTGCATAAGCACTTTTGCTAGATTTCGATGATACTTTTTGTGTGTGTCAAATTATCTGATAGAGTTTCATCTATTCTTTCTTCTGCAGTGAAACAGAGAACAGAAAAAACTAAATTGGAGTTCTTGCAGATTAAGAATTTTGTTTGCTATCAAGCACAACACCTTTAAAACTATGAAGGTTAGGACTCAGCTTTCAAAAAAACCATTTTCAGTTTCCCCGATTGTCTCATAGACCATATTTTCTAGTACGACATAAAATACTTTTTTCCATGTTCCTGCTGGTATTTAAGAAAATGAAGTAATAGTTAACACTGAGTAAATGTGAATCAAGACCTTTACACATCTCTGCTTCTAATAGGTTTTCGTAATTATTTGGCATGTAAAATATGGATACCTTGGGACCTAATTAGACTCCGCTCTTGGATGAGGATCTTCAGTGACGTGTTTGAGAGTTTGAAAGGCTTGCTATGAAACAGTGATCTGTCTGAATAGTCTAATCATAAAGTGAGAGGCAGTAGCCTGTGGAAGAGGTGTGACTGATGTGAAGTCTAAACATTTTGGATCAAAGAAGTGGTCTGAAATGGATTTTAATTTTGAATTTTCCATTTATTGAGATGGAAAATTGCATTTATTTTCGTAGTCTATCTGATTTAATTGTTGCTTGCTTGTGAAGTCTTTGATAGTGGAGTAGCTCTTTGTGTATTACTGAAGGAGAGACTATTTGTCAGTGTTGGTTTTGATAGTCCGCTTGAGGTTTGTTGAATGAATATAACTAATCTGTTTTTTCTTTCCCTACCAGGTGTTAGATGGATTAATATTTCAGAGTTGTACTATCTGATTTGAGATACGCTGTTCCTATTGATTAAATTTTCAAGTCAATCAGTGACAAAAATGTTTGAGTAGAAAACTGAATCTTCAGATTTATAATTTACTTATTTCATGGCTATCTGATACATCCCAAATTTAGCACTTTTAAAAAATAAAAGATTAGCATCTCAAGAAACAGAAAAGGTTCCTTTCTTTGGAGACACAAAACACACTGTCTTGGTTTTGTGCTAATATACAGCAGAGTATAAATGTACCAAATTTGGCCAAGTGTTTGATTTAGAGTTTTTTTCTGGGTACTTGTGTTGGGAGTTTGAGTCTTAGCAAGTGCAAATGTTTTAATGTGACTTTCAGTCTTCATAGTAATTCTTTTCTTCATAAACTGATATTATCATGTTTCTGACCTGTTAATTAGGAAAAGGAGCATATGGTAATGTGAGACAAGTTTAGCTACAGGTAATTTTCATATTGTCTTCAACATGTTGATTCCGTTTACAAGAGGAAGGCAGGCATGAATTTATGATCCACAATTTGGAGGAACATTCATCTTCTCAGATGAAGCAGAAGTAGATATGCACATTTTAAAATGAGTTATTTATTTTTGAGATTTTTCTTTTGATTTGCTTTGTCTTGAGCCTCCTGTGAAATAACAGCTGGGTTTTTATCCCTACCTTTTTGTTTCCAAGTATATGGAAAAAAAAAAAAAAAAGTGTGAATTTGTCTGTATAGCAAATAGTATTATTACTCATTAATGCACTGATGAGAGTGGTGAAACTGCATCTTGCTCTTTCTTTGGTCTGTGAGAAATGTCTTACAGCTTAACCCTGGCCAGCTGTTGCAAAGGAAAAATTATTAGTACCTGTGTTCTAATACATACATACATATAAAGTAATAAACTTTATTCAGACTGAGAGAGGGCTTTTAATAAGTGGATGTGTTTTTCCAGTGCACGAATACAATTTCTCTGACTTCATTGCCCAGTTTCCCCTGCAGTTCTGCAGTCCTGATCAGAAGCAGAGTGTCATTTCCAGCAGGTGAATCTGCATAAATGAGCTTTCCCATAATAACTGCCTTTGTGGAACATAGTAACAAATGAGGAGGGAAAGGACTTGGGCTACTTAGCATGAGATATCTTTCCTGAAGATGATTCATACGGCTTCACCTCAAGGAAAGCGATTGATGTTTCAGCCTCACCTGTTCTTTTTTCTCTCTCATTGCAGTGGTGCTGCTGGCTTCCTGCTGTAGTGCCAGGAGGTTGTTATGTGGGAGTTTGCCCTGTGCACGCGCCCCTGGCACAGCAGTTGGAAAGCAGAGTCAGCCTTAGAGTTTTCAGTCTGTGGGATTTTTCAAGATGAATGCTTTGAAAAAATGCACTTTTCTTGAACTCTAGGTGTCGAATAGGTGGGTACTGGAATTGAGGGAGAGAGATTGTTGTTGCAAAGATGTTTCTGAGAGGGTTTTGATGCTGAATAAATGATCGGCATTGCAGATGGTGAGGGCAATCTGTAAGGTGTAGGAAGCAGACAAAATGGAGTAGGGGCACGGAGAGAGACTGAGCGAGAAGCAGCAACAGCCCAGAAATGAAAGCTGAAAAGCCTGGCTGAGAAACATGAAAGGGCCTATGTTCCTGAAGGAATTTCCAGTGCAGGTTTCCTTTATTCAGTAACATTCACTGAAATAATTTACTGAAAGCTCTGAAGTGAAATTGTTTAGTGTGTGTTCCAAACTGGTGAAGTGTCTTTCACAAAGACCTTCTCTTCCTTTTTTGCATGACTTGAGTAGAAAACACTTTTTTCATAGTACACCCAAAGAAATTCTCTATGTTCTTTATTTCTCTTCCTCCACCCTGGGTGCCTTTCTTAAATGCTTCTCTGAGCATTAAGGCAGTGACATGCTAGTTCATGTTGAGGTTGGCACTCTGTTGCTGGGCATTTAATTTAAAGATTTTATAACCTAATACCATATTATTTGAGGGGGCTCATGTGTTTAAAAAAAGGGAAACCTTGATTTCTGAAGGGCAAAGAAAAGCCCATTAAAGGAAGATTGCACTGTCACTTAAATCAGGATTGTACCTTCTTCCTCAGCTACTGCTTTGGTTTGCTAGTGGGACTGACCCATTTTGGAGCTTTGTTGTTGGACAGATACTTGGGCTCTCCCTTTCATCTGTGTTTCTCTGTGCAGCAGCAGTAGCATAGTCCTTCAAGGTCTGGAAAAAAAAAAAGAAAATGACAATGCAATTTTAAATGTGGACCAAGAACTACCAAAATGTTCTTTTTAAAATCTATGAAAATATTTATGAATTAATGTTGAATTAGTATTCTGTTTGCATTTTCAGCTATAAGAATACTGGAACTCTAAATAGACTTGTAGAAAGGCAGGAATCTATCACTTAACAGGATCCCAGCAGTAAGCACATAGAAATTTACACAAGAAAGTAAATGTAAGTGTTCCTTAGGAGGGGGCTTGCCACTAGATGATCCTTAAGGTCCCTCCCAACCCAAACCATTCTGTCATTCTGTGATCTCCTCACTTTTGCAGGTATTTAAATGCAGCCCTCATTTTCTGCCTTACTACCACCTCACTTGTGACTACTTCAACTTTTTTATATTCAATCTTTTCCACAGCTAATGTGGATCAATCTGTTGGGTTTCTTAATGTTAGTGCTTAGGGGTCTAATTTTGCCTTTGTGTGATGGTTACATTTATGAAGAAAGACTAATCAATCTTGTGTAGTTAATATTGGTTAGTTTTAGTCAAGGACAGGTCTTTGTTATGCTTTTGAGCATCATGGAAATAAAAAGCCATCTTACTTGCTTTCAGAAGCTTGTTCTTTAATACATAGCACATGAGTTACAGGAAAAAAATACCCCTCTGGGATAATCTGTAGGTATATTTGCTGAGCTGCAGCATTGTTTCGTTAGTGTTAGAACCCTGACTCTAATCTTAGTTTCCCAACAATTTCTCCGTGAAATAGTATTTTATCTAAGCATGTCTTTTAATTTTTATCATGGATTTGGCTCATATGCTTCTTTTTGAACAAGAACTTTAAAGTTCAGACTCTTTAATGAAATAATAGTTATAAAGTGGTTTTGATTATTCTAATCAAAAGTCTGAGTAATGTTTTTCCTAGTAATATAAATAATAGAGATTTTCATTTGGGGATTTCAACCATCCTTAAAAATAGTCATACAAACATATTTTAATTTAGAACTCAGGAGTACTTGTAGTAGGCTACTTACATCAGTTTGTTTTTAAGCAGTAGCCTAAAAACTACATGTGAGATTGGTGTACTCAGCAGCTTGCAAAATCAAACCATTAGCAAAAAGTAGTTTTGAACTCCCTAAAGATTTTGTTATTGACTTCCATTAGTGTAAGTTCTGTCCCAGAGTTGCAGATTGAGCATAAATATTGCAGGCATCAGTATGAAGCAGTGCCATTAATGCAGGTGTCCTTGAGTGGTTTTTTATTTTTTTTAATATCATGGAACAAATCACGCATGAGAGACAGCTGAGGAATCTTTACAAATGTGGACCAACTGCCTTTTGCTAAGTGCTAAATACAGATATTACCTGCAGCAAAGCTATTTTTGTAATGATGTAGGCTACTATTGATAGTCATCTCTTTATGTGAGAGAACGAACATTACTTCTTTCCATTCCTCTCCATTCTGTAGATCTTACCTGGGAATAGAAGGTAGATAGACAGTGGTAGATCTACTCCCAATAACTTACAGTTGTTCCATGAATCATAGCCATGATTAATATTAATAATAAGAATATATTTAATAATATTAATTGAAGAACTGATTAAGTGGCGTGTTCTCAAATCAGCACTTCCTAGAAGCTTTTATATCTTTTTTTTTTTTTCTTTAGTGATCCTTCAAAGATGTCATGTTCCTCTTCAGTACATGAAGGGGGAAAGTAGCTGTTATTATGTAAATTAAAAAAAAAAAAAAATTCTACTTGGAGCATCTGGCATTTTTCGAACAACTTGGTACACTACCTAATTCTATTGTGGTGACATGGTTTCCAGATACAATAAGAATACATGTATTCAGTCTGCAGTCTAGACAGGTTTCTTTCTGACACTGCAGGTGTTTTCACATCTGGCCTTCTCACTTAGAATTTTTAATTCATAAAATAATACTTCCTTCTGCTTAAAAAATATTCCTCCACTTTGCTTCTCTATGAAATTGCCTTCTGAAAAACTGGGAAGAGTGGTAGATTGTGCAGAGTAGATAATGGATCTGGATATTGTTGTTGAATATCCAAGCAAATACTGTTGGAGTTTTTTTCCTTTCAGTTACTGCAGGTTACTATGGCAGGTTTAGGTGTTATTTGTATGGCATTTCCTGGGAGATGTCTTGACAAATCATAAACATTTGAAAGTTAATAGAAACTTTTAGAGAGTTTAGACAGTTCAGTTGCTGTCATAATTCTTTGAGCTTTGTGAGGAAAACTCTTGTTTCCCAAAACATAAATGGCTTTGATACGTTGAATAGGTAAGACTTTCAGGTTTTCCAAATGTCATACCAGGTGAGGTTTTCCTAATGAAAGTAATTTGAAATAGATGGTGAATTGTTGGGAAGATTGTTACTATTACTCATCCGTCACATCAGAATATGCCTTGGGCACCTCCAGAATCTTTGTTCTCTATCAGACATAAAATATTGTGATGGATAAATCCCCCAGTAAAGGTCGAACCTGGCAGCAATGCTCACTCATCTGAGAAAATAAAAGGTCAGAATACTCAAGATTCTGGTAAGACTAGAAGCCAAGCATCTTAGTGACATAGGGTTGTACTTCCAGTCTTAGTTTTATGTGAGCCTGTTGTCTTCGGTACTTCTAGAAGCTCATTTCTGTAGGTGAGTACACTGTTACAGCTTTATGGACCAGTTTGGTGGTTTTCAGCCTTCACTGAACTCCTTTGATTGAAATAAATCCATTTTGTGGTAAACCATCTTTGCCTTGTGGGTGTTTTTATAGAAGCATTCATCTTAGTACTGTGACAGCATTGTTATCTTAACATAACCACAAAATTAGGATGATCATCTGATGCTCAAATTTCCATGCCACGAGATAAAACTAGATGTAGAAAATAGTGACTGAATCTTGATTGTTTTAACCATCTGAAGAATGTCTTTTAATAGTACTGGGTCACTCACATGAATTACAGAGCAGCTTGTGTCTCTTCAAGAGTTTCTTTATAGATGATTGTGATTATTAAGCCTAGGAACCACAGTGTAGTAGACTTTCCATGGTGTTAGCATGTGGACAGTCTATGATTAGGACTTGTAACCTCACTGTGAACTTACAGCCTGGTCTGTGTGGAGCAGCAGGAAAATGTGCTGTCTAGAGCTTAATGCAGAATCTAAACTATGGCTCTCAGAATCTTAGGCTGGCTCTGGCTCTTTCTCCAGGCCCGTATCTTTTGTTGACCCAAATCATTTCCCCTTCACTAGTTCTGATGTATTATTCATGTTACTTCAGTGCAGTTTTCCTTTTGATAAAGGGATAGGACTTCCCCATTTTACCGTAAACATTGTGAGAAAAAGCTTTAGGACATTATTCTAGTCCTAATTTAGTTGTAACCAAAGAGGAATAAAAATACCAAAACCTCCTTGTCCTGTCATCAGAGATTAAGGAAAAGCATTATGAAGACATAGGACTGTGCTTTTTTTGGACTATATGTTAAATATGAAGCAGAATCTCATCTAATTGTTTATGTCTTTGTGTGTGAGAAGCCTGTTATGGATAGCGGCATTAAAAAACACACAGAATCTTGTAGTGGAGAAAAGGAATTTTAATGTAAAAGAGTCCAGGTGGGAATTGGTGCTGGAACAGGAGTAAATATGTACATTTAGTAAGGGAGTCTGTGACATATAAAGCATAACATTATTTCCTGGCAGTTTTTTTCCATTCAGTGGCACTAATATCTCTATAATTAAGAGCAATGGAAGTATTTAGAGGAAAACTGTATACTATTATAAACCATTATTTTTTTAATTGAACAGCTGTAATTTCTACCAATGGAACAAACTATATTATAAGAAAATGATTATTAGTTTAAAATGCAAAGTTAAATGAATGCAAAATTAACAAACAGATGGTGAAGAATTATTGTATTTTATTTTACTCCTGGGTAAAATGGCTCATGCATGATTGTAAAAATGTCATCACACTTCGTAAACCTGAAAGCAAACAGAATTTGCAGTTGTGCACATCTGTTTTGGGACACTGCTAAAGGGTTAGAAGAGTCAACGTTGTTTTCAAATAAGGGTATTCATCAAAAGGATATAATTTACTTAACAGTTATGGCTTCTGCTAAGCATCAGGCTTAATGTTCTGTGGAATTCATTACAAAATTTGGCAGCTTTTTTCTTCACCAGCTTCTGAGGCAGCATGCTGCAAAATGAAATGAACAGCTCTTTCTTATCCTCACCTCCCAGAACCCCAGAACAACAGTTGAAATACCTGCTAAATATTGGACCACTCATTTCAGGATTTTAAATTCTAGGTCAGGGTGTCTCGCTTCACAACGCTTGCCCAAGGAATGTCAGTGATGCAATAGGATGGAAAGACAAGGCACTTATTTTGTTTGTTTCAGTAGCTAGTGAATTAAAAAAAAAAATCCAAAAAACAACAGCAAACCAGGATTATTTGGTATTTGGAGAGGCTATGGTTTGGGAGGAGGAATGGGAGAAATATGTTGAAGTGATTAATTCAGTCAAATTGAAAAAAATCTAAAAGCCTAAACCAGATAAAACATGTAAAGCTTTTATTAGAAAAAGAAATTATATTAATGTTTCAAGCTGGTAGTTTCAAAGTATGCCATCTAATTGCTTTATTTGAGCTCAATTTACAAAAATTAGTGAACTGAAGATGTAGGATTTTGTTTACGATGACTCTGTGCCATTTGGAGAGCACAATTTAGGAACAGCCAAAGAAATAGGAATTATGAACAATAAGGTGCTGATTGCAGTCAGTGGGGAAGGAATACTAAGGAGGTGCTCTCTAATGAGGAAGGTATTAAAGGCAGGAAATTCTTGCATTTTTTTATGTCTGTACATAATCCAGAGTTCCTTGTCACCCCATCACTACTATTACCTTGTAAATTAGACAGATCATTGAATATATATAGTGACTTTTGCTGACATCAACTTTCTGGTAAACTCAGTTAATATATCTACAAAAGCCTTGCTTAAAAAAAACCCAAAACATTATTAAGATTATAAAATCAAACGCACAAAGTTAGGGCATGACAGAAAACAGACTGTCTGCATATCCTTTGCATGTGTGTCTTTAATTGTATGATGACATCCAGAGCAGCCAGTGGAGTTCAGTCCATAGGATGGACATTGCTGTCTTAGTAAAAAACTCTTCACTATTACATTTTTTTCATTGTTTTTGAATGTGTAGGTATGTAAACTGTTCAAATACTACTGAAAGGAAAGAATTGCTCATTTCCTCATGCCTTTTTCTGTAATGTTTCTACTGTAATAAACATGTGCATGACTTGGCTATATTTTTTTCCCAAATAGCAGATTTATGTGGGCTTTTTTATGCATCTTAGGCTCAGTTACCCCAAGAGAAGTTGAATTTTTAATTTAAAATTGTCTGTTACTGTGGATGGCAAATTGTAAGAATTTCAGAAATGCTCAGACTTCGTTAAAAAGTTGTGCTGGTACTGCACTCTGTTGGAGTTGTGAGTGCACAGTCTCTGTAGAAATCAAGACTGTGCTTTTAGGGGAGAAAACCCCCAAGCTTTTAACAGTAAGATTAAGGATTTAAAAAATCTAACAAATTATGTCATACACTATGCAATGTCATAAAGGAGCTGAACGAAAGAAGTGAAACTAGAACGGTTTTGCAGGACATCATCCAGTTGCCATAACTAAGTGGTTTTGTTCCCTCTCATAAGCAATTCACAGCTTTTGTCAATATGTACTGTTTTCCTCTCTGCAAATTAAACACATTCCTAGATACAACAGATTAATGCAGAGGCTCCTTCTAGGAGGTCTATTTTATGCACTAAGTTCATGTTTGATCTGCAATTTTTTCTGTGTTTCATTGTACATATATAGTTATATGCATGAGTATTCATTCCCTTATTTGTGTCTCTTTGTATGTTTGTTTTGTAACTGTCTGGCTATTCTGTTTCCCTGTGTTGGGGGGAGAAAAGCTAAAACCAGACCTGCCAGACTGCAGGTTTAAATCCTTTATGGCTACATACAGACTTCTGCTATTTGAGCTGGCTAAGTGATAGTGATAGAGCGTAGGGGTGTCAGAAGACAGTATGCTTTTCCTCCCTGTACTCTTCACCCTGTTTCAGTTGACTCAGACTTCTGGCTTTTAGTTCAAGTTGATTTTGGGCCACTTCCACTTATTCTCATTCTTCATTGCATCCCTTCTCCTTAACCTTTCTTTTCTCTTTTCCATAGGTTCCTTTTGAGATCTGTCCCTTCAGCATTTCCTCTGTCTTAGCACATTAGTTTCCTCAGCTCTTTATGTGATTTTAGTGCCCAGTGTTAGTTAATTTGCCCTTGAAATGTGATCTCTGCCTCTCCTCAACTTCCATCTCCATCCAAGGTTTCTTCTCTCTGTCTCGTCAGACTTATCCTCACTGTAGTTGTTCCCTTTTGTTTCATGGACCTGTATTGTCCATATGCCTGTGCACTGGATACTCTCATTCCCCAGATGACTGAAGTGACAGTAGTATTGAAAGCCTTAGAGATGTCTGTTTTTCATTCCAGTGGCTTATTGTGCTTAGGCTATTTATTACAGACTTCCTCCCTCTAATCCTTCTCAGACTGAAGCAATCTTTGTAGAAGGTACATGTAGTGTTAGAAATTGGAGAGGATCAGTCATGATCAATGAGAGCAGATTTTCCTGTGATTTTCACTGACGAACTTTTGGAAATGTTTTATGTTTTAAAAAAGTTTTTTCAAGCTTGGTCACATCTGGATAGGTCTGCAGGGGGAGGGCAAAAGTTATATGCCTCACACTAGAATTCCTGCCAAATTGCAAGTCCTGTGAATTTGGTCGTTTTTAAGATGAGCAAAATGGATTTTTACTGACTTTCCTGTTCTCAGAAATGGATGGAAAATTTCGACTTCAGTGTTCCAAAAGTATTTAAGAGACTTCAGGTGTGTTGTAAGTGAAGCTTTAGCCCAACATTTTATCATTTAGTAAACATACGTGAATAGAATTTATCTGAGAGTCTTTGTAAGCAGTACCTGTTCACATCACTTCATCGATAGTGCGACACTGACCATACCTTTGGTGTGGACTTAGCTGTCTTGCCATTAGAGAACTTCTGTCAGCGTGATTCAGGAAGACTTCAGCTCTGGACTGCCATCTAAATTTAGACCATCTACATGAGAGCCATATTTAAATTCCAGTTGTAGACAATGGTCAGTATTATCAATGGAGCCCGAAAATGGACAAACACTGTTTCAACAACTGAAGTCTAAGTCTCTGTTGAGTGTAATGGAAGCTTAAACACTTGACTCATATGAAGACACAGAGTTCAGAGCCTGAAGTTTAGATTTCCTCATCTCAAACCTTATGCCATTTTGAAGCACAGTGTGAGTGTATCAGCAGTAAATTAATTCACTGAGTTTCTATTAAATGGATTGCAAATGTAGCCATGCCAGACTAGTAGCTATAGATTCTCTGTAGCATGGATGTAACTTATAGAATGTGTCACTTATATGTGATCTAAGAACCTAAGGGCTGTGCTGGATTAGACAGGAAGTTGACTTTGTCCTGGTATCTTCTGCAGTGACCAGTGACAGATGCTTGGAGAAGATCATTCAACAACAAGCATGTAGCAATGTTTCCCACCAATTATTTTTTTTTGCAAACCTGCAACAATTCATGGCTTAGCCTGTGCTCTCCCAACAAAAAGAAACGTCTACACATACTTCTTAAGACCTTCTGAGAATGAATCAAATAGAACTGGCGCAACAGTCTGTTTTCTGAGCCTGCCAAAATACAGCCTTAAACCAAAGCTGATGATTTCTGCTCTTGCCTTGTTTGTTCTGAATTCGCTGATGCTGAAGCCTAATCACAATTTAAATTACATTAAACATGATTGACCTTCTCATTGTTGACATGCTAACTAAACAACAGCCTTGTGTGTGCTCTTCTGTCATGATGGGTATGGGATGAGAATTAAGGGAATAGTTGGTTGCTGGCTGTGGGAAAACTTAGACTCACTCAAAACATTTACATTACCCTAAATCTTGTAGAAAGCGAGGAGGTGAATAAAAAAAATACTTTTACTCATGGAAGTGTGAAAAAAGGCAGCAAAGGCAGAGTCTGGAGGAAATCATCTGCATGCAGTTATTCCACTAGCTTATGTAAGGATGAGGCGAATATGACTTGAAGGCACAGAAACCCTTCTGTGAAGCTTCTGAAAAGACAGGGCTTGGGAACATTTTGGATTATATGAGACAGGACTTGGGTGCCATAAGGTTTGCATGTTTTCCTTTACCTATTTCTGGGTTCAAAATAAAAAAAAATAATTATCTAGCTTTGCAAACTTGCTTCTTAAGAGTTATTAACCTATCACAACTCTAACAAAAAACAGCCTTGCAAAACAAGAATGCTTTATTGTCCCAATTTTTATGTGTCTTGATACCAACACCATTTATTTAATACATAGTTTTCGTGAAGGAGAAAAAAGGATGCAGCTGGTAGGAAGGGGAAACAAAGTAATGACTTGTAGAGAGCCTGGAATCTCCATGCTTACAGGGACTTCTGCTTGCTACCATTACATGTTTTGAGTCACTGATGATGGTGTTAGTATCTACTTTTGTATCTACCTACCTTTGTTCCTTGTTCCTGTGGAGGTAACTGGGCAGATTATGGAGAGATGGAGTATCTAGTCCAGAGTTTTGCATTAGAAGACACTCTTTCTCAGTCATGTGTTAAGCTTGGCCAAATGACATCTCTGCTGGCTGTCCGTGGTTCTTCATACAGTTCTAGAAGGAAAATTTGATAATTTATTTCTTTAATTGTGATATATGGGGATTTTAAGCTTACTTCACAGTACTCAGAGCATAAAGTGGACACTGCAGTAAAGTATTAAAGCATGCTTTGTCTGTTAAGAACATTATAGTTTTAAATTGCAGTTATAAGAGAAAAATCAGAATGTTAATCTCTTCAATTTTGGTATGTGTTAAGGACTGAGGAACAAAACTAACTGATATCTGATTGACTTGCTTGTTAGAAATATAAGTGATTTCCAAATTTGTGGCATGATTAATGCAAAATTTTAAAATTAGAAGGTAATTTGCATACTCCTGCAAACGCGTGTTCCCTCCTACCTTTTCTAATCATTAATTCAATGAAAAGCCATAAAATCTTTTCATGTTGCCATTTTACTACATTGTGCTCTTGAATGCCTCTTTTACTTAAACCAGTGGATTTGACATTAGAGGTACTAATGGCAGTTAGTGTCTGTTAGCAATATAAAGCTTTTGCTAGGTGATGGAGTGAGTAATCAATGAAGATTATCAGAACTACCAGGGAACGTATTTCATTAATCACTGTTTGTACTAAAATTTCTTTGTGGCCTCGTTAATGACAGGATGTTAAGGCCTCGTTCTCCTTAGTTACAGGTTTGTATGATAGCAGTTTTCAGTAGCTAAACAGTCTGAAATTTGTTCTTACAGGTAATACATTAGAAGTGTTTAACTAAGGACAGATGGCTTGTGTGCAATTTTTGGTACACTATCATAAATTTGAAATTGGTTATTGTTCTCATAGATTGTTGTCAGCTGACCCTTTAAAAGCTAAATAAGTCTATAATTGGTGAAAACCTTTTGTTGTTTTGCTTAGAAACCATTTTGCAATACCTAATACTACCATTTAACTCCAGTCCCTGTTTTAGCCTTTCTTTAATGTCTACCTCCTAAGGGATGTTTATCGTCCAGTTACTGAGACACACATACTATAAAGTATTCAAAGGGCAGTAAATTAAAAATGAAATATGACTTCTGACTTGTTCTTAGTACTATCTGGTTAAAATGTTGCCTTATAAACACAGGCATCTTTTCTTCATTTGAACATGTGCTGAGTTTTGGAGTACTTCAGAGTATGGAGGAGCAGGAAGATTGGTGCAAAATTGGAATAAACATTTTGTAAGAGGGGTTTTGTTTGGTTTGGGATTCAATCTTGTAAGGAGGTTAGAGAGATGTACACAGTAAACTGCTTCTCTCGTCACCATTTTACAGCTTGGCTATGTGCTCCCGTTAAAACCAGTAGCATTTATGGTGTTTAGCTCAACTTCCAAGCCACAGGCAGTTGTAACCTTTATTTTTCAGATGATTTTGGTGCAATTCTGATTCTAGCATAGCAGTATGAGGTTTTTATCTTCCCAGAAATTTCCTTTGTGGTTTCTGCTACTCTATTTCACGGAGGATGTACTCATCAACTAGAAAAGGGTGGAGGTGATTGATTAGATTTTCTTATGTTTTCTGTTAATTTGTGTAGCTCTTGCTCTTTTGCTCTCTTTGTATTAGCTCCAATGGGATTAGCCAATAAAGGGAAATTAAAAGCTAAATTTGAAATATGGTTTATTTACTTCTAAAAAGATGATCTTTTTCTCTCTGTATGAAAAAAAAATCGTATTTGGAAGAAAAAGATGAAAAGGACTAAGTAGGAGGAGGTGTGGACAGTTTTAAATAATGGGAATTCCAATGGTAAGAGTAGCAGAAATATGAATGGCATCAGAGCTTTCTTGCTATGGGTGTTGGGAGCATGCTGATGAAAACAGTAACCAATGAAGGACTTTTTGAGTAGGAAGATGGCCTGCTAACTGCTTCAGTGATGTTGATTTTATTGAACGTTCTATGAATAAGTAATGAACTCTCTCTCTACCTTCTTGACATCTTGTAAAGTTTTTTTCTGTATAACAGAGCTGTAAAATTATTTGATCCGTGAACAAAACAGTGTTTGGCTTGCTTTGACACCATTTTTCTGTACCTACCCCTTGAATACTTGGATTCAGCTTCCACCCCCTTCACATAATGCTGTATTCTGTGCTTTTGCTAATGAAACTGAAGACTCTATACTGTCTCTGTTACTGCCCTCATGCAGCGTGGTAAAGACATTTGTAATTCACAGGCAGCATGATTTATTTCCTCCTTCTACCTCCTACTGTCCTGATGCTATGTTTTAGCAATAGAGTAGTAAAGTAGCAATTGTTACAGAGTTTCTTTAGCAGAACGTTCAGGGTGGTTTTGGTTTTTTTTTTTAAGTTAATAGACTTTGCATTTCACATCCCTACTTTGCTGATGAAGGTCAGTTAATTGTAATAGCTGCATACTCATTCTTCTAGGGTCATAGCGTGTGGCCTGGTTTCAGAGAAGTGTTGGCTTCTACTGTTGGAAAAGTAACTCTTCTCATCAACAGCTGTTGCCAAACAAAAAAATAATCCCTTTGGGCATTTGTTTCATCAGATTGCTTTATCTCTCTTATAAATTCAGCAAATGTTGATATTCTGTGCTTTTATTTGCTTCAGATGATATATACCGCAGTGTTTACAAGTGTGTGTTTTACTTAGCTGCCAAATGCTTTTCATTGCCAGTGCAGTTTAGCAGATGGATTTGAAGGGTTCAATTAAATGTAATTTGGGTTTCCATTTTTCTTCCAGCATCTTTACATGTTTCCTTAAATCAACATCAACATTTTTCAAGGCTTTGCAGTAATCCTGTAGTTTGCTCATTTCTAATAATTTCATCATTTAGTCATACAGCATTTGGGAAAAGGTAGATTGTGATTTTACATTTGTTGTGTGCCATTGTTGATTGGTGGTTTTGTCAAACATATGTGCTATTTAAAATTGCCATTTAAGTTGCTGTTTAAACCATTGTCCCCAGTTTTTAGTAAATGTTGGATTCCTTGAGCACTTTCAGTCCTTCCATAGTTTTCTTTCCTGATTAGATAATTCTTAAGGGTTAGTTAGGGGATCCGGCAAATACTGTTGAATTCTTTCTTCGGGGCCAGGTTTTGGAACTGGTCTCCTACCAATTTTTCATTCCAACTCTTTATCTTAGAGAGTAGTATGTTTGAAAAATGTGTCTAAGAGCTGGGCCATAGCTATAATCTGGGCCATCTCAATAGGTTGTAGGAGTGTTGAGTATGAAACAATGCAGTGGTTTGTGTGCTGTTTAATGTGCAGCTGCAGTTTAAGAAGTTGGAGGCTTTGGACAATATTTTCATGATTTCACATTGAAGTTCAGGGTATACTTTTTTACAGAATCCTTAGCAAGTGTTTCCTTAATATATTGTTTCCCGAATACATTCTAATATAATATCATGTTATGTGAGTTTCTCGCGTGACTTTGTTGGCAGTCATCAAATGTGATTGCTACTGCTACCTTCTTCATATGCTTCAGGAACTCCATGTTATTGTTTGCTTATCTGGTCCCTCCCTCCACTCCTCTGCATTTCAGTTAAAGTAACAAAATGCATCTTTTCCATACTGTTAGTAGGTGTTAGAGACATGGGTAGAGGTGAGACATCTGCAGATCCGAAGAGTAGACTGAGCATGGTAGCACAGAAACATGGCAGCAGCTATCCATAGTGACTCGCTTCAATTTCTGTGCCAGTTTATCTTTTTACAGCTGTGTTTAGCATAAACCAATATTGTTTTCTTGCCCATGAGTTGTGGTGAAGGAAGATATTTTGCTGAAGACATAAATTTTATCTGGTTTTAAGAGGATCATTGTAGCTGGTAACACAGGGAGCTCTGTGATTTGTATTTTTGTATGGGCTGCTTTTGCTATCTGTGGACTCGTAGTAAGAGTATTTCATGCTTAATTTCATGACAGTCTTTGAAACAGAGAAGAATTATGGTAATAAATATTGTCTGTATTCTAAGAATTAAGCAGATGCAGTATGTAACTATTCTGTGATTTGGTTTATGTTCATATTGGCTGTTACTTGACACTTAGCTAGTAATCAAACACACCAGTGTTAGTACTATGTTTTTATTATGAAAAAGTAGAGTCCCCAAGCTGGTTTTTTTTGCTATGTTATGTGTGCCATTCTGTGAGCCACTGACCTGGTTTTTCTGAAGTTTGCTCCAAATCTTACTGTGCTGTGCTCCAGCCTTAGAAAGTATTGTTGCCTTGGTGAAAAAGTGCAAAAGCATGTTACAATGCTTCAGGGACTGTAAGGAATCCAAGAAAGAAAAAAGACTGATTAACTGAATCAGAAAGGTGTGGGTGATATTTTACAAGCAGTCTTAGGTAATCTGTTCCATCTTGACTAGAGAACTAGAGGATTATTGGGTAGTTCACTCTGAGAAATAATTACTTCTTTACAATTGTGCCTATGGTTTCTAATAATAGCTTGAAATTTGGTGGTGATACTTGTGTAGCCTTGAAAGGAGAGATGATAGTGCTAGGTTATGTAATCCATGATCATCCAAGAGAGAATTGTATGTCAGTAAGATTCTCAGTAGAATATGATTTCATTTCTATTTGCATTTCTGATTGCAGTGTCTATGGTTTTACATTACAACTTACAGAGCTCTGTAGTTTTTAGCTATAAGCTATTGACAGCATAGTGTGGTCTGCCTTTATTACTCAGAGCCCTTCACTGAAGGCATAGCTCAAGTTAGATAACACAGAGAAGAAAAATGCTTTTCTGTGACAAGAGGAATCTCAGTCATCAGAGTGCATTTAGAATGGATTTCATTAAACATTTTAAATTGGAATGACTAGGGAGTGGCACTTACAGTCACAGTTCAACAGTTTTCTTCTCCTCAGTATTCAGTCCCTTCTACTGGCCAAGATGTGTGTTTATTAAATAAGGCTAGGCAACAGATCTGACTGGAAAATGGCAAGACAAAATTGGTTTTGACATATTTTGGCGTTTATTTTTCAGAGATGTGCATATTGTAAGCACCTTGGAGCCACTATCAAATGCTGTGAAGAGAAATGTACCCAGATGTACCATTACCCCTGTGCTGCTGGAGCAGGCACATTTCAGGATTTCAGTAACTTGTCCCTCCTTTGTCCAGACCATATTGATCAGGCTCCTGAAAGATGTAAGTACAGTGTTGAAATGACACAATTAATACCGCATATTATGAAAACTGCTCCATGGTAGGATCAGTTTAGGAGTCCATTTGTTTAGACCTGTTTTTCTATTTCCTGGTTTGTTTTTTTTTTTTTTATTTAATGACAGAACATGGGAAGGATTTGCTCATAAGGCTTCTCTTCCATCAGGTGTTAGGTCAAATCCATAGTCTTGCTTTACTTGCCCTAACTCAAGTTAGAGCAACCATATTGGAACCACTTCAGCTAAATAAGAGGCTAAGTAAAGCTGTCAAAAGGTTTATTTAGGACCTGCTCCAAAGAAGACTTGGTCCTAAAGCTCTCAGTTTTATCTTGAGAAGAGTAAAACTGCTCCTTTTGGTAAGACTTTATTAACGTTTAAAATTAATGTACTTCTGTTACAAGAGGATTAGTTGAGTGTATCAGAAAACTAAATTAAAAGAGTAGTTATTGGCGATATTAATTACATTCAAATTTTGTAAGAAGAAGCAAGTTTTGTATGCATAAGAACTGCTAAAGAATTCCTTAGCTTCTTTGGGTTCATTGAAATATTTGTAGTTGCAAAAAAAAAAAAGATAATTGAAAAAATTATTTCTTTGTAGCAAAGGAAGAAGCGAATTGTGCAGTGTGCGACAGCCCTGGAGACCTCTTGGATCAACTTTTTTGTACTACCTGTGGCCAGCACTATCATGGGATGTGCTTGGACATACAAGTTACACCTTTGAAAAGAGCAGGTTGGCAGTGTCCTGATTGCAAAGTGTGCCAGAACTGCAAGTAAGTGGGACTTGAAGGATATGAAGAAGGAGGATGTGAGACTTGTGTGCTGTGATTTTAAAACATCTATTTTACTAACTTTTTTTTGTTAGTGGTGGTTTTTTGTTTGTTTTGTTTTTTTTTAATCGATTACTTACTCAAATGTATCTGCTGTACTGTATTAAATAGCTGAACAAACTCTTGTGCTGGGAGCTGCCTTGTAAAGAATCTGAACTGAAAGTCACATGCATTGTGCATTATCTTTATCTTGGCAGTCTTGGGAGAACAGCAAAGCCTTTAGACTTTTTCCCTCGTCTATACAGAAGGATTTTTCTCAAATGCACCAAATGAACAAATTAGTTTAATGTCGAGCCTTTGCAGTCTGGAAACCTGTGCTCTTACTGAGCTGGCATTTTGTTGTGTCTGTACCACATACTGGGTAGATCCCCTGCATTAGGCCCTCTCTTCTGTTTCATAATATCCTTCAGAGGCAGTTAATGAGTCATTATGAAAACAAGAACATGGCTTAGCTGAGCAAAGGAAAAAGGTGACATGAGTGACCATGATTGAATTGTTACACCAGACAAATACTGAAATAAAGAAACATAATTGTTGCAATATTATAAGTGTTCACTTAGAAACCTCTGACTGCTTGTAGGCTTGTTCTTATTTAATCTGATGGGCACTGCAGGGTTCTTTTGATTTTTTTTTTTTTTAA
>WBNM01015171.1:0-37010 GCA_013399055.1 Ramphastos sulfuratus | reverse complement strand
TTTTTTTTTTTTTTTTTTTTTTTTTAAGGGCTTACTGAAAAAGAAATTAGTTCTGTTCAGCTTTCAGGTGGGACAGTATGAAGGAAAAATGCCACTTTGCTAATGCCTCATGTACCTGATCAGCCAGTGCTTTGCTGTTTTCCAAGCAGAACAGTTGGTATTTGCTAGCATTCAAATTCAGCAGCTTTAAAGCTGGTTATTCCCTGATCTCACATTGCTGACAGCAAATACCAGCAACAGAGTTGCAACAGTGAAGCGCTTTCTAGAAAGTATCCTTACTGATGTTGTGCTGGGTATTGACAGTATTCGCTTGCAAACCTTCTCTTTAATGGAAAACTAGAAGAAAAAGTGATGTTTTCACACCTATTACTTTATGCAGCATGGCAGTTTTATGCCAGTGTTGAAAAGCAGCATTTTAAGCGTATCTCCATGCAAAGAGAGAATATTTACTGTTTGTAGGAACAGGTACAATTGCTTGTTCTTTTCTTCAAGAAACAAAGTACATACTTGAGATTTTAAACTGATTTCAGCACAGAAAGGCCATGAAATCTGCCTAGACCTGTGTAAAATGAAAGTGGGGCCAATTTCTAGAATTCAAAGTGGTTGCACAGGCTCAGCACTCATTAAAGCAAGCATAATGGTCTATAATACGAATTTGAGAGCATCATCTTTGGGGCTATTTGTACGTGGTATTCATGTATTTTCACATGCTTAGCTGTGTGTCTTCCTGTGTAGACTTTCCATTAAATAGTTGGGGGTTTTTTTGTCATGGTTTTTTTAAATGTTGTTCTCATTAGACATTCTGGGGAAGACAACAAGATGCTGGTGTGCGATACGTGCGACAAAGGCTACCATACTTTCTGTCTACAGCCAGTTATGGATGCAGTACCAACAAATGGTTGGAAATGTAAAGTAAGTTGGAAGTTTTCAGGATAATTCTTTTGTCACTACCAGGGCCTATATTTTATTATGCTGTCCTAGGTGTATTTGAGACTGCTGTTGCCATGTAACTTGTAATTTCTGAAGGTATTGTGCTGGTAGGTGATTGTGGCTCTGCAGCTGCTCTCCAAGGGTAGCTGTCGGTACAGTGTCTGAAGCAGCCTGCATAGGACAGTAAATCAACCCCCATAGGGGAAAAGGGAATCATAGGACCTAAGTGGAGAGGATAACCTTCACTTAAGGACAACTGATCTCATGATCTAATGTAAACTAAAATGTAATCTAAAACCTATACAGTAGTATATCTAATCTTTATTTGAAGGCTCTTTATATTCAGCTACTTTTTGCTTACCAGATCAGCAGTTCTGCAGCTCAAAGGTTCCTTTACATTTGAGGAGGGCAGGAGGAGTTTGTTGTTTTATCAGTAACTTTGTGATTAATAAAAAGATAAATAGTGATAAAAATATTATTTCAGCATAACATATATATGAGATGTATGTAATTCATAGTTTGTGGCAGTCATAAAATAAATTAGAAATGAAAAAATCTGGTGTTGTAAGAAATACTGATTTCAAGTTAAGGAGTATTACAAAGAAGCACTTTTTGCTGGTGCTTTTCATACTCTATTTTCAGATCCTGAGTAATTTACTAGTATTGTGAAGGACAGAAATTTTATTTAATTTAATTGAAACCAGGAAAATGTCGGTTGGTGTAAGTTTTATCACATTATGAAATATCATAATTAACAACTAAATTCTTGTGATCTCTAGAACTGTAGAGTATGTGCTGAGTGTGGCACACGAACAAGTTGTCAGTGGCACCATAATTGTCTGGTATGTGACAGTTGTTACCAACAGCAAGACAACTTATCTTGTCCTTTCTGTGAAAAACTGTGCCTCCAAGACTTCCAGAAAGATATGTTGCATTGTCACATGTGCAAAAGGTAAGAAGCCAAATGTTTGTTAAATTGTACTAAAATACTTAAAGCTTATGGTGAGCTGTGTGACACTGATGTGTTTCTGTGAAGAGTATAGATGGTGTTTGATGTGCAGTACACATATGTGCAACATCTTGATCATTCATTTCTACATACAAGGAACAATCGTAGACAGTCTTATTTTAATCTTAGCAATTGCGTTTTAACTCGCAGTTACCTCTGAGGTGTACAGAGAAATCTGTGCTGCTGCTGCTTCTTCCATTGCATCTGTTTTCTGAATAAGCATATTAGAGGAGTCATTGTTTTAACTTAAAGACTGTTGTTTGCAATGGTCTCTTTGTTAAAAAGAAATTTCAGGTACTTGTTCTCTCTTTAATTTTATGGGTTTTGCTATGCCAGTAATAAAAAACCTAAAACACTATTGGGAACCCTTTCAAAATGTAAACAGTGTTTCATATTCAATGCTGTTTTATCTTACTGTACAACATCTTGATATTGTAATATATATTGTGGTGTCCAATTGGCTTTAGTGGCAGCTTTGGTCTTCATGTTTAAATTTGTTTACTGCTTGACATACTGTTGTATCATATTTAACGACATACTGTTGTGTCATATTTATTTCTCTAAAATTCTCTGCAATAAAGCATTGGTTGACATTGTTTATTTTCTCAGAGGAATGGAAAACAGTGCTATTTTCTTGATTGATTTTTACTAGGATACTTGATATTTTTATTACTAAATCATACTCACACTAAATGAATCCCCTTAGGTGGATTCACATAGAATGTGACAGATCTCCAGGTGGTGAATTGGAGTCTCAGTTGAAAGACTACATCTGCACTCTTTGTAAGCAAGGAGAAGGGGATCAGACTCAGTCATGTGATGTAATGGACACTTCTGAACTCATTGCTGAACCTGACAGTGTGACAGGTAATCAAATGTAATTTCTATTTCCAAACCGCAAGCATCAAATGTAAGTATATGCAGCTCTCTCACTAGATCTTATGTGAATCAGACACTCACATTCTACTCTGTGGGCTTCATGCATTCCTTTATTTAGCTGCAGCTTCTCAAGAAGTCCATCAGGGATTTAAGACTCAAGAGTCCAGCAGGGCTCAGGGATTCTGTATTAGAAAAATAGGCAAGTAAGCACTTCAGTAGTGGCTCTGAACTTTCTAGCCTTCTAGCTCCAAATTCCCAGTCTGTAGCTATAAACTTTTTTTTTTTTTTTTTTTTTTTTCCAAATGTGATACAGTTAATATCATTTGACAACCTGTTTAGTGCCTAACTACCAGGCATAAGCCAGTTTCTGGTAGATGTTCCTGGAGTCATCTGGTTTTCCTGTTTTCTTCATGCCACGTTTCAGTTTTATAGCACTCATTCTTCTCCCTGTGTCCACATAGGATGCAGCAGTGGAAGCTGGGCCGTGTTCAAGGGACAGGTATATTAAACTGAAAAACTTCTTATCAAGAGTCCTTTTTCAAAATAATATAAGATTAGTTGTCTAGTTTCTGAGAGATTCTTGTCTAAATCAAGTGAAAGATGGAAAGAGAAGTTGCAGGAAAGTGTAGTTTTGGGGTTATTTGTCTGGATGTGTTTTTATTTACTTAGCAGGGGTAAGGGAGCATAGAGAAAACTTGGATTTGTTGATCTGAATCTGTGCAATGAAGTCATAACTGAAGGTCTTTGTGTATTTCACACTGTTAAATAGCACCTGCTCTCATGAGAAGTAAATTTGTGGTTAATTTGGGAAGCAAGGTAAAATCTAACTGGTACCTGCTCTACCACTGCCATGTGTGTTTTTGATGCTTAAACAGCAATGCTTGTGCTTTGATCTTTTGTTAAAAGAAATTGATATCTCAGTTGCATAAGTATTTGTGTTTTCAAAACCTTGATAATTTTTTACTAGAAAGGGGAAATGTTAGACTGCAACAAAACTCTAGTTTTGTATGTTCAAACTGATATTTTGTGTAAGCAAGTCATTCTCTTTGATGTTAGCCTGTGCAGACCTTTTGAGAGCAGTAGAGAAAAAGCTGATCCTGGAGGAAGGGCAGTGACAGTCGGTAAATGTATGTAAATGAGCAGAACTCTGGCAGTGAAGGTGCACAACAAATTAGAAAAAGTGATGACTTCAACCTTTGAAGGTCAGTTCTGAAAGGTTAGTGAAGGCTGTTGAACTCTAAGGCAGTGTATGTAGAAAATGTACGAAGATGTACAAGAAATGCCCAAGACTTAGACTGGAAAAACTCCCAGTCTTCTACTGAAAACCCTTTTGAATAAGTAACATGTTTACTTGAAAGACTAAAGTTTTAAATAATACTTCTTTTAGGATTTCTAGCTAGTAGAAGAGTTGAGAAGCATACTCTTCTCCCCAAGGAAGAACAGGACTGTCAGCTCAACCACTAGGAGTAATCTGCAGCTATTACCTCACTACAGTTGTGTAGTGTTTTATACTCAGGAGAGTGCTTTTGTACATTAAAATCAGATTTGAAGCCAATCTAAATGATCATTTCCTTCAAGTTAAAATATCACTTTAAAGTTGGCAGAGTCTAAGAGCGGTTTTTAGGTGCTAAAAGTAGCACCACCTGATAGTTCCTGGCTTTTTGAACTTTAAAGAGACTTTGTGAGCTGCATTCATTTGACTTTGTCTGTTGCTGTCATCTGTGGGGGATCAGTTCTTTTTGACTTAACACTTGCTATATACTTTGTTTTCTCTGCTTCTACTTTGTCTGGTGCATTTTAATGAATTTCCTGAACTCAAAAAGCTTTTACATGAGGAAAAATAGAAGTATTTCCTGTTTCTGTGCTCTGTAATGATACTGCCAGCTAAAAAGCACTCAGTAGTGCCTTTTCCATGCAAATTCCTTTCTTTAACTGGAAAAACTCACAGATTAAAGTACCCTAGTTCCACAGTGACAAAGTTTAGTTTTTATATTGTTTAACAGGTGGGTTGAAAATAAGTGTTCCAGTTGCTGATAGCGGACAGAACCTCATTTCCATACCATAAGCCATTGTAGTATTTGTGTAAAAAATTTGAAACCTTCGTGCTGCAAGTTCTGTGGAATTTAGCAGAATGGAATTTTAGAAAAGCTTTTTTGTATTGGTCAGGTAATGCAAAAGTCTGTGACTGTGTAAATTGAGTTTTCATAATCAGATGTATAAAATTGCTTTATAGACATTTTTCACTCTCTGAAAGGTATAAACCAGCTCCACTGTTAATGAGAAAAAGGCTCTTAATCTTTAAGGAGTACTAGGTAGTCTGTCTAACCATATCATATCCTTAAATATCATTCTCTTTAGCCAAAAGGTCAGCAACAGCAATAGTGATGCCAGGGTAATATAACAAACATACTAATTTTAATAAATTCTTTGCCTCTCCTTAAGCTTGTACAAATGAAACGGAAATGGAATGTGGTGCAGAGGATGCACAGGAAGAACCCATTACTGGTGATGGCCCCAGTCAAGAACCAACTGCTGGGTGTGTCACTGAAGGTAAGACAGAGTTTTGCAGTCTGATTTAGTCTACTGTGTTTCCAGGGAAGTAAATAATGAACCAAAACCACAGACTCTTATAAATATAGATACAAAGACAGGTATTTATGAATTATATTTTAAGCTACATATTAAATTCACTTAAGTAAAGTGATATGTACTTGGTGTACTTGATGAGTACCAAGTATACTCGTTGACCTGTACACCCCTGTAAGTTTTTCTTCTTTGCACTGAGCTTTTAATGTGGTTATACTTAGTTACAGGCATATCACCAGAAGAAAAGGCGACAGAACTGGAAACAGAAGTCTCTGTTGAAATTAATTCAGATGAAATGGAAATGTCTCCCAAAAAGACACCAGCATCTGATGAGAGTCAGACTGCGAAAATGACGGACATGGTGGACAGTGTTCAAGCTGTAATACAACAGGAGTTAGACAAACAAGTGGAGGAGAGGCAGCTACCAGAAGGTAGTGTGGAGGTATCAGAAGTATCTATGGTAGACTCTCGGTCGTCAGTACCCGAGACCATAACTGTGATGTCAGAAGTACAGGAGACTGAAAGTAAAGGAGATATTTGTATCCCTGTAGAACAACTGGAAATAATAAAAGTGCAAAATGATGTAGAAAAAGGAGAAACCCATGAAAAGTCAGAAACACCAGCTCTTCTGGGAGTGGAAACTACTGCAAATGAAGGTGTTGCACATAGTTCACCAGTTGGAGACAAACCCGTAAAATCACCAGCTGAGAGTTACCCCTCACTTCCCCCATCAGTTAACATAAACAAGACAAATGTGTCTTCCTCACCAGATGTTTCATTAGACTTGCATTCTGCACGAGATGTACAGCACAGTCAGCCCCCACCACTGCCTTCCGCTGCTGGAAGTGCCCTCCCAACGACTTACATAACAGTCACTCCAAAAATTGGCATGGGCAAGCCAGCCATCACCAAACGCAAGTTTTCTCCTGGAAGACCCAGATCAAGACAGGTAAGCACATGGAATATTTCAACGTTTGTGAAGCATAGTTCACATTTTCTGTATAATGTATTAAATTCCTTTGTTTTTTAGGACATAGTATGCATTTATTTGAGGTGAATGCGTGGTTCTTTCGGAAGGGCATTTCATGGTGAATAATTGAGAGATCAGACATGATAAAGGTTCTCTTGTGGTTCATACATGGAGCAAAATAAAAGAGAGCTCGTTATTTTTTTAATGCATATGCTACCAATGCAGATATCCATAACACTAGGCCTTTAAACTGTCATCTTTTTTCTGTGTGCATTTATCTTGGCTAGTACTTCCACAGTGTGTTAACGTTTCTGAAACTGGCTTTATAGAAAAACTGGGAACAACTTCTGTTTCCATCACACTGCCAGATACTATCTTGACTGACATTTTTAATGGTGTTGCAAATAATTTGATGGGTTTGTTACATTAGCAAATACCTTATAAGAACTGTCTGGTACAAATTGTTGTGGTTTGACTAGGATTAAGTTTGATAAGTGAAAAGAATCCTCAATTCTGTGTCCTTCAACAGTAAGGGCGGTGAGGAACTGGAGCAGCTTGCCCAAGTTGGTCTTGGATGCCTCTCCCTGGGGGTGTTCAAGGCCAGGTTGGATGAGGCCTTGAGCAACCTGATATAGTGGAAAGTGTCCCTGCCAATGCTAGGGGAGTTGGAACTAGATGATCTTTAAAGTCCCTTCCAATCCAAACATTCTGTGCATCTACGAATTTTGCTTCTATTCACGTTCTGTGGTTGTGGAGATAATAGCTCATCCACTTGTAGCATTTGGTTTGTGTTTGCAAAGTTCTGCACAAAAAGTAGCACCAAGTTAGTGTTTGAGCTCTGTTCTCCTTGCAATTTATTTTTAGCCTGGGACTTCTAGGCTGATCATTGCATGCTTTTCTGAATCTCAAAAACTTTTTGTGTGTTGCACAATTGTTATCTAAAAAAACAAAATTCCTAGTACTTAAGATATGAGATAGTCTTCTGAAGAGGTTAGAAGTATATAATAAAGGCAGCAATTTGGTATTTAAATTTGGAAAGTTTCAGAGTTTCTGTGAGGTTTTGTTTACAGTCATATACAAACATATATAAATATTTTTTCTTAGTGCTTTGTACTGTCTTCAAAATGATATTTATTTTCTCAACTTACCGTGCAAATTGAAGAGGCCTGAGCTTCTTAGGCAGTCTAAAATGAGCTCAGGTTTTCTGTTGGAGAAGTTTATTTGTCTTCCTTTGCCTTCCAATAAGGGTCGTATTTATTTTCCAGAGTAATTTTCCCCTGATCTTTATGGGAACCAACATCTTGATACCAATAATAAGATTAGTTAACCACCAGAGAACCCACTGAGGAAAACGTGAAGGTTGCTCCCAATTGTGAATGCCTGTAGCAGAATAGCTACACATCTTAAAGCAAGAAAAAAATCCAAAATCACCTGTAAAAGTACCAATTTGTGTAATCTATGTACAATAGAGTGTAAACATTAACCTCTTAATATGTGGTGCGAGCAATGCTGATAAAACTGAGTTGAATTACAGTTTATAAATCAGATGGAACACAAAATCCTAGCTGTGGTGCTAAATCAATATAATCTGTTCAACAATTTTAAAACTATATTTTAAAATAAAAGGTACTTAGCAGCTTAGCAAGACTGAATGTAGAATTGGACAAGTTACTTGTGAAATTCATGATCTGTCTTGTAAAAAGTATGTTGGAAGTCTGTGAGGGTTTCTTTTGATTTCAATTATCTTTATCTTGCACTTTAAACACCTATTAAGCTGGAACTTTTGTGAAATGAATAGCAATTTTCTGGTAAGAAGAGCTCATGCATACTTTGGTTTAGATCCCAGTACACTTTCTTACTTTCCATTGATTATCCAGTTTTAGCACAGATTGGCACCTCGTGGGAATCGGTGAAAAATTGTCTTGAATAAAGACTGAGGAAAAAAAGTGAAGTCCTGTATAGATAGTTGATTAGTGAAAAGCAGACTTTTGTTTTTTTCACCTTCTATCAGTAATCTAAATCAGCTTAAATAGCTGGTGAGGATTTGGGCTTGAGGATCTTTTTCAGACTCTTCATCAGTCAGTTATTTTTTATTTTTCTGATTTTCCATGTTGGGCATGAAGGATGCAAGTTTTCTACCTGTAGATGATGTGTATTATGGAAAAAAAGAGAAGCAGCTTGTTTATAATAGAGTATTTCTCAAAACAACTTCATTATTAGAATCTTCTGTTTCCACTGAGATTAATTCTGAATTAATTAATTCCGAGCAACTCAGTGTTTTTTTTTTTACTGCAGTTAGATTTTTCTAGGTAAGTAGGTGCAATAAGGTATATATCCTGTTTGCAGATATATGTATATGTGCTTTTAACAGTGACAAAATTATCTTTGGTGCTGTAAGTTTGCTGTGTTACCTTCCTGCTTTTGGCTTTCACTGAGGGTCTGAAACTGTCAGATGAGTCAGGAGTGCCAATAAGAGGTTTAGAAATGTCCAGTTACAGGTTGCTTTGGAGCAAGATGTCATAGGACAAATCCACAATAGATAAGGCATATGTGCAAATGTTTTAGCCCTTGAGTTGCACACAGAAATTGGTTTAGGTTTGGAGTTTGTTTATTTTTTTTAATATATTTTTTTCTAAAACATTCAAGTTTTTAAAGAATTTTTCCAGATCAAGAGTTGTGGTTAGGAACAGAAACCTCTAAATAGATTTGGTTGTCAAAGAACACTTTGTGTTTTATTTAATTCTACTCAATTTATGTAATCTTAGAAAGTGATTTTTGTTGTTGTTAATACTTCTTTTAGTTCTCAGGAGAAAAAAATACTACATATTTGTGCCAGCAGCCCTATATATGACGTTCTCTATAAGCAACTTGTTAGGTATGATTCTGAAATGGATTCACAAATTGCCAAAAGAGAGATCTTGCCAGCTGTGTTCTGTGTTCTTCCTTCTGATTCTCTCTCTTGCCTACCTGCAGTGCTCTCCAGGCAGTATCACAGTATCACAGTATCACAGTATCACAGTATAGCAAGGTTGGAAGAGATCTCAAGGATCATCAAGTCCAACCCACTACCACAGATCTCAAGACTAGACCATGGCACCAAGTGCCACGTCCAAACGTGCCCAGTAATGTGTGCTGGGATCTGGTTTGGTTTCCTGTTGCATGGATTGAAGGCAAGGTAGCAGATTTTCACCAAGTATAAAATCAAAGAATTAATGCCTGTCATACTCTACAGACACTTCAAAAATGGATGTTTTCTCCCAATTCTGCCTTAGGGAGAACATAGTATTGGGCAGATGCTGGGATGCTGAGCTTTCTTCTGTTCCATCTTATTTTCCATGCCAAGTGTGGCCTCACCACTGAAGAGGAGACATAAACTTAATTTGAAACATTTTAGCGTACCACAGTGTTTTGGTGCTTGTCTATTCAAAGAGGGCCATGTTGATCCAAAACTCATAAAATGTGAGGAAAACAGTTCTGAAAGAAGAATTGCTTCTATGAAGTTATGGATTTAACAGTTCAGGAGAAACCAGCCCGTGCATGGTTCTTCTCAAGGTGTCATTGAAGAGGGATTTTTGCCTTCTCAAAAGCAAGTTGTTTTTATGGGTCTGAGGTCTGCTTCTTTCTGTTTAAAAAAATACCACATCATGCAGTTGTGTTGCTTTGCTCAGGACTTAGATTATGAGATACAAATGTTACCTTGCAGCTGAGTGAGATCTTGTCAATGTGTCTTAGGAAGGCAGTGAAAAAAGAGAGAAAAGTTACACAAACAGAACTGTATTATTTTTATTAATTAAAGGAGCTGTGGCTCCTGTACTTTGTGAAGCTAACACTGGCTCCAGAGCTGCTTTCTTTAGTTGCACAAAGGAACTCTCATTGCAGAACTAGTTACTTGTCCAGAACTGCAGTTTTAAAATAGATACTTCATAAAGAGTCTGATTACTCTGCAAACCCTGAAGACGAGCCAACATTAGCCAATTTCCACAGATGACAATATTCTTCATTTTCTCTTAGATGGCTTAAGTATTTTAATATGTAGCTTACCTTGTTGAAATGTCCTGTTTCTGTTTAAAAAAAAAAAAAAAATCCATTGCAATTGAGTTATGGAACTTCATAGGAGGAAGAACAGGAAAAAAAATCTCTGGATCCTGAATATATTGCACCTCAATTTTATTAGACACATGCTTCACTGGAGTCAGGGGATCCATGTGAAGAAATAGCTTCTGATTTGGAATTGCTTTCATTCAATTTTTACTGTATTGTTCTGGGCAGTAGGGTGAATGATTATCCCTTTCTTCAAAATCTATTAATACAATTTCTAATAAAAATATATTTGAATAATTGCTCAGTTTTACTATTGAATACAAAATTATGCATAATCTGATGTGATTTCCTGTATTCGAATCCTAGTAGTAATTTTTAGTAGGATTTCGTGATGTCTCTGCAACATCATCACATCACTCTTGATCTGAAAAGACTGAAGCCTGTCTCACAAACTCTGGAGACAATATTCTACTTTAAAAAAGCATAATGAGTCTGTTTCGGGGCTTCACTATCAGTGTTACTGTCATCACCCCCCCTCTACCTGAGCATTTTGGCAGACATCACTGCTTTGATTAGAATCAGCAGGAGAAAATCCATCTTACAAACAGAAGGGGAGCTATGTATAAATCAGTATGTAGCTACTTTACATTGCTAAGAATTGCTTTGGCTGCTGCAAGCTTATTGCAGTTTGGAGAATGTGTTTTTTTCTGTGTAGGTGTAAGGTGCACTCCTAGTAACATTGTTTATTAGGGTAGCATATTATCCATACCTTCAACTACAAGTGAGCTTTAAATCTGCATCCAGCCCAGTGAGAGGACCTTCTGTCTGCCAGGCTTAGCATCTCACTGACTGTTTCTTTGCTGTTTCTGTTAGCCTGCACCATAGTGGAGCCAAACTGGTTTTTGTGTACATCTGAAATGTAGTTGTTGGTAGATGAGAGATACTCACTAGGACCTGCCAGCATGGTGGATTTTTTTACAATGCTGTGCTCAGAGTTGTGTCTGTACAGTGTCTTCTCCATGGACTATGCAGATTATTTACCCTTGCCTGTAAACTGCAGTTACACCAGGGACAAGACCTCTCTTAGATCTTTCCATATATCTTTTTCTGAAGTAGTATTCTTAAAAGAAATTAATCAGATAAGTTTATGAATGACTAATCTGCTCTATATTTAATTTTAAATAAATCTTCATAAGGAAAATGAGTATTTTTTTCTGTGGAGGTAAGCTTGATATGATACTAGGTATATTCTATGTATCTGAATTGAAGAAATTTGAAATAGTTACTTTTGCTGGGGCACTGTGTACCAGAAAGCATAATATGAGCTCAGTAAGTGAAGAATGTTGCAAAGTGTGACGTTGTAAGACTGATAGCTGAAGAGTTGAGAATAGTCTGTAAAATAATATCAGATCCAAATAGTAACCTTCTACTGGTTTTGTTACACCATAAGCATGATTCTAGAATACATTCTATGGGAAATACTGTGATGAAAGGTATTTGATTCTCATCATGAAGATTCTGGTTATTACTGTGGTACAGCTGACCACCAATTTCTAGGTGTCTTAAGAGATTTTCTAGAAGGACAGGACAAGGGGCAATGGGTGGAAGCTGAGGCATAGGAAGTTCCATGTAAACATGAGGAAGAAATTTTTCACTGTGAGCGTGACAGAATACTGGAACAGGCTGCCCAGGGGGGTTGTGGAGTTTTCCTCTCTGAAGATATTCAAGACCTACCTGGATGCATTCCATTGTGAACTGGTATAGGTGATCCTGCTTTGCCTGGCAGAAGAGTTGGACTAGATGATCTTTCAAGGTCCCTTCCAGCCCCTAACATTCTGTGATTTTGTGATTCTGTGAAATGCAAACCATGATGATGAGTCTGGATGGGTGTTCTTTCTTGGATATTATGGCTTTTTCTCTGTCTTCAATTACATGATACCACAAAGTATGTTGTTGTAGTGGCAGATGTTGGAAAAAAATATTTTAAAAAGTGTTTTTCAAGGATTTGCTTTTGTTATGGTTTGGTTCTGTGGTGTAGTTTTGATTTTTGTTTTGTTTTGTGGTGTGGGTTTTTTTTTTTTTTGTACTTTCTTTTTATGATGGGAGCTATATCTTGAACAGATTCAATTTTACTCACAACCTTAAAATTAAATATTAAATTGAAAATCCAGCTTTGTGCATTTGCAATTGCAGTAGATTTCATAAAGCATTAAGCAGCTAAACACAGTCAGTGGTAATTTAGTGAGATCTCCTGACCCTTACTGACATTAGGTTTCCTTTCGTTGTAATTTACTTGCAGCTGTGTTGTTCAATTTTGAGGACTCAAGAATATGATTGAGAATTAGAACTTCCTGTTTCTGTCACAGTACATAATTATTGCTGTGGTTCTGATGTAAATGAACTGAATAGAACTTTCTCTTCAGTGTTGTATGGCAATAGGCATTAATTAAAAGCCAAAATATAATTAATGCATCTCTTTGATGTAATTCATTTGTTCATAGTATTGTGGAAGTGTGTGTTTTTAATTAAGCTTATCTGACCAAGAATTCAAATGTTTCTGATCTACAGTAAAACTTGGATTAAATTTCTAATTTGATTCTTAACAATATGGTTCATGAATCATATACAATTCATTTTGTTTTAGAAGACTGAATATTTCATATTCACATTTAATATTCTTTTAGCTTTTTAATCTATTTGAGTATACTTAGTCACTAGAGAAGTGTATCTTCTTAAGAGGAAAATAGTTTTGTACATCCCAAGTAAATGTAGGTAGATTAGTTGCTGATCAACTATTTTGAGCATATTTGACATCTTGAATTCTGACCTTTAGCCAGCATGTTGCTTCCCTTATAGATTGATGGAAAACTTCTTCCCTACAACACACACATCTTCTTAGAGGTGCAATATTTTAAGAACAGTTACTTACTGGGCATGTTGAATTTTAGAAATACATGGAGATGGTAGTGAAAATTCCATGAAAATTGTGAGTGTGTTGTGCTAAAATGGAGTGTTCTTTGATATTCAAAAGATGGCTAGCATAGTAAAAGGTGACTCTCCTGTTGCCATAGATCTGCTGATGTTGTTGCTAACTAGTGTGACAGTGCTTAGTAAAATCAAGAGACTTCAACAGAGGAGTGATTAATAAACTACAGTGCTCTTGATTCAACAAAATCAGACTTCAGACTTACGCCTTCTGCAGTCTGGAGGAGTGAGATTCAGCCAACTGGAGACATCTGCAGTGTTAAAAGATCTATTGTAGTCATCTGGAGGTTTCCATTAAGAATCTCTGCAGAGCTCTAGGGGTATATAGGGTGAGATGAATCTGATGCTTTTTATCCCATATGGAGAATTACCCTCTACAAGCACCTGTTGCTCTTCTCAGGGAGGTCAGAGTGATTCAGCACAGGTAAAGTGATGTGACCCCAGGAAGGTGTCTAGGTAGAAGTATTCAAATCCCTCTTTCTGTGAAAGTTTTTGACTTGGTGTGGTTGTGCCCATGAAGTGTCCTCTTGTCCTGGATGTGAACAAGGACTCTTGTCCATTTCTAGGTTTGCAGTTGAAGAAGGTATCTGCTCAACTCTTTTTTCCTTTTAGAGGTTTTTGATTTTTTTGATCTTCTGAGATGTCTCCATGGTGACCATCAAACTGAACTCAAGTGAAAAACTAGGATAGCCAAATCTTACCATTTAAGCTGTTGAATCAAGCATGCTCACTTAAACCCAAGTGCAAGTGAGCAGCTGCTGGCACTACCAGTTCAGCTAGAGCATTTTTGGAAAGCGTCTCAGCAGAGAGGAGACAATGATGGGCAGCTGAAAACACAAAAGTAGTCTTCCAAGTAGTTTGTAGGTTGTGTCTCTGATTATCACTTTGTGTAATTGGAGTTGTAAAGTTTTAGAGCTGTCCATGTTCCCTTTCCCATGTAGGCAAAGCTAAAGTCTGGGAAAACAGATTTCTATGGAATACCACCGTGTCCACACTGTGAACTGCATTACTTGGACAATGTTGGTATTTTTTTAAATGCAGGTTTTATGTGTAATGAGGCTCTGAGGTCATTAAAAAATGCTTTCTTTTGGATCTATGGTGCCAGTTTGAACTCTGAGCTATCTGAGGAGCCGTAGGTTGCTGCCTACCCAGCTCTGCAAACAGAAGGTGTCATATGAGCTTTTCCTCATCTGCTCGAGGGTAAGCAAGATGTTGGCTCATACTCACCTTCATCAGCAGATTGAGCTAACCTGACTGTGCCTTACATGGATTAGGGACATCTTGCCCATGATCCTTCTGGCCTGAAATGAGTTGAGGGGCAGCCCTATTTTCAGTCAGTGCAGCTGTTAGCAAAATACCTATTTACAGTCTGAGATGGATGTGTGTTTTGATGAGTTGTTGATTCCAAAGAAACTGTTTCCCACAATTCTTGAGGAAGAATATTTCATTTCAGAATAAACCTTAGATTTTACAAAGCTATCTCATTTTTCTTACTGCTTATTATTATGTAAAACAGTACTGAAGGGGTAAATGTGTCTGGGCTTGCCCATGTGAGCAGTTACACGTGTGTTGGGACTATTAGTATGCATGAGGTTATTCCATATCATCCATGCAATTCTGCTGCTGAATGGCATTCTCCAGAAGGTAAACTTACACTTTTCATCCGTTTTTCTTCTCATCTTGGTATTCATTATTTTTTACTCTCACAAGCTTCGAATTAGGAAAATGTATTATCCTTTAACTGCTCGAATGCGTAAATTTAGAGTGATTTGTGATGGCTATCTCCTGCAGTCTTTTCTTGGGGTTTGAGAAAGTCTTCCACAGGCTTTAATGTGTGTGAGGATCTTCAGCTTTTTTTGTTGTTGTCCTTCTTGGTGTTTTCTTACTGTTTTGCCATATTTCTTGTAACTGAGTTCTACAATATCTCACCATGGTGGGAACTGTATAAATTGGGGTAGTAATCAATTAGTAAAAAATAATTTGTAGGTACACCACATGGATGTTTATTGTTACAGGTATATAATGACTTACTAAGATTTGCTATTACAATGTAATGTGAAACCACTGGGGTGAAAAAAAACTTGTAGTAGTGGGGTTTTATAATGCTTTGTTTGTAGCAAACTTGTAGGAAAGAGATACTTTGTTAATTACCATGACTATTTTTATTTTCCTTTTTTTCCCCGGTGGTATATTTATATTCCTTTTGTTTCATACACTTCTCAATCTAGTTGTTGTCAGTCGTTTAGACTCAAAAGTTGACTAAGGCCATCTGTTCTTTCAAAATGTGATTTGAAGTCTAAGAGGGGATGTTATCATCTCAAACTATTGTCATCTTCATTCGATGCAATGAAATTGAGGGATATAATTTGTTATGATTGCTTGCTTGGGTTGTGTACTACGCTTTGTTTATAAAACTCATTTTGTTGTACTTAACCATCAGTTGGAGGTTAATATTTGTTTTAGCCTGTGTTCCAGTGAGAACCTAAAAATTTCCCACCTTCCTCTCACTCAGTGAACTAATGGACTACTTAACATAGAAATGCCTATGCCTGCATGTGCTTTGCTTTTCAGAATTCTGGTTTTGTTGCTTGCTTTTTTCTTTTTCTTCTTTTTTTTGTTTGTTTGTTTTGTTTTGTTGGGGTTTTTTTTCTCTTTTTTTTTACGTTGCCAAGTTTTATACATCTATTTTCTCACCTACCATATCCTAGGGGGCTTGGAGTACCAATAATACAGTCAGCCCACCTTCCTGGTCCCCAGACATTTCAGAAGGTCGGGACATTTTTAAATCCAGACAGCTTCCTGGCAGTGCCATTTGGAGCATCAAAGTGGTAAATAATTTGTATTTATTTTCATGTATCCATTGCTATCTTTCTGCTGTAGAGACTAGTGATGAAATCTTGTATCTCACAACTGAATTATCTTCCATTCTATTACTGTTTAAGGCCTATAAAAATTATTGAAACTCTGGAGCTTTCAGGTTAAAAATTGTATGCTTACCAGAGTTCACAGTGTGATGGCATTGCCCTCATTTTGAAATGGCAAAGAATTGCCAATTTTTTATGTGTATTGAGTGCTTCACTTTTTGTGGTTAGCTTTATGTAGCTGTCAAAATAAATTACCTAAGAAGGAAAATATCCTTAATACTGTCAGTGAGGTAAGCCAGGCACGCAAGGAGCAGAGATCTGAAGGGTGGGTTGAATTTGTTACCGTGGAGAAATCTTGCAGTGTGGATTCAAAGTGACATTGCTTTTAGCTTGTGGGGGAATAAATAACAACTTTCCTACCTGATTAGGTGGACCAAAGCTTATATCCACAGTGACATTTATCATTAAAAACACTTGAAGAAGCTAAGTGGAATTATTATTTTTAAATAAACCCCCCCCCTAAAAAAAAAAAAAAAAAAAAAATTAAATTCTGAGAAATAGTTGTAGCTTCCAAATGATTTATTTTCATCTCACTTTAACACTCATGCTAATTTTATTTTAATTTGACATTAGCTTAGCTTTGGCTGCTTCAAGCATTAATTTTCAGCATTAACATTGATAGAAGTATGTGCTTTTTCCTGTTACTAGTTGTGTGAAAATAACAATACTGATACCTGGTCTGAAATAAAGTACAAAACATGCCAAAGAGTTTGCATGTTAAAAAACTCAGCTTGTATGTCCTGCGCGTGCATATTTATTAATTCCTTATATATGTGAAGACAACATTTTTTTGTTTCATTTTGGTACATATAAATACTTCAGCCATCAGTAGCAGCCTTCCTTTCACTTCCTAAAATACCATTTTGTTACATTACCTCATTGTGTAAGAGTAAGTGAATGTAATTTCTATTAATAGTCGGATAGTTGTAAAATTTTACCATGGGCATGTTTGGATTCTCCCTTTAATTATGACCATAAACTTCATCTTTTTTTAAAACAGAAGTTGGCAAATTTGAAAAATACTGTTGGTAATATTGAACCCCCTGTGCTGCTTTCCATCCAGGGAACTCCTGTATGCATCAGTTGGTGTCTGTTGGTGGCACCATCCCCAAAGAGCTTTGTGGTTCTGTTAACATTGTTTTACTGAGTAAATGTTTTTGCCTTAGTACTAAAAGTAGTTTCCAGCAAATGTCAGAATACAGGCATTGTATCTAAATACTCTGTGGGTGGAGTCAGGCTGCAGCAGGAGAGAAGATTATTTGTGAATTGAATATGCAATAAATAATCCCATAGTTTATTTCAAAGAAGGAAAGGTGCTTATTTGAGTATATACCATAGTTACTGTCAGCCAGACAGATCAGAGGCTTCAAAATATGCTGTAAAGATGTCTGGTGTACCAACCAGAACTTAGGGACATGGAGAATATATTTTTTTTTTATCTCTGGAAGTGATTAGGGAGGATTAGAGATCCTCTTTATATGTAGCTCATTTTGAAATAAATAAATGAAAAAAAAAATCAAAGTAAATCATAGCATTAATATGGCATAATTACTATTAAAAACATGCTTGCTTTTCCACAGTTAATTGTAGTTGAACATACTGTGAATACTCCAGAGCACAAAACACTGCAACTGTGTGCCCTCATCTAAAATAAGGAAAGGGGAAAAGCTGTTTCTAAAATGTGTATATTTTGTAAGAAAAACATCATTTTGTAGATAATGTTGATCTGAATGTAATTGATGTAATTAATATAAAAAGATCTCTTTGTATCTGCTGAATTAAGAAAATTTCATAGACTCCTCTCCTGCTTCACTTTGGGAGCAGAATTAAACCATAATAAACTGCAGTTCTTGCTTGATTCTTCATAGCATAAGCAAAGCATCTATGATGGCAAGTAGTCAAGTGTCCAGACTCTTCAAAAGTCCCATGTGTCTCTGACCTGATTGTTTGAAAATGAAAAAAATAGAATAAAGGCTATTTATTTTGAATACTTTGCAACTGTGGAGGGGGAAAAAAAAAAAAAATTCGATTTCCCAATTATTCCTGAGCAGAAAATAAGCATTTCTGGTTTGGGCTTCTTTCTCACTGGTGATAGAGGTGATCATATTACGTCAAGTAAGTAGTTAAAGGTGTTTCACAATGATTTATGTAGTGACTTAATGAATATGCCTTAGTGTGCTCATAATCACTTGAAATCATAGAGTATCTTTTTACTTATGTCTTTCCCTAGATGCACTGAACATCTGAATCCCATATAACTAAAGAACTTCAGGTTGCACTTTAATTGTTATCTTACATTGAATAGGGCCGTGGATCAGGATTCCCAGGGAAGCGGAGGCCACGTGGTGCAGGTCTTTCAGGAAGAGGTGGCAGAGGTAGATCAAAACTGAAAAATGGAGTTGGGACTGTAGTCATTCCAGGGGTAAGAACATTTATTTTTAAGTTATATCATAGTCTTGCAATGTAACATGGTTTTATTCAACTATAACTCTTGTATTAACATACTGTATAAAACTGGTGAGCACTAAAAAGCAGAGGTGTTTGTTAAATCTGGCTGTTAGTGTTTGTCATGAAGAACCAAAGCACTGTAGCTTAATGAATCTGAAGCAGTTTTATGCCACTCTTGCCACTGAAAGGCACATCTGTTGAGAATCTTAGAATACTCCTTCCATTTCCTTGAGTGGAGAACACACTGGATAAAGGCAGCACTCACTGGAACAAGGAGAAAAGGGGAGAGTGAGGCTTTGCACAAAAATACAACAGCAGCCCTAGCAGATCAGACCAGAGATTCTTCTATCCATGGAAGCAAAGCTAAGTGCTGGGGCAAAACTGTAGAAACAGAAGAGGCCTACAGAAGGAGACGCTTCAAAGACTTTGTGGCTTGGAGACTTGCTGAACAGGCAGTGCTATCTTTGTCTTGGGCAGCCTGCATTGGAACTGTCTTTCATGAATATATCTATTCACTTTTAAGAACTTCTGGAAATCCTGTTTTGACCTTTTTTTAGCCCTATAACTCATCAGCCAGGTGTTTCATTGCCTGCTCCTTAGTGCTCTTATAAAAGAGGCAATTGTTTTCTATTGATATTTTCCATACCACTCAGTTTCTGTATATCTTTATAATTTCTTCATAATTTCTTCTCTTTTTCCTTCCACTCTTTACTTGCTAGTTGGAAGACTCAGTATTTTGAGTTGTTCCTTACAAGGACACTATACCATATTTTTATCATCCTTACCAGTTGCTTTGTCATGTTAATCTTTTTTTTTTTTCCTTACTCTTGAACTTTCATCCTTGGAAGCATTCAAGGTCAGGTTGCACGGGGCTTTGGGCAACCTCATCTAATTGAAAATGTCTCTGCTGACTGCAGTGGAGTTGGATTAGATGATGGTTAAAGGTCCCTTCCAACCCAGAACATTCTATGATTCTCTGTTAGAAAACATAAATTTATACTTCAGGGGAAGCTGAGTTTTATAGAACATATTCTTAAAAAGGAACAGAGGACACTGAGTTGTGTAAATGGCTATAGATACAAAATGGACATCCCTCTCCTCAATTTCCTTTAGAAATTACTCATCAAGTAAATAGCTTCAGAGTTTAGAGACTTGGCTGTCTTGTGCTGGAGTAGATGAAGGCAGCAGTACCAGGAGATCAGCCTTGTGCCAGATAAATGTTTGAAATGGCAGTATTTTCAGCCCTAACTGATCTTTACTCAGCATGGGATCATGGCTTGTGGACAACTACACAAATCTGAAAATATCTGGGTATATCTTGGGAACAGGGAAGAAGGTGGCCGCAGGTTAACTCCAACTGTATCACAACTGACATTAAGCAAGCATCAAAATAGCAGTGCTTCAGTCCTTCAATTTTTGACCTTTTTTCTGTGTTCAAGCAATTCTAAGAGTGTTGTAGAACCTGTGGAAATAAATGCAAGTAGAAAAACTCCCCCTGAATGTATCAAGAGGTGTTTGGGGTGTTTTTTGGTTAATTAAGTAGTTACAGCTGCAGTGCTTTCAACCATGAAGTAATTAAAACACATTAACAATATATCTCCTTTTTAGCTGTATCTCAGTAAATGCTTATTTTCAGAAACAGTGCATCAGAAAGATTCCTGTAGCTGTTGTAACAATATTTACATTTATCTCCAGAGTAATGTTTGGATTTGTCAAATATTTAAATTATTATTTAAACAAAACTACTTCTGTAAGACTTAAACTGTGTTTAAAATAATCCACACTTACAAAATTAGAACAGCTGGTAAAACAAAATTGTATTTCTTTAGCATGCATTTGTTCTTTTGTATAGAACTTCTGCTGGTTCAGAGGGTAAATAGGGCTCTGAATTTAAATTCTTGTATAGCAAAATCTGCATAGGAAGACTTGCATAAAAGTCAGAACACAGCTGAAATCTTTTTTTTCCTTGTTTTTCTTCCTTAGAAGCTCTATATACATGTATAAGCTGAATTAATGAGGGACAGGTCAGAGTAACAACATCTTGATCAAAAGGAGAGAGACTGTCTGCAGAAAGACCTTATGGATTGAGATAAAACCAGCTGTTTTAAGTTCAATGCTGCAAGTTTTTATGGGCAAGATAGATAAACCTCATAAAGAAGCTGCTTATGGAGAGTATCTTCAGCCTTGTAACTTTAGAACTCTTACTTATTCCTCTAACACACCTGGAACAATATCTAAACCGCATTTTAGGCAAAATAGTGGAAATGAAATTTTTGCAATTGCTGTTTGAATTAATACTCAAAAGGATGGCACTGCAGTTAATTTTTTTTTCAAGAAGAACTTCAGTGTTTGTATGTGGGGAGCAGAGCAAACTGGTCACACTATGACAGTTTCTGCTTACTGATGTTAGGCTATTCTTCCATTTTAAAGTGCAGTGGAGCAATGTGTGAAGGTGAACAAAGAGGAAGAGAATGTCTTTAAAACTGAGGTAGAGATGATGCTTGCACTTATGTGAAAATGTGAATTAAGGTAGTAATTTCTGATGAAGATAACCTTTTGTGAAAGTTCATAGTGTATGAATAAGTATTTGCAAAGTTTGTATTCTTGGGTACTGTTAAAAATGAATGTATGTAGAGAACAAGTTTCATCTTGTTTTGCCTCTTAGAAAGTGTGGTGTGCCTGCTATTTATGTTCTGTGTTTTTTTTAATAGGTCACAACTATGGATATTTCATCTAACAAAGATGAAGAAGAGAACTCAATGCATAATACAGTTGTCCTCTTCTCCAATAGTGACAAGTTCACTCTCCATCAGGTTAGAATAATAGTTAGTGTGTTTTCATTTTCTTTCTCTGCTTTTAATTAGAAAAAAAAGTAAATGAATGGCCTTCTTAGGGGTTAAGTTATAGAGGAGGCTAGTTGGGTTTTACAGTTACATGTTTTCAGAACTTAGTGCCTGGCATGTATTGAAAATCTGCTGCTCTTTGTCATTTCAGGATATGTGTGTAGTTTGTGGGAGTTTTGGCCAAGGTGCTGAGGGCAGGTTGCTTGCCTGTTCTCAATGTGGTCAGTGTTACCATCCATACTGTGTCAGTATTAAGGTGAGTGATTGTGTTGCATAAAAAAAGTACTCGATGGCACTGTTTTTGTATCATACTTTAACAGCACTATGCTGCATTTGGGTTTGTGGTAATTAGGGGAGTCATTAACTTGTTAGATATTCATCAGCTAATGTGACCATTATTTGCATGTGTCTTGTGAAAGACTTTAATTAAATGTCATTTTATAGTATGCATTGCCTCGAGAGAAATTAACCTTTTTGTGAATTTGCAACCATAAATAGCTCTGATTATCCAGCAGTTGGTTAAAATAACAGTTTGAGATATAAGCTTAAAGCCTAAATAAAAGCAGAATTAAAAAATAAGAAAAAAATATTCTGCATCTTCATTTACTAGGGGCATAAGGTTTAGCTGATTCAATTTATCTGTTGGCTGTCAGAATTGACAGCAGTTGGAGTGGTTAATTAATACATTTTACATTCATTAGTTTAGGAGAAAATGTGTGAAAATTAAATTTGAACGGTATGAGATGACTTAGTAAGTACATAATAAGCTATTAAATGCAACATATACACTGTACATTCTTTATTGTTTATTATGTAAGTGCATCTGTGTAAAAGGATTTTTTTTTTAAACATGTCAACAAACTTTATTTTAAGTGTACTTTACAAAATGCCATATGTGTCATATCATGCAACTCTAATTGGGCTTTGCATTTGTATATTGGGCTTACATTATATATTAACTACAATAAATTAGTTGTTTGCTTCAGTTGACTCAAACCTCAGCTATGGTTAGGAAAGATAGAGGATTTGTAGTGACCTGAATCCTGGCTTTAGTGTGTAACTGAAAAAAAGCAGCTGTGTCCTTCATCCCTACTGGACCAGCTCCTCCTGCAAGGAGCAAACTGTCCACCTTGTATATTCAGTGCAGTGTATATTCTTGGATGTGATAATTTGCCTGCAGAAATTATGTTCTGGATTAGTATCAGATGTCAATAATTACAGTTTCCGTCTGATCCATTCCCATTTATTGAGGCTTCAGAAAATCTAATTGACAAACAGCCACTTGTGATGTGGATAATGTGCACGGAAGAGCATCCTGTGCTCCACTAGCCAGACCTTAATTTATACAAGAATCACACTTCATAGAGCAGTTTTGAAATGATTTTCACCTTGCCATTTGCAGATTACTAAAGTGGTGCTTAGCAAAGGTTGGAGGTGCCTGGAGTGCACAGTGTGTGAAGCCTGTGGGAAAGCAACAGATCCAGGAAGGCTGCTTCTGTGTGATGACTGCGACATCAGCTACCACACCTACTGCTTGGATCCACCCCTGCAGACAGTTCCAAAGGGAGGCTGGAAGTGCAAATGGTATGTTTGGTTCTGGGATCAGAGATGCTGACTGCTGGCCTCTGGCCTCTCTGTTGTTTCTTTTTGAATTCTTTCTTAATTTCTTTTTTAATTCTTTTTGAATTCACAATGTCAGTTGAATTGTATTTAAGTTAGGTGTATTGAAACAAACAAAATACTTTCAAATGGCTTCATTCATTTAGCAGTTTAATTTGGAAACTGTTATCTTAATACTGTTTCTTCATGCGAAAACACATGTAAGTAGAGGTGGACACAGAGTTTCTTTTGAAACTCTTAGCCAAAAAATATTCCATTTGTGTTCGTTGGAATATTCATTCCAATGTTCAGTTGAAAAAATGAATGAGTGCTTTACCAAACTGTTCTCAAAATAAACTCCTCTGAAAACCATTTCTATTAGTTAGCTGAAGTATTAACAGAATAGATCTCTCACATGATTAAATGTCTGTATCTCAAGCTGAATGGCAACTGGAAGCATGAACTTCTTTCACTTGTTTCTGTAGATTGAAGGGAATTCTTATTTGCTTCATACTTCCTTTAAAAAGTGTAAAAATATTGGCAATGTTTAAAATCTAAATAATGCCATTTTCATTCAATTAAAATATTATTTGACCTGAAATGAGTTACACACACACACACCCTCAGTGATTAAGTGACATAAAACTTAATTACTCACCTGGTTCTAAGTAGGAGAGGTTTAAAGCCACAAAATAATCTTCCTGTGAACTGAAAGTAATAGATCATTTTGTCTGTTCTGCAGGTGTGTTTGGTGCAGACACTGTGGAGCAACTTCTCCAGGTTTAAGATGTGAATGGCAGAATAATTACACACAGTGTGCTCCCTGTGCAAGTTTGTCTACCTGCCCGATCTGCTATCGCACTTACAGGGATGAAGAGCTTATCATTCAGTGCAGACAATGTGATCGGTAAGGGTTGCTGAGATTTTATAGGTTTTCCCTTCTGAAGGCTTATTTTAATCTTTTTCCCCTAATGTAAAAGCATAAAGATGAAGGGAATGGTCTTGTGGTAAAGAGGACTGGTTTGAGTCTCAGAAGTCTCTTATTAGTTGATTCTTAGTGGTACCACAGACTTAACTGTATGACTCTGGGAAAGTTAATTAATCACTCGGTGCCTCATTTTCCCCCTCTGTGAAAAAAAATTATCTATTGTTGTGAGGCTAAATCTAGATTACATTGTATCAAGTAAGTAGTTAAAATGATTGCTGTATAGGAAGAAAATTGTAATACTAAAATATATTTGCTTCTGGAACATTGTTTTATAGAGTAGTTCCTCCCTGTGAAGGGAAATAGGTAATCTGATACTGCATATACAGTGCTTAACATACACAACCATAGGGGAATGCTGTATATGGAGAACCTGACTCCTCATTTCTCCCTAAAAGAGTTTAATCAAGTATTTCACATTTACTTGGACCATATACTGATATTTGGGTCTCCTAAAACACCACATATTTCCTTTAAATTGTATTTTTTCCCCCACTTAATTTCTAGATGGATGCATGCAATCTGTCAGAACTTAAACACAGAGGAGGAAGTGGAAAACATAGCTGATATGGGTTTTGACTGTACCATTTGTAGGCCATACATACCACCAACAAACGGTAAGGAGACGATTGAAACCAATGGCAGGATTGCACACTGCGATAAATAGGCTTGGGAATGTGTTGTGGTTCTTTTCTCTGGTGGAAATTTGGCTCATGGTAGAAGTAAGATTTTTCGTGTTTATTTTAAAGGCCCTTCTGGAAGTGCCCTTGGCTCTTTCACATCCTCTAGTGACTGGCTGCAAGGCCAAAGAAAACCTAGCAGAAAAGCTAGATTTGTTGAAGATAATTTGGGTAAATGACTAAAAGCATTTGGTGTTGAAAGGTTTCAAAAGTGTCTTGCTTTGTCAAGTGGAAGGAAGAAAGCCCACTTCTCTGGAGTTACTAGCTACAGAAGAATCTGAAAATCAGTTCTAAGCAGAAAAACCTTCTATATTTTGAGGCTGAAGCAGCAATAGCTGTAGCATGAGTCTGTTCAAGCATTTCTTCCCTCCTCCCTTATGTTTTATTAATGTTGCTCTGTCAGCTCTCCCAGTATATTAAGACTGGTGCTTCCCTTTCTGGCTGCAGTCTTTAATAGAGTTCACATGCTTTGCTGCTTGGAAGTTGTCACTTTCTTGTTAGTGAGAATGCATAGTTCTTTCTCATGAACTTTGCTCTGCCAACTTCCTCCTTAGTCTGTAGTGCAGTTCTGTAGCAGAGGAACTTCACGAGCTGAGGCTACTGCAGTTTTTCTCTTTAAGCAGAGCTACAGCATCAGTTTTTGGGAGTGGTCTGTAATGTGACTTACAGTCTTTGCTACAAGTGTGGTATCTCAGGTCTGTTTTATCTGCATGTCAGCTCAGGGGAGTTTCTACTTTGAGGCCTATACCTGTTTTGAGCATAATAGCACATTAATGTGTTTGCATTAACCCTTTATTGGTGTATCATGATGGTATGGTAGGAGAAAGGTGCAAAAGCTAAGCAAATGTTTCAAGAAATATTCGTATCCACCAAGATGATGTCAGTAAGATCAGCTTTCCTGATCAAAATCAAAGAGGTATGTCTTTAAGAGGTCTGCCAAGAAAAGTTCAAGAGAGCATCTGATGTCCCTTTACACTGGAATGTCCTCATGACAGCATGGCAGTAATTATAACTTACTGACGTGAGCTTGGAGGTTTGTGTGCTCCCTTGTCAACTACACGTGGTTGTGGAACGCTTCCAAGTATCCCACTTCTATCACTATTAGAATGACTCATGCTTATGTGTTTCTGCAAGTCACTTCATTTTTGAGATCTGTTTTCACAAAACTTTAAAAAAACAAAAAAACCCAACAAAACTCAAAAGGTTTTTTAAGTGAGTAAAGAAACCAGGAAACTTGGCAGATATAACACAGATTTTTTTTTTATTTTGATCATAAGTTTTGGGCAATTAAAACCAAAAGGTCCAAGTAAGCAAAACTCTGTCTTCCTTTCTCTTTTGAGCTGGCAGAACTACCTTTTAGAGATAATTAAGGACCATAATATGTGAGATAGAACAGCCTGACAAGATGGCATCAGAGATGTTTCATTTCCAGGCATAAGTTGATCCCTGAGTTAGTCCTTCATGTACACCTTCATGAGGTTCTGTTGCTTATGTTTTCCTTTGACGAATGGAAAGTGGTCCTGCAGGAGTTATTAGGAATTTCCCAAGCTTTCTTTGCAGGTTTTTTCACCTTTTTAAAATTTTTTATTTTTCCTTCCTTTCCTTTATGAGTTTCCCCACTTATTCTTTCATGTTTTGACTCAGTATATATAATAACTCTTTAACACATCTACATTTGCACAGTTGCATGTCTGAGTGTGTCATTTGATGCATGTTCATATAAATACTTGCATGAAGTTTTCATGTGAAGTGTTTCAGTTTTGTTAATTCTTCTAAAACTGCTTTGAAATTTTCCTATAACGTTTTGTTTCAAGGTGAGAACGATTAGCATTTGACAAACTCAGGGAAACAGTTAACAGTAGAAGGTTTCTTGTGCCATTCTGTGCATTTCTTAGTGGGATGGTTCTTGCTCTTCTCATTTATATGGGTATCATAGAGTGTATTAATGTGTTGCCATACTATTAGAAGCTTTTTAACTTCTTGCGTTTAGAAGCAAGAGCCTCTCAAACAAGTAAATTACCAGTACATTGCAAGTTTACCATTGGTGGAGAGTAAATACTTCTAGCATGTTGATATTAAGAAAGAGCCTCAATTTTTCTCACCCCAGAGAACAGAAAACTTTAAATTTGTAACAGCTCTTCCCTATCTCACTTTAAAAACAGCAGATGCATAGCTGGTAATCTTACAAAGTCATCTTCTTCAGAACACAGAAATAAGAGATAAATAGTTTTTTCTTCTTGAACATAATATAATGTACATAAATACCAAAAGCCAGATAGTGGTTAGATTTATTCCAAAGTAGCATATCATAAACCTTCATTACTAGATTCTTTTGAAATAATCATCTCTGATCAGTGTTCCATGAGATTCCTTTTAGTACAGTCTCAAGTTATACTATGTGTCCCTGAGCCTATTGCTGTGCCTTGTAGAAAGTTTATTTCTAATTTAGATTGGATATTCGCATGACTGGGTACTAGCAGCTGCTCTAAGTAGCAGAAGCGTTTCCTCTTCACTGTAAGTCCTGCACATCCAGGAAGGGTGTGTGCCTCTCTTATCTACATTCACTCCTAGACAAGCCATTCTCTACCATCTACACGGCATTCTGCCTTTCTGTTGTTTTTCCTTTGTGTGTCATATGCCCCATCTACAAATTTCATTCTTTCCTCACTTACTCCCATCCTCTCTCCAGCCACACACTCCAGCGTCCTCCTCCCTTGGTGCTGTTTTTCTTTCTCTGCAGGAGGCAAAGAGTTTGGCTCTGCCTGGTTTTCTCTGGCTAGTTACATTAGATCTGGTAACAGTTGGGTAGCTGCCTGTGCATGTGTTCCTCCTGTGGCTCAAGGAAGCATGCCCAGAAAGGCAGCAAGGGGTTCCTATCACTTACGAATTCAGAGATGCTCGATACTGTCAGTGATATACTTATTATAGCTGGGGAGCCTCTGTTGTGTAATTCTCATGGAATTAAATTTTTCTCCTTTCTGAAATGTTATTCTATGTACTTCACCAATACGGGATATGAAAGCAACATAATACTGCATGTTAAAAAGATAAATGTTGAATTTACAAAGAAACACAGTTATGCAAGCATCTGAGAGTGCTCTGTAGTGTTGTGTTTCTACATCAGCTGTTTTGCTCTGGTTAATTTCTTCCTAGAATTTTTCCTTTCTGTTGCAGCCCTCTTTCTTTTTGAAACTGATTCTTATCATGCTGTAGTCTGTGCAGTTACTTGTTTTCAACTGAAGCTACTAAATACTGTACAATTATAAATCAAATACTTTTGCAAATAAGCATAATATTATTGGTTAAACTTCAGCAAAGTGCTGCAGAAAGCACTTTTTTGTTCAGGTTTTAACTTTTGTGCCTTGAAGAGCCTTTCTCTAACAGTACAGTGTTTCTCTGTTATTCATTTCATTGATTTTAATCCTTAATCTTCACTCTAATTAGCTCCTTTTCTGGAATTTTGTTTGATACTGTCTTCAAACACTGTTTGTACAGCTTTTGTGAGTTTGTCTCTGAAGGCCTCACCTCTGTTACTATCAACCTGTTGTATTTGACTATTTCAACTCTATTCAGTATCCAAAGCTAAAATTGTTCACAACCTAACCCAAGCCAGAAGGGTCCCTGTTGTTTGAATTTTAAATGAGAGTTTCACGTTCCCATTCACAGGTGTCTTCCTGAATTTTTTGTTTACCTTAGATTCCAATTCAATAGTTGTTACCTCTATCCTTAAACACCTTGTAAATTACAAGCAATTAAGTGAACAGATGTCATCTTGCTCCACTTTGAGTATTTCTTAAAATCTGCCTTTTATCTGTTTCAGTTCAGTGCTTTAGAGTTTCTTCTATCCTGCAGCTTGTCCCATATTTTATTGTTTCCTTTTAGCTCAGTGACTTTCAAAATCTCATTTTAAATTTGTTTTCTTCTTTGTCTTTTCCTTTCACTCTTGTATATCAGTTTTTCAGTCATTCTCATGGTCTTCTTTCATTTACTACGTGGAATATGGGGTTTTTGTAGGTTATGCCATATGCTTTAGCTACACCTTATGTTGAACTTTGAAAGTCTATAGTTATTGAAGACATTAACTTAAATTTTTTTATATGCTTAGAAAAACCCCTCAAGATTTCATGTTCATTACTGTGTTTAGCAAAGAATTTATGTCTTACTTGGAAGCTTTTGTGCTTTTCCTAGTCTTCTGGTCCCATATTGTGTGTGAGATGGTCAGCAGCACAGTTCAGTGCTCTTGACACCTCTGAGAAGCACTGAACTTCCCACAGGTGCTTCACCTCAGAGGTCTCATCTTGTGTGGCAGATGTAAATTACATATTCCAGATGTTTGTCTTGAATTCATCGTGGATAGGATTTCTAGGCAAAAAAAGAACAAAGTGTGGATGAATTTGCCCATATAGTAATGCTAACTGAGGCAAACTAACAGATTTTCTGATTCTAGTTCTTAGTGTTTGTGAGATAGAAGCTTCTAATTTTCACTTTACTCACTCTGTCTACATAATCTCTATAAAGTCACTACTAATATTAGAAGTCTAGTCTTCACATCACAGGTTAGTGAAGCATGATTACACTTACTGTAATTAAGGCAGATGGGAAGAGCATTTCTTCCCTCAACAGTAGCCTAGTATTGTAGGACATTTTGATCATTATTTGTTCAGTCACACTGTTTCAGTGCTTCCCTGAAGCACACAAGCTGTAGTTTTTAAATTGAGTTTCTGCTGTTCCATTTATGGATATTCTTATCTTGAATAAGAATTATCCTATCTAACTTCAATAAATTGGTATCATCTGTTCTCAGATACATCAGCTTTCTCATATATGTTGTTTGAGAGACCTGACAGCATAGACACAACCAGAGTATTGTGTGTGAAGCTGTCGAAGTGACCCTGGCCCTCCTTGGACAGATACAATAGTGGTCAATACCCACAGGGCTTCACAAAGCCCTCCCATTTCTTGTGCTTCATGATTAGAGTGGAGGTTATCTTCCAACCCAGTAGATTCAGTGTATTCATTTGCCTTTGGTCCAGTAGAAGATCATTTACCATCAAGTTCAGTGCCTTTCCAATGCCATTCTTGGCTCCAAGAAGTTGGAGAAATTCAGCTTGTATCAGGCTTGTTTAGTAGTCACACCTTCTGTGACTCTGAAAAGCACTTTATTTTAAAGGTGCTAGCGAATGCTGCCAACAGCATAAATTAGGAAGTTTAATGAAACTGTTTGAAGGAAAATTAATTGATAGTTTCAGTTTAAATCAAATCACCATTTAAAAAAGTTTAAATTATTTTCCTTATATTTTTCAGTGCCTTCTTTGGACTGTTGTGATTCATCAGTTGGAGCTCAGATTATTTCAAAATCAAAAGAACTAGGTAAAGAATGTAAATGCTTAATCTTTGATCATTTAGCATATTTTAAGGGTATATTTTCACATGAGACAAAAATTCCTTTTTGTACAATTTTATAACACTCAGCATTAACTATCCTTCAGTTACCACAGCATGCTGCTTTTTTTTTTTTTTTACTTTCTTCCATTCTCTTTTCTTCCTTCTCTTTTGCCTGCCATACCTACACTATAATAATTACTTTAAGTTATGCTTTGATCGTGCAGACTTAGTTGCTTGCCTTAATATTAGCAGTGATAACACAGTGGAGCTGAGTCAAACATGGTCACAAATGTTTACAGGCTTGAGCTGCAGGAGAACAAAACTTTTCTGTACTTGTCTGGTTCGTGCTAGGAATTTATAATCTTGACAAGCCTATTCACAAGTCACTTTTTATAATGACAGTACTTAACAGCTTCCGTCATGTTAGAATAGATTCCATCACATCAGAATTTTTTCCATTTGATACTGCGCAAATGTGGTTCTGAGAGAACAATCTTCCCTGGAATCTTCAGTGTGAAAAAGAGTATGCATTTTTTAAAAGCAAACATTGTTTTTTAGTTCAACATAAGGAAACAGTCATCTGGGAAGAAAGCAGAACCAGCTGTGTTTCGAGGTGTGAAATGTTACATAAGAAAATATATTTGGTTAAAGGGAACTAATGTTCTGACGGTTTTGTGTTTTCAAAAGCTGTGTTATCAAATCAGTATTTAATTGGCTCCAATAAGCAGGAGCATCATTACAGCCTCTTCATAATTTGCTAGTTCTCTGGAAGTTCCCAGGCCTTCACTTGCAGGGCCTCAGCACACCTGACAGCATCTTTCTATGTGGTGAATTAAGGAATGTTAGAGTTTGTTGGTAGACTCACTTGTCGTGTAACAGCTTGAGGAGGAAGCTGTCTTGTAGGTCTTAGGCGGCATGAGCTCTACCCATGATTTTCAGTTCAATCTTGAGCAGCTTACTTGATACAACTTGGGTTTTGTCTGCTTATGAAATAGGGCTAGCAACTTGTTAGAGTTACCAAGAGTTTTGGGAGGATTAAGGTCATTAATAATATGGAGGTACAGTGCTGGGGGTCTTGCCTGATAAGCAACGCAGACTCAGTATAAGACTTGCACAGCAATCTGAGAGTGACAGGTGTACAGAAGTACCCTGCAAGGCATCAGTATCCATAATCAAATCTTCCTTTGTAATAAGTCCTTGATTGGTTCAAGGTTTGATTCCTGGATTGTTGTTGGATTTGAGATCAGACTCTAAATTATAAAGCTGTGACTGTAATGTTTAAGACAGTATCAGATATCTCTGTTTTATTTATACCGATGTCTTCACTCATGAATCAGCTCCATATATGTGGATTATTAACTCTTAAGAGTGCTATTCATAAAAATCTAAGCCTTGTAAATTAAAGAGTTTTATATTACTGTTATGATTCATTTAACTTTTTAGACCCACCGAAGACATACACCCAGGATGGAGTCTGCTTGACAGAATCCGGCATGTCTCAGTTACAGAGCCTAACTGTTACAGTACCAAGAAGAAAACGGACGAAACCAAAGCTTAAACTGAAGATTATAAATCAAAACAGTGTGGCTGTGCTACAGACACCCCCAGATGCCCAGTCAGAACACTCAAGAGATGGGGAGATGGATGACAGTAGAGGTAGCAGTCTGCTTTTGGCATGTCTTGTATCTTGGAGCATGACAGTACAAGTGTGTACTGGAAATGTCTCTGGGAGTTTTTATTCTACTGGTACTTATATGTTCTGCACAGAACACCTCATGGAGATTACTTGAACAATTGTCATGACTTCTTGTGGTCCATTTCAGAGATGTCTTTTGTTGTCCTGTTTATGGGTCATCCATCTTGTAGGAAACTCACCTTTCTAAGGCTAACAACACTGGAAATTTAAGTTTGCCATTTTGTCTAATGCTTGGGTTACATGTGGGAAATACTGTGTGTTCCCTGAGTACCAATGTATTTTGAGGTTCTCAAATTTAGAGTAAACCCTGTGAAAGCTGGCTCAGCAAAGCAATGTCCAGATCACTGTAAAGCTGATATTTGCAACAAAGGGAAGGTGGAGCAGAAAGCTTTTTGCAAGGAGTGTTTACTTTCATTGAAAGAAATAAACTGGGCTGACCTGAGAATCTGCAGGAAAAAAAACTATTTTATCGTGTTTCCATAGACAAAAATCAACATTTTGTTTGTCCTCATCTCCAATGGAGAATTTAAGACAGAGTTTGAGTTTGGAAGTAAATTCTAGGTGTTGCTGTAGTTTGAATAGATAGAATCCTACTAAATGGTTTCAGATTCCAGATTCCCCAGGGAGGGGAAGATTTAACAGGTTTTTTTGGCCTCCAAAGCTAATAAGATAGGAAGGGGTCTGAGCAAACACCTGCCTACCCAAACACATCTCTCTGTATGGGGATGACATTTCAGTAAATGGTAGAAGCGCTTGGAAAAGCTTTTTTCCACCATAAATCTGGATTTGGAGCAAAGATTCACATTTCTCAGGGCCACCAGTACTTATCTGCTTCCTTCACAGCTGAGCAAGAACAGAGAGAGGAAACTTGAGGGTTGAAAAAGAAGAGTGGGAAAAGCATGTAGGAGCAGCCAGCCCACACTCTTAAAATCCCCACTCTCCACCAAGAAACACAGCCAGCATGGTGCAATACCATTCTCCTGTCCTTTTTGCCATGGTCTGGCTGTACATCCTGATAAGTGTGTTGGTAGAATAGGTGTTAATCCGTGGTCTGGGCAAAGGCTTACTGAAATGGCAGGTGTGAAAATCATTACATTAGTCATGCAGGTGTCTGCTATGCGAGGAACAGAGGCACCCCACCTCACCACAATCTAAAGTGTTTTCTGTTTATGCAACATTGCCTCGTTGTTAATCAGATTAAATGTCACATGAAGCTTATTTTAGATACAGAGAGTGTACTTGAGATAACTCGGTAGTTTAACCATCAGTGCAGTTTCAGTGTTAACTTGTTGGTATAAGTGTTGTTCCCCTTGTTTGATTAGCACACTCTTACCTTACCATCTGCTGTGGACTGGAATTATATTCTTTTATGATAGCTTACTTTTATTGGTTTATAACCTTTAAAACAGTTAACTAGTTGTTTTTCTTTCATTCAGCATTCATATGATCTGGTATATTACCCTAGCATTACAGTGACTCTTAAATTCCATCTCACACTTTTATGTATGAGTCCATTAGATGGGTTGTTGAAAGCAAAAAAACCTTTTTATTTTGGTTTGAAGGCATCAAGACAGAGAATTAACCACTTCCCTTGTTCTTTTTAAGTGGTTAATCGTCTTTGCTTTTACGAATGTGTGCCTGTTTTCTGTGTAACTTTGCCTAACTTCTGATCCGCTTGTGTGATTTAAAGGTATGCCTTTTCAATTAGATAACAAGTTCTATAAATGTAATAGCAGGCTATGAGAGAGAGAGCCAAAGATTCCACAAACTTTTCATTTCAGTTCTGATCGCCTCTCAGTGCCTTTTTCAGAGTTAAGGTGTGTTCATCCATATGACAATAACAACACAGCGTACACATGGATTGGCTGTGTTTCCTGAAAGCTCTAGATCTGCTCTGTAGAGTGGGTCAGTGCCTGTTCTCTGAATGTCTGAGATTTTTTTTTGAGCATCAAGATGAATAAAGCTGTGTCGTGGCTTTGATTGGAGCAACACAGTGTAGTAATCCCAGGCAAACAGGAGTAAACCTTACTTGGACTCTGAAATTCCAGGTAGAGACAACTGAACTTGTGGTAATTCTGTTACTATGTCATCTATAGCCTTCCATCAGGTTCAGCATTTCACCAAGCTTGGTGTTTTTGCTGGTGTTCCACATTTGAAGTCCACTTGAAAGTTCAGCTTACTTTGGGAGCTTCAGCTTTAGTAGACTTGATGTAGCTCTTCTGTTGCTACTTGTAGAGCTGTGCTTTGTAAGTAGATGGGAAGGACCACTGTGGGGTTTAGCATTTGGCATGCCGCTTTTTTGTTGCAGGACACATGAGCACTCAAGCAGGTTTCTCTTCTGCCAGAAGTGGACACATTGCTAAGAGGCCTCCCCCACATTCTTAAGGGGAGAAGGGAATTGGCTCTGGTGATCAGGGGAGACTACTTTTGCTGATACCAGCTTTGTTGGTAGAACCCAGAAAAGGCTTCATCAGTGGGAAAGTCTTGTCTCTGGAAGAGCAAGGTTGTAGTTCTACTGCAATAAAAGTGGTATGAAGGAGTCCAGCTCTGGCTAATAGTATTTCTTCCTCTTTACAACTATGTAGTTTCACATTGTATAGAATTACACACCTAAATCCAAAGCAACTGGAATTCCAATTTCTTTTCAGGGGAAAGAGTATATTTAACAACTTAAAAGCCTTACAGTAAAATGAAGATAGATGGTCATTATTGTTTTGACATTTTGGGGACCTCAGAAACAGAATGAACTGCCTTTCTCTTCAACACCAAAGACTTCTTAATGCCATTGTGCTTCACATCTGTTTTGACCCTACTTACCCACAGGATATAAACTCTAATTCAAAATTACAGTCTTCGTCATCAAGGCTGAATAACTCCTTTGGGCTGAGTTTTCTATTTTATAAGTCGAATTCCTTTTCATAGATAAGTCTGCTTTCACTCAGTCACACAGCTTCAAGAACCCTCTAAGAGTCATTAAACATTACCTTCCAAGTGCAGATTGTAGTTTTTCAGTATTCTCAATTAAAAAAAAAAAAAAAACAAAACTGCATCAAACAAAGCTTGGGAGGACAGTAAACAAAATGAAGTATATCTTGTATTATAAAATATATCCATAGTCCTTTGCATATAGCTAGAGCAGACACACAGAACATACAATAGCAGAGACTTCTGAAAGGCATACCAAAAAACCTTCTCAGATTCACATACAGTGACTATAGCATTTGTTTTCTGGTTTTGTGTAGACATCATCTTGCAGGAGATGTATGTGTGCAGTGGATCTTTTTGAATAGATAGGGTGGGTTTCCCAAAAGCGTTTATAGGGTCTGAGTACCTTTTCACCCTTTTGAAAAGTCTATCATTCGCAATCAGTTTCTCAGAAATCAGTCAGGTGTAGATATTGTGGATAAATATCTTATTTCCCCTTTCCAATTCAAGTTACCATTTTCTCTTTTCTGCAGAAGGTGATCTTATGGATTGTGATGGAAAATCAGATTCCAGCCCAGAACGAGAAGCTGTGGATGATGATGCCAAAGTGGCAGAAGGAACTGACGGAATTAAAAAAAGGAAGCGAAAACCATATAGACCTGGTAGGATACAATGATCTGTATCCTTGTGTGTCCTTTGTTTGGTTTTTGTACTTTTTTTAATGTGTAACAAAAAAAAAAAAAGGTGTAACTAGGAAACTGCTGAAATCTGAAGTATTCTCCTGCTAATTGTTGATTTTAGTCACAGGAAAATTGCCACGCATGGTGATTTGAACTTCTTGTGGATGTTTTACAGTCCTAAAATGTGGGTCTTTTGACCTGTATACTCACTGTGACATTGAAATGCACAAATATTTCTTAAAACTCTGAATGAAAACTCCCTTAAGTATCTCAGATCCATTGTTAGACCTCTTGAGATGCAGTAGTCCCCTTTACCTTTATCTTAGTTCCTATTTGTACTACGAAACATAGTTTTAATCAATATACTGAATTTTTCCTTCTTTGTTAGGTATTGGTGGATTTATGGTACGTCAGAGAAGTCGTACAGGGCAGGGAAAGACTAAAAGATCTCTCTCCAGGAAAGATTCTTCTGGATCTGTTTCTGAGCAATTGCCTGGCAGAGATGAAGGTAAGTGCAGAAACCTTGAAATGTTTAACTTCAAAGGTTTTGTTGATACTTAATGAATAGAAATAATGCAACTCATCAGTGTAGCTCTTTACTATGAAGGTGGTAAAACACTAGAACAGGTTGCCCAGGGAGGTGGTGGAGGCTCCATCCCTGGTGACATTCAAGGTCAGGCTTGGCAGGGCTCTGAGCAACTTGATCTAGTTAAAGATGTCCCTGCTTACTGCAGGTGGATTGGACTAGACCTGTAAAAGTCCCTTCCAACCCAATGCATTCTGTGATTATGGGAACATAGAATTCCTTCCAGAGATGTGCTATAAAGGAAAAATGTTTTTTGTTTCTCATGATTTTATAAATTCAGCTGAAAATACTCATTCCTTCCTACTTAAAATTTCATTAGCACCCATGATTTACAGGAAGATAACTAGTGAGGATTATAAGGAGTGCTGTGTAACGTCTGAGCTCTTTAGATTAGCTTTGAGTAGTAGATGACAGAAAAACATGTTGAAAAGTGGGGTAGATTTAGAGCAATCCTCTTTCTGATAAACTTTCCTCCAGATGTAGTCCTCATCCAGAGGTGTCTTCTGGAACATCACCAATGTCCCATGTTCCACAAATGTGCCAATATTTAAGTGTATCAATTTATGCTCTGTGAAGTCCAGTATTAGTGAGCTCGACAATATGCTATTGTTGCATGAGGAAAGATTTTCTTGTTTTCAGTTGAGTTTCATAAGCTACCTTTGTAGTTTGTTATGAAAGATGAATTAAAAAAAAAAAAATCTGTTTTGATTGGTAATCCAAAAAGATTTTCTAGGATTGTGTCATATTCCCCCATCACTTCTTGTCTTTTCCAGGGATGAAGAATCCTGCTCTGTTTGGTTTCTCTTTTCATAGCAAAGCTATTTTAATGCCTTTGACACTTGATGTGGGTTAGGGAGTT